>OW240914.1:12508320-12570162 GCA_933207985.1 Pelobates cultripes | reverse complement strand
CCCTCCCCTCCTCCCTCTCTTCTTACCCCCTCCCCTGTAGCGTGGCCGAGCTGCACTCCGGTCCGCGGTGGCCGGCCGGCCGGAGTGATAGGAAGGTGCACACTGAGTGTGCACTTCCTGTCAGTCCGGCCGGTTACAGGAAACAGAAACTCCTGTTCCGCGCGGAGTTTCTGTTTCCTGTTACCGACCGGACTGACAGGAAGTGCACACTGAGTGTGCACCTTCCTATCACTCCGGCCGGCCACCGCGGACCGGAGTGCAGCTCGGCCACGCTACAGGGGAGGGGAGAAGCTGCAGCCGCCTGAGGCTCTTAACAGAGCGCTCAGGCGGCTGCAGTATTTAAAGGGACGGCCCGCCGCGGCCGGTCTTACAAGAATTTTGGACGGCCTGGGGGGCAATTGCCTCCCTGCCCCCCGGCCCAGCCCGCCCCTGCTCATAAGATCTTTAGGTTCAAGGCTCAGTATTATTGGTATCTATGAGCTGCATAAATTGTACTGAATCACATCTGTCCCAAATAATTGTTTTCTGACTATAATGCTAAGTTTATTTTTTACTGTCCATTTTATACACTTCACATCCCTTTTAATAATAAAATAGGGTTCCCTTGTGAACAGTAGCTAATACAAAGAGGAATATGATGTAGTGTTTCACTAATGAAGAAAAACATCTTATTTTTTATTTAATTCTAAGCTTTGCATAGACAGTTTAGATTGATATATTAAACACCTTTCTAAAATATGACATTAAGGACAGCATCAAATTCATGACTTACCTTAATGACAATGTATAGTCCTATCCAAATTACGCCATAACAGTATTCATTCCTTTAAATGTAATGTTTTGGGGAGGAGGAATAAAACCATGCCCCCCTTACCTGGTAGTTTTATTAAATTCAAATTAAAGTGAAGTTGTCACTTTTCTGTAAGCAAATTGGTTTGTGCATGGTGGGAAAGTTTAGATTGGCTGTAACATTTTTCCCAAAATTGAAATGTTCGGAATGTTTGACAGCCATTCCAAGCCATGTGAGGTTTTAGTTGAATATCTTCCATGAAAAATATTTGGGCAAAACAGAAAGAGTATGAAATGGACCAGTCAGTGTACAGCAAAATATACACATAATATAAATAGAATGTGTTCATTTTGCAGTACACTAATAAATGCATTTTTCTACCATTTGATTTAGAAATCAGGGAAAACAAAGAGAAGCAGCACAAAATCTATAGTGTAAACAATATATATATATATATATTTGTGCTCGTAATTTAATACGTAATGGATAGTATCTGAAAAGGAAAAGTTTGTTGTGGTGTGCCGAAACCAAGGTACGAGTGGGCCTGTAAAATAAAGAGGGCCCACCAAGGAGAACTGTAATGCTAACTGGGTGTAGGTGGGTGGGGACAATCATCTGGATCGGTAGAGGTGAGTAGGGGCTGGGAGTTTAAGTAGGTGACTTACTCCTCCCACAAATTCAGGCCTAAGGGCCTTTCTACTTGTGCTCGGAATTTAATACGTAATGGATAGTATGGGAAAAGGAAAAGTTGGTTGTGGTGTGCCGAAACCAACGTACGAGTGGGCCTGTGAATAAAAGAGGGCAAAAGAGAAGTTCAAGAAAAGACACACTTTATTGCATTTTACATAACCAAGTTCCTGAAGGCTTGACGAAGCTCTCTTTCTGGTCGTGGTATATATATATATATATATACATATATATATATATATATATATGGTATATGGAGGACTTCCATTGAACCAGTCTCTTGATGATGTGGACCGGGGTGTTTGTGCTAGAGGCTGATGAAGCGGCTCTTATGCAGAAGGAGTGCCCGGAGAATGAAGCCGGATTGTAACCCAGTTTGGATAGTAATGATCTGCCGTGTGCCGTAAATTTAGCCATGGTGAGCGGGTGCCCTTGTAGTGATAAGAGCGGAAAGTCTGGTAAGTGCGCGTGATGGGTTGACCGTAGGTGGTCTAGTGCCTTGACCGGACACCAGGCGTTATCGGTAGGAAAGAGAGGAATGATGGTGGGGTGTTGTGAGTGATACGTTTTTGTTGATGTATGTAGTGATCTTCCACCTTAGTGAGGTGTGAAGCTTTGAGGCAGTGCGTGATATCCCCTTGGCAAACAACGGTGAACTCTCTGGGTCTGAGAAAACCGTAGCAAGCAAGATAGCAGATTTAATCACCAGGTTTGTGTGGGATCGAACAGGGATTCGTCAAGGAGATTGCTGAGTGATCTAAAGATAGGCCCATCTATACGCAGTCTTGTGGTGGTGAGTGGAACAGAAACCTTTAATATACCTTTCAAGACCTTTTTAATGGGATATGATGGCAAGAATTGTTAGGAAAATTGGTGAGGCTATGGTGCTGAACCCCGGTGAGGTAAAGTTTAATGGTGTTGTGAGAAAGTTTAAGATGTAAGTGGCAGAAAGAGGCAAAAGCCACCATGGTTTGTGTAGAAAAATCACCTTGTAAACTGAATTCTGCAGTGAATTTAATAAAAATGGTAAGTGCCCTATTATTACTTTTTAAGTATTTATAGTTCCTGAACTATCCTTCTTATCAATTGGAGTGGGGTTTGGATCTACCCTGAAGGATCCTATTGATATCCAGACCAGAGTCAGGTTACCTTATGGCTCTGCCTTTGTGAGTGTGCTATTTAAAGAGATAGTAGTATATTCTGTTTTGTCAGATTTACACTATTGTATCTCCCTCTGTTTCTGTTTCAGCTTCTTTTGCTGTAATTTTGAAGAGAGGGAAGTATTTTTTGTTCACAGCTCCACCCAATTGTTGTGTATTATAATTTTGACATTAAACTGTTTCAGACGGGTCGCCGCCTTCGCTGATACCGACTTATGATAATCTTAAAAAGAGGAGCCCCCCGTACTTGATGCCTAAATCCAACACCTTGTGGAGATAGAGGTCTAGCTCCTCTCTTCCATGGGGATAGACCGTGCAGATGACATCGCAGTATATCCCGAAGACTATCACAAACTGAGGGATGGATAGTTTCTTGTTAAGCCTAGGGTCTCTAGTCTTAAGTACCACTGAGATGTCCCCGTAATTGTATGCCCTGTTCTCCAGTACATCTTGGGAGGCTATGAGCAGAGATACCAGACACACATCCTTACCATCTAGGATTTCTTTCCTGATGGAGTCTGGGATGGAGTGAGCTGTGGCTGGTGCTGGAGACGGGAGTATGGGGGTGGCATGGTGATACAGCTGGGACTGCTGGGGTGGAGGCTGGGAGGCTCAGGGAGGCGGGGATACCTGGGGAGGCGATGGCACTCTCCACCTTAGATAGCCTGCTATTCAAAGTCTGCAGGTTGGCCAAGATTGCTGTTAGGGTATCCTGGGTGGCCGTGCCAGCACTTGGTGGCTGTCCTTGAGAGCTAGCCTAGGCTCAGGGGCTTGGTAGGTGAGCAGTCTGTAAAGTTCTGCCTTTCTAGTTGTAGCTGGAAAGGGGATTCCCCTGTGCCTAAGTTCAGCGGTAATTTTAGGAATAGTCCATGCTCTCAAGGATGTGGGAGTTGAGGGGGTGAGATATTCGCATGGAGACTCTGGTCTGATGGACGTAAACGGGCAACTCATTGATGGAAGCTGGCTCCTGAAACATTCTAAAATTAATTAGTGAATGAGATATTAGAAGGGGGTAGAAGAACCGGGAGGGGTCCTTTAGATGAACTGGACTGTAATGCTAGTGCCGAAGCGAAAAACGTAACTATTAATTGGTGATAGGTGAGGCCCTGCTAATGCCGAGTGGCATTGAGAGGCTCTAACTATGATTTGGCTTAGGGAAATTTGTGGCCACAGACGTGGTGGCGGGGTGTTGGCCTCTCAGTGACTGTTAAGAAAATCAAAAAATGTGTGGCCGTGACAAGTGAGGCCCTGACTGTAGCCCTTTAGAAGGGTGAGCGAGCTGTCTAACTATGATTTGGGCGTGGGGCTGTACCTTCGTGTTGAGGTGGGAGATGGCCTTGCGGGACCGGATTTTACTTGGGTGAGCTAGTGGCCGGATCCTAGACTCTGTAAGCCAGTTCACTTGTATCCTATGGGTTAAATGGTAATTCTGGTGCAATGTGTGGATACTAACCTTGAAGGTGGTTATAACTGGAAACTTGAACCTTCAAGTGTTTTTTAAGTAGAGTGGCTTGGCCGCTGCTGGTATCGTAGAAGAAGCCTAAGGGTTAAGACAGATGTTGATGTGTTTGAGCGTAATGTAGGGGTGTATGTTTAGTAGTAGGGGTTGGCTATAGGAGTGTAACATGAGATCCTGAGGTGAGGGATCTAAATGGTTAGTCTAAGACTGGGACTAGTTTACGTTATAGGGGAGGCTGATTGAGGCCTTGCGGTAGCGAGTGCTATTAACGAGTAAGAACGTAAGTACCTGGTAGTGTAGCTGGCTACCAGGTTAGGTAGGTTGGGTAGTTTCTTGCCTGAAGGCAGTATGACCGTAGGCCTAAGTAGAAAAAAATTAGAGAATTTAACACAACAAAGGCGTAGGACCGTGAGCTAATCGTAATAAATAGAGACCGTGTTAGGTCTTGTATGAAATGTCCCGTGATGAGTAGAGAACTATACCTTGATTTGTTGTACAGGTACTTGGATGAGCGAAAGTGTTTTTTTTACAGAGAAACTGGAGGAGGCCTAGAATAAAGGGAGGCCTAGAATAAAACTGAAGCTATGGATTAAACCCATTGAATATTTAACAATTAGCAAAGGCCGTGACAGTATATTTTAAATACCCAATTTATTCTGTGGCAAGTTTAGAGTGCATGCTGCTTGAGGCCTTGACATGGTTGAAACTGAAATGAGTAAATACTATACCTGGATTTGTAAATATAAGGACTTGATAACTTTATGTAGAAATACAAAGACAAATGAGTCGATCTGTGTAACAGAAGCTAAATTTAATGATTGCGTAAACTAAAGAGAGACCATAGCGAAATAAAATGAAAATGTAGGGTCTACCAGTATAACCTGAGAGGATCGTGTTATTAATTAATATATGTTTGTAATGTTGTACAGGGTTGGCATGGAGTTGAAGAATTCTTCCAATTTAGTTGTGTGTCAGGGGGATTTTATTTAGTTGATTAATGAACCTCAAAACATAGTTTAATTAATTCCGTAGGCGTAGGAATAAATAACCGAGAACTAAGATAAAGTAACATAAACTGAGCTTTTAATATTTTAAACATAGTTAAACTGGGAACCACAGGTTTGGTGGTAAATGGTTGAAGTAATAAACGGATTTAATAACTCATACTGACAGGTTTAATACAAACAGTGAAATAACCGAACAGGAAGTATATATAAATATGTGTTTTATATAGTTTGTGTGCACAAAATGCTAGTATTTGCATGAACAGGGATCGGTAGTTTTAGACCGTACGGGGGACCTGTTTAAGTTAAGTATAGTGTGCATTCGTCTGATTCCCCACGAATAGAATAATTGCACGAATCAGGTAAGTATACGAGGGATGGATAGAATATTGCACGAATCACTAAATGTCCGAACGGGTAAGTATATATGTACATAATTCGTTCGTAAGAACGAATGGTATATCAAAATTATAACAAATTGCACCAGAGTTTTACCCGAACGAAGGTCGGCAGTTTGGACCGTACGAAGGACCCATGTAACGTAAGTATAGCTGGCGTTTGACTAATTTAGTCACGCGAACGCAGAAATGCACGAACAGGTAAGTATACGTGAACGGGTAATGTAAAAGAAAAAGGGAGCCTACCCCTAAGTTTTTAGGCCCAAACGGAGGGAAATAGCTGAACGCTATTTCCCTTACTAGCGTGCCGGTCTTGTGACCTTATGCCAAGTACCGAGACCGGGAGGAAGACGGGTGGCAGACTGCAGAATGGCCAAAGAATTTCATCTGGACACTTCTGCTGCTGGAGACTGGAGCTGTTTGGCAGGAAGCTCGGACCGGAAGTGCTGGTTGCTAGGAGACAATCAACTGGATCGGCAGAGGTGAGTAGGGGCTGGGAGTTTAAGTAGGGGACTTACTTCTCCCACAAATATATATATTTATTTTACTGATAATCCTTTACATCCCTCCTGTATTTGTCGCTTCTCACTTAGTCTGTGCATAAAATAACATTTATTGGCTTCTACTAATCATTAATCACAAATTAGCAGCATGTTTGTTACATTCAAATAAACATCCAAAAGACAATTGATTATTTTTACCATAATGCTACAATTTGATCTGCCACTTCCACTGCAGCCCCTTCTACCACAACTAGTTCAAGTGTTATATCTTCTTGTTGCCCCTAAGAAACAACTAAAACAAAGCTCAGGGGAGTCTAGTTATCAGAGTCACTTTTTAGTGAGGACTTGCAGAGTACCAAAATTATGTCCAAAAAGTTGAATGTTTTTGATAATAGCCTTGATAAATCTGGGGATGAGAATTATCTGTCTAGTACTATTGTAGCCAATATTACTTATGGCCTGAAGGAGTAATGAACCAGAGGAATCTGAAGAGGAGAGAAAAGACAAGCAGCAGCAGAGTATATTCTCCAGCAATATCAGTATAGTGCAAGATAATGCATCTTGGACGTAAAAACCCAAGGGCAGAGTACAGAATATTTGTTAGAGTCCTAACCTCAACATCTGAGGAAAGGGATTTAGGGGTGATTATTTCTGATGACTTAAAGGTAGGCAGACAATGTAATAGAGCAGCAGGAAATGCTAGCAGAATGCTTGGTTGTATAGGGAGAGGTATTAGCAGTAGAAAGAGGGAAGTGCTCATGCCATTGTACAGAACACTGGTGAGACCTCACTTGGAGTATTGTACACAGTACTGGAGACCGTATCTTCAGAAGGATATTGATACCTTAGAGAGGGTTCAGAGAAGGGCTACTAAACTGGTTCATGGATTGCGGGATAAAACTTACCAGGAAAGGTTAAAGGATCTTAACATGTATAGCTTGGAGGAAAGACGAGACAGGGAGGATATGATAATAACACTTAAATACATAAAGAGAATCAACACAGCAAAGGAGGAGACTATATTTAAAAGAAGAAAAACTACCACCACAAGAGGGCATGGTCTTAAATTAAAGGAGCGAAAGTTTAAAAATAATATCAAGTATTACTTTACTGAGAGGGTAGTAGATGCATGGAATAGCCTTCCAGCTGAAGTGATAGAGGTTAACACTGTAAAGGAGTTTAAGCATGCGTGGGATATGCATAAGTCTATCCTAACTATAAGATAAGGCCAGGGACTAATGAAAGTATTTAAAAAAAAAATGGGCAGACTAGATGGGCCGAATGGTTCTTATCTGCTGTCATATTCTATGTTTCTATGTTTCTAGTGTGCACTCGCCTCCTGCATCTTCTCCACCATCTCCAAGGACACCTGTATCTGAAATGGAATAACCTTCTATGAAGGAGAAAGTTGTGACATCAGCTGCACCTGCTACCATGGGCACAAGTTGCTCACCCACTTCCAATTTTACTATTACCAACACCAAAACCACTAACACAACCACCACCACTATCATCATTGAAATGACCAATACCGACATCATCAACATATCTATTAGCAATAATCAACCTAGTGCCAGAGTACAGGCTAGTGTTGTGACAATGAAACCAATATGTTCACATTGAGAGAGGTGTGCTTGTTATAATACAATACCCCCTCTGGTCCCACTCTTTTCACATTGGAATGCTGTGGTAAAAAAATGCCTGGGCTGAATTATTTTCCTCTTTCTGGCCACAGTCCGTTTGTGGCTGCAGTTTACTGCACAAGTGGACACTTGCCTACCCAAAGCTCGGCAGGTCTTTTTATTTAACTCTTTGTAAGAAATAAAGTATGGTGGGGTGGAAATAGTGGGGAGCTCATTGTTCACTCACCAAATTAAAAAAAGAAAAAGTACAAATATAATTCAAATTGAATTAAATTATTTACTCCTGCTACTTAAACTTATTTTACTCCCCACCAACTTTCAAACCTTTTATTGTAATAGTTTTGACCAGGCTCCCTGAGTCATTGGTGCCTGCTATATTTGTAGACTCATTTGGGAGATATTAATAGGGCACAGTTTTCTTTTCTACACTTAAGGTTGGTCACAGCTGCTATATACTGGATGTGTGGGGAAGCTCTGTCTTTATCGGGGTGGTTGGGGTGAATGGATGGTCAATGACCCACTTACATTTTCCTTTCTGCCTTGCATAAACCAAATAATGTGAACTTGAACAACCCCTGCTCCCCCATTTTTATTTAATACAAGATTGCAAATAACAAAATATTACATTCAATTAATTTGAAGCTCACTATAAAAAGTTCTCTACTTTCTTTTTTATTTTCAGATATATAATACTCTAATTTAGGCAACTCAAAATTGACATTGGTTGGTTTGCATGTCAGTATAGTCAATAGGCAACTTTTTTTGCTGCCTTCTAGAGATTTTCTCGGTACTGAAAATACATCTGAGCCAAACAGTAGCATAAACTAAATTCTGCTGGCCCCCCAAAAAACAAAACATTCTGCCAAAGTGGTTTGGAAGAACCAAAATTATTCACACTGCACAAGTTTAATGATAATATAAGTCTCTAACATCTACTAACTATAAGACTTCCTTCTTTGCAAATATGATGTTAAGGTTTTCAATATTAAATTTACAAGTACTCTCAGGGCTGGATTTACTTGTCAGGTGCCAGTAGCAACATAGGTTCCCCCTGTTTCCTCTAGGTATGCATGTGCATGCTTCTACTTGTAATGCATTGTGTTTGAATCTGTTAGTATAGTGAGTGTAAATGCATGTAGAGTTAAAACAATATTAGAAGTTACAGGCTAAAGAGGTATTAAGGTTTGTGAAGGAATGCACCTTGATTCCAAGGCTCAAGCTTGTAGGTGCCATAAGAAGGCTGGCCTATATTAAAATTGGCTAAACTTGGTCTGCCATTGCTGGCTCTGCCCTCAATCTGCCTCCATTGCTGAAATCATTAAAATGTAAGATTCTGAACATTAGTGCTGCACATTGTGATGATGCAGGAAGCACCTCTAATGCCCGTCTGAGTTACTGCCCCTAGAGGTGTTCCTAAGCAGTAATGTAAACTCTGCATTTTCTCTGAAAAGGCAGTGTTTACATTAATATGCCTACAGGGACATACTATACTTACCAGAACAACTACATTAAGCTGTAGTTGTTCTGGTCACTATAGTTTCCATTTAAGGTAAAGGGTTTGGGGAGGGGTTAAATTTAGGGTTAGGGAAAAGGATGTGTTTTGGTTACAACATGTAGAGTTTGAAGGGTAATTTGAAAAGTATTCACCACTCTATTACTGATTGTTCAGCTGCTGGATTACGGATACTGTGGGTGTCACTCTTTGCTGCCCTGCTCCTCCTGCAATGCATTTCTTGAGTGAGAGACTGTTAAAGGTGTAGTTGGGAATTGATCCCTTCTACTTCCTCTCTAGCCTCACATGCAGAAAATGTAAGTTGTATACTCTCTATAACTATTTCTGCATTACTACTGTCAAGCAAAGGAAACTGTCTGGACTATAGAGGACACTGGCCAGTCCACCTACATTCCAACAGATAGACATACCTGTACAATACAATCTAAACTTGTTGGTAATTGTTGGGGATAAAATCAGCCCGGGCCCTTTGTGGATGATGGATATTTGCCAACTCATTCAGAGCTCTGGAAATTGGAAATGAATAGCAGATACGTGTTCAATAACCAATTCAAATTTTAATTCATACGTCAGTTATACAGGGAGTGCAGAATTATTAGGCAAGTTGTATTTTTGAGGATTAATTTTATTATTGAACAACAACCATGTTCTCAATGAACCCAAAAAACTCAATAATATCAAAGCTGAATATTTTTGGAAGTAGTTTTTAGTTTGTTTTTAGTTTTAGCTATGTTAGGGGGATATCTGTGTGTGCAGGTGACTATTACTGTGCATAATTATTAGGCAACTTAACAAAAACAAATATATACCCATTTCAATTATTTATTATTACCAGTGAAACCAATATAACATCTCAACATTCACAAATATACATTTCTGACATTCAAAAACAAAACAAAAACAAATCAGTGACCAATATAGCCACCTTTCTTTGCAAGGACACTCAAAAGCCTGCCATCCATGGGTTCTGTCAGTGTTTTGATCTGTTCACCATCAACATTGCGTGCAGCAGCAACCACAGCCTCCCAGACACTGTTCAGAGAGGTGTACTGTTTTCCCTCCTTGTAAATCTCACATTTGATGATGGACCACAGGTTCTCAATGGGGTTCAGATCAGGTGAACAAGGAGGCCATGTCATTAGATTTTCTTCTTTTATACACTTTCTTGCCAGCCACGCTGTGGAGTACTTGGACGCGTGTGATGGAGCATTGTCCTGCATGAAAATCATGTTTTTCTTGAAGGATGCAGACTTCTTCCTGTACCACTGCTGGAAGAAGGTGTCTTCCAGGAACTGGCAGTAGGACTGGGAGTTGAGCTTGACTCCATCATCAACCCAAAAAGGCCCCACAAGCTCATCTTTGATGATACCAGCCCAAACCAGTACTCCACCTCCCCCTTGCTGGCGTCTGAGTCGGACTGGAGCTCTCTGCCCTTTACCAATCCAGCCACGGGCCCATCCATCTGGCCCATCAAGACTCACTCTCATTTCATCAGTCCATAAAACCTTAGAAAAATCAGTCTTGGGATATTTCTTGGCCCAGTCTTGATGTTTCAGCTTGTGTGTCTTGTTCAGTGGTGGTCGTCTTTCAGCCTTTCTTACCTTGGCCATGTCTCTGAGTATTGCACACCTTGTGCTTTTGGGCACTCCAGTGATGTTGCAGCTCTGAAATATGGCCAAACTGGTGGCAAGTGGCATCGTGGCAGCTGCACGCTTGACTTCTCAGTTCATGGGCAGTTATTTTGCGCCTTGGTTTTTCCACACGCTTCTTGCGACCCTGTTGACTATTTTGAATGAAACGCTTGATTGTTCGATGATCACGCTTCAGAAGCTTTGCAATTTTTAGAGTGCTGCATCCCTCTGCAAGATATCTCACTATTTTTGACTTTTCTGAGCCTGTCAAGTCCTTCTTTTGAGCCATTTTGCCAAAGGAAAGGAAGTTGCCTAATAATTATGCACACCTGATATAGGGTGTTGATGTCATTAGACCACACCCCTTCTCATTACAGAGATGCACATCACCTTATATGCTTAATTGGTAGTAGGCTTTCGAGCCTATACAGCTTGGAGTAAGACAACATGCATAAAGAGGATGATGTGGTCAAAATACTCATTTGCCTAATAATTCTGCACTACCTGTATTTATACCCCATTTTCATGTCGGTGGGGGCCATGAGCATAGTGACATAGTTTGTTTTTCACAAGTTATAAACAGCTGTTTCTAGTTATAATTCAGTGTTATATAATGTATGCATATTGGATAAAACCCAGATGATTACAAATACCGAAATCTTGGACAATTCACAAGAACATCCCAAAATCCTTATCCAAGAACATCTTATGTAAAAATCCTTGTTCAAGAACATATCCCGTAAATAGGATTTTAGATCAATTTTATTTCCGAGAATCGGAGTTACAATTCCAAATTTATTCTTGGTTCACAAGAACAAAGAAATATGCAGACCGTCTCAATTATATGAATGAAACTTACTGCATTGACTGGAAAAAATATATCTATGTATAGTGCGATGTTCCAAATATAGAACCTGGCTATTAGAAATAATATGGTCAGGGACCCTAATTAAACAAAGTATATACAAGTGAACCTACAATCCTATGCCAGCCCAGGGTAGTATAGATCAAGAGGTAGTAAAAAAGATAACCTCACTCCCCCTTATAATTAAGCTTTATTGTGATCTGCTATAGGGATAGGAGTATACAGTAGCTAAGTCTCTATAATCCATGCATCCTAGGAAGTATCCTGGTCACACTAGAAACATATTAAGAAAAACAGAGAGAGATAAGGACTGAAAATAGAAGTAAAAAAATCAGTCAAAAACAGACTGATAATTAGCATTAATAAAGCCTCTCTCCCTGTAAAGCTAGCTAGATAGGCATAGGAAAGAAAAGAAGAAAACGATATAAAATAAAGTTAAATTAAATGGTGATCATGGTGCTCCAAACACCAGTGCCCAGTGCAGAAAAAGCGCCCCGGGCGTTTTCTTCTTTTCTTTCCTATGCCTATCTAGCTAGCTTTACAGGGAGAGAGGCTTTATTAATGCTAATTATCAGTCTGTTTTTGACTGATTTTTTTACTTCTATTTTCAGTCCTTATCTCTCTCTGTTTTTCTTAATATGTTTCTAGTGTGACCAGGATACTTCCTAGGATGCATGGATTATAGAGACTTAGCTACTGTATACTCCTATCCCTATAGCAGATCACAATAAAGCTTAATTATAAGGGGGAGTGAGGTTATCTTTTTTACTACCTCTTGATCTATACTACCCTGGGCTGGCATAGGATTGTAGGTTCATTTGTATATACTTTGTTTAATTAGGGTCTCTGACCATATTATTTCTAATAGCCAGGTTCTATATTTGGAACATCGCACTATACATAGATATATTTTTTCCAGTCAATGCAGTAAGTTTCATTCATATAATTGAGACGGTCTGCATATTTCTTTGTTCTTGTGTTTATATTTGGGGTTAAGCCCCTCTGAGACAGCTGGAGTCTCATACTGGTACGTTTGTCTCTGCGTGACCCCTGCAGCCACTGCCCCCCTTTTGGGGAGGTTTTGAGGTGGTGGGTGCGGCGGCTATACAGGGACTTGGAACGTTGTGTTCCTTGCTCTCTCTTTTTTATTCTTGGTTCACCTTAACCCTTATATGAACAGCTAGGATATTAAGCAAAATGGATATTCATATCCTACAGTAACTTCTTTGATGTTGTTGCCTACCAAGCGAAAACATCTGATTACAGTCACTAAACAGTGAATTGAGGTGAAGATTGCAAACTATGATTAGTATGTTTCTTCAAATAATCTAATCTTGAGCTGTTCCTAACTGCATAACAATGTCTGTTCAAATTCCTAGATTCCTGTTTCTTAAAGTAGCATTTGAATGATAACGACCGATGCATATTGCTGACCCTGTGTGTAATTTTCCTTAATTCGTCAGTATTAAAGCAAAATTAAATAGAATTTTTAAACAGCTGCTATCGTTCTAACAATCTGTCAATAATGTGTTGTCCACAGTTGGAGGCAGGTGAATGACCTGAAATCAGCTTCTGGTAGGTCTCTATTTTCATATTGTTCATAAACTTTCACTCATTCTCATCATAATCTGAATAGGTAATTGCATATTATACTTCTATATAGCTGAAATGTAATCTAACTTTAAATATAGAAAAATCACATAAACAATAAATGGAAGGAATTGTAAAAGCATCCCTTCATATTATATAAGCATTTTTTCATGGCTTCTTTGATATCTTTAGTCCGCAGACTGTATATAATTGGATTAATCATTGGAGTCATCACAGTGTATAACAAGGATATAAGTTTGCCAAAAGTCAATGATTTACCTTTGGCAGGCATCATGTAACTTCCAATTAGTGATCCGTAAAATATAGAAACCACAGTAATATGAGAGCTGCAGGTAGAGAATGCTTTCCATCTCCCGGTTTTTGTTGAAATTCTAAGCACAGCTGCGATGATATATGCATAGGACACTAAAATAATTACAAGTGGGAAAACCACAGCAGGAATACACAAGATGAGGATTTCCAACTGAAGAGAGGAGGTGTCTGAGCAAGCAAGCTCTAAAAGTGGGGCCAAATCACAGAAAAAATGGTCAATAATATTTGAACCACAAAACGGTATTTGATACACCGATAGTGTGTCAATCAACACTAAAGAAAAGCTTAAAAGCCAAGACGTGATTGCCAGTTTCATGCAAAACACATGGTTCATTAGAGTGCTGTATCTCAGAGGGTTGCAAATGGCCAAGTATCGGTCATAAGCCATTATGGATAGAACAAAACATTCAGACGCTTCAGAGCCAGAAAAAAAATAAAACTGGGTCATACAACCAGCAAACGATACAATTCCTCCTTCATACCATAAAATAGAAAGTGTATTGGGTACAATAGTTGTAGTCAGAATTATATCAGAAATGGACAGTTGTGTTAGGAAGAAGTACATGGGAGACTGAAGACTGCTATTGGATGTTGTAAGCCAAATAATCAGAAGATTTCCATAGATTGTCACAATGTAAGAAGCAAATAGGAATAATAAAAATAACTCTTGGAAACTATGAAGGTTCTGAAATCCTAGAAGAAGGAACTCGGTGATGATGGTCTTGTTTATGACTTGCATTGTCTGAGAATAGGAAAGGAAGACAGGTTTTAGTTGATGTAATTTTATTTTTATATTACATAGGCTGAAAAGAGACATGTGTCTATGAAGTTCAGCCTTCCTCATATTTGTTTTTTGCAGTTGATCCAAAAGAAGGCAAAAAAAACTGTTTGAAGCACTTCAAAGTTTGCAACAAACACGGAAAGAAGATCCTTCTTGACCCCTGAATGGCAGTCAGATGTATCCTTGGATCAAGAAACTATTACCCTACAATTGAAAAACTACATAATTTAATATTATGTTTTTGTAAGTATGCATCAAGTTGCTGTTTAAACACCTGTACAGACTCTGATAAAACCACTTTTTCGAGCAGAGAATTCTACATCCCTATTGTTCTTACAATAAAAAAAAACACCTTTCCTTTGCCTTAGACCAAATCTCCTTTCTTCCAGTCTAAACGCATGATCTTGTGTCCTATGTCTAGTCCTAGAAGAAGCATGTTTCTGGGTTTTCATTTTAAGGACACATTGCTATGGAGAAAACGTCTAAAGATGAATTTATCACACAACAATATATAAATGAGTATCTGTTCTCTAATTAGCAGGGATTTATAGGATTCCTATTTTTATAATTGCAGGTAATTATGTAAAATAATAAAGCATGCATGGTATGAGTCCATTATCAGACAAAACAGACAGATGGACATACAGACAGACATCCAGAGAGGAAAATAATTTACCATTAGTAAGAAAAGACCAATTTAAGGTGTTGATTTTTCTGGTTTTATTTTGAAACAACCTCCAAACTTGATGCCATTCTTCCTCTTGAAACACAGACATTATTCTCTAATAGCTCATACTTCATAAGAGATATCTGAATCTGAAATAGAAATGGGTTGTATGTTATTATTCACCCTATTATCACAATAATTTTATATATTTTTAGATATTGTCTCTTGTAACCAATAATATACAACAGAGCATCACAAAAAGCTAATTTGGAAAACTCTCATTATCATAGGCAGATGTTTCCCTTATTACTTTATTTATTATTTATTATTACCTTATTATTGGATATTTCAGAGGGTGAATTTATAGATCAGCTATCTTCATTTTTTTTTGCAGTGCAGGTAGTTACAAACAATCCTGTGGTGCCACGACCACATCAACAGACATAAGGCATCATAAATATTGATACAGAAGCATGGTATTTGAATATTATGCACTGTTTTTTAAGAAAAGGTATAAAAGGATGAAGTAGGTTTGGTGGATGAGCATGTATATTTAGTGGCTGGTAGGTTAAGTGTGAAAAACAAATATGCTAAGCAGAATGGCATGATGAGTGTATGCAGAACAAAACTGAGAAGAACATGCCACAATGAAAAAACCCTGGACCCCCGAACAGAGACACTCATCCTAGTGGAAAGGTAAACATGACCCTGACAATAACTACTCAGGAGCCAGAGAAGAGGCATCCCCAGTCCCCATGCAGAGAGCAGCTAACTCTCATCACCGGCAGGACACAGTCCTTCGCTTCTCAGCTCCATCGTAAAGTAATTCCCTGAAGCTGTGGTATGTCTTGTTGGGTGGTATCAGCCATTTGCGGTTAGGAGCTGGGTGTGTGTAGATAGTGGTCCGCAGCTATCGGTTGTGTAACCCGGCATCATGTGTCTGTACTAGCTTGCAGCCTGATTACCTTGGTAACCGCTTTGCCAGTCAGGTGATCTCCACACAGGTTCCTCAGTGTCAATTAGTAGCACCCTAGGCCGGGTCTCGGGAGAGGTATGTTGCTCAGATGATATCGGCCAGAGTTGTCCGCTATGAGCATCAAGAGCCCTGAAGGGGGTGGTTATCTTCTCCACATTGAAGGTTAGATGAAGCCTCCACCCCGAATAGGGCTCCAGGGTAGGCTGGGAAGACCCCCACTGGCCCAAAGGGTGGAAGCAGGGCCATCACCCAATTGTATTAGGGGACCACCATGTTGCAGGCAGGCAGGATAGCAGGGTGGCGGCCGTTCACCTTACTCACCACCTGAGTAGACTTGACTTGGCCAAGGTCACTGAGCTTAGTTTTCTGCCATAAAGGGTCACTGGCTGATCGTCAGAGCTAACACCTCATAGTGCAGTTGCCTGCCATGTCTCAGCACCAGAAATTGTGTTTTGGGACCAAATTGTGTTTATATCATAGGAGCTAGAGTACCATGTGTCTACTCTGCTTGGCAGTCCAGCAATAAGATGGCATTGTGCTTAATTTTTCATTTTTTTTTTCAGTTTCCCACGAATCACCAATGAGTTTTAACCCCTTAAGGAGCAAGCTTCTGGATTAAAAGGGAATCATGACATGTCACACGTGTCATGTGTCCTTAAGGGGTTAAAGATAATAAGGGCAGCAACAGGGCTACCCAGTAGGAGTCACCAAACACAGGTGAATACACTTGATTAAAAGGGCATACAGCCTGAAACTGATATCACAGGCTAATTACCAATCACATGGAAACAAAGAGGAAGGACCATGAGACTGTTAAAAATGGAGGATTCCTGGGACTGGTTTACAGCTGACTGAAGAAGCTCCGTAAGAGTGAAACATGTTTTAACTTTTTTGACTTTTTAAACAAGTATGGACAGTATTTTATACCTTTTGTTTTTAATATTACTGTTTTATCATTTATGTTACTAAATGACTATAGTATAGTAAGAGTCATCTTCATTGGTGAAAGTGTTATCCCCTTTACAGGTGCACTCATACCTACATACCTTAGAGCTGGGTTCTATTCAAGGTGAGCTAAATACCTATCTCAATATTTTAGTTATTTTATATTGGTGATTTTACACATTGGTGGCCTTTTTCTTCTTTCTTTTTGGAAGGATATATCCCATCGAAGGAGTGGTGTGATGCAGCACTAAGAGCATAACAACTATACATACAGAACCAATATATATAGGCTCTATTAAATGTGAGTGATCTGAACCTTTAGGCATATACTATACACCTATTAATACCATTTGCACTATATTTGTGTGTTTTTGTCTTTTATGTACTGAAAACATCCTCTTGTGTATCTATACACATACATGGGGTAAGTCATCCCATTCTACTTTTTTGCACTTTAGTGCTGCACTGTAGGTATATGTTTATATTACACCACTAGAAGGTGTCTAGTTACACAGGCAGCACAGCAGGATACACTCTTGAAGACACACACTCTTCAGGACATACACTCTTGAGAATTTCTTCCAAGGAATTCTTAGACAACACCCTATTTTAACCTACCTATCAAATAGATACTCACAGTTACATTTCTTTGTCTGCCAGATTCAATTCTACATTTACAAAACTGTCCATCTCAAAACTTTGGGACTTAACTTCTTTAAATATCTTCACATACACTCATATATCTATTGGATTATTACATCTCTAGGATACAAGATAATTTACTAGAGAAGACTGGTAAATATATTATTATAATTTTCCTAAAAACAATATACATTGATAAATATTGATCAAATTTAAAAAATGTGGAATCAAACCTTGCCAAAGGGAATAATATAATATAATTTGTTTTTTCAGACTGCAGCTGCAATTATTAAATTAAATTGATTCACTGGTAATTTACCAAGTTTAGCATATCAAGTTATTACCAGATATTAGACATGCTTAATAGTTACCAGCTACTGAAGAGATTCCATCAGTTGTAATATCAATGATGTAAAATATTGTAGTATTGAAGTATTTTAATGCTTAAGATTCTTCTTGGTTAGTGAATGGTAAAGAATAAGCTGAACCAACTAATTGTTCGAATGGATTGTACCCTGCTTATCAATGTTTAAAAGTGTTTGCTTAGTGAGAACTACAGCCTGGAGTGAGCTAAATAGCAGCCTAACTGACTGTTTACCTTATCTGAACTGCCAGCATCGGTTTATTGCTATGTAATGTAAATTCTGTTTGCCAGTTGCTTGTCTGATTTGATAAATCTGTGAAATCAAATATTAGCAGTTTTGTATAACTGTATTTATCTTTATTGGTCATTTATGTAAATATCTATTGAGTTCTAGAGAAGATATACATCTTTGATGTGTTTAATGTTGATAGTTTCTTTAGAAATTAACTGGGTGTTGCTAGATACTGTTTCACGAATGCACACATATGTCCCATCCAAGCCCCTATGCTATGTCAAAGACCTGCATCAATACTCTGTTCATACTTACACCTCTTACGCTCACCTTTAAGACTTCTCTACCTCTTACGCTGCCCCATTAGACACTTACCTATCCCTATTGCATGTAAAATTCACTGAAAAATCACTTCTTAATGTGTGAACTGAACTGAGCCTTGAAATCTCTCCTGCTACTGTGTCATCCCACAACAATAATAAACTATTCTAGCAACCTACTTTTTCATACATCAAAGATATCTTATCTTTACCTCTCGTGTCACTTAACCACGACCCTTATTCATGTACATCCAACTTGTCTTGTTGCAACTACTTGTTTGTTAGTCCACCTAATAAACAGTGCTGGAATGTGTAGGTACTTCATTAATAATAATAATAATAAATATAATAGATAAGAATTGTGTATGCATTGCAAAACAAATACATAGTTCAAATGGTTTACCACAATACACAAGAAGGAATTATCAGTATGTCCCCTTCTCCCCACTCTCTGCATTTCTGACAGATATATGATACATTTTTCCACCAAGTTGTAAAGAAAAATAAATTCTCACACCTGGAAAACGTTCCTATGAAGATACCAAATGGTATTTTAATTTTACTACGAAAAGAAAAAAATATCAAGTCATTGTGAGGACTGTCTGATGACTTCCAGCGTCTTCTTATAAAACCATAGAGTTCAAGATTTCGTATTGTTGAAATAAGCTGATGAAACTGATCAGAACAGCATCTGTCCCAAATAAACATGTGATGGGTTTCAGTTTATAATACCAAGATTTATTTTTACTGTCCCTTTTATACATTTCACATCCCTATTTAGAAGACGAAGTGCTCTCTTGTGGGCATATGCTAATCCAGAGAGGAATATAATATAGTAATTTACTAATGAAAAAAAAAATATGTATTAAGAGTTTTTATTTTTTTTTTAGTAATTAATTTTTTATTTTGCAAATAGAATGTACAATGTAATATAACAGTGTGTCACAATACACATATGTATAAATTGCATAGGTTCCGCTTGTTAACAGAGTAGTTAGATCAATTAGCAGAATACATAAGCAGTGTTACAATAGGTATTACAATATAATATTACAAAACAATTGAACAAAAATGTGAAATGTTATATTTAGTATGACCACAAAAGGTATTAACAAGGCGATAAGGTGTAGCGTAGTTAAGGCATTATTGCTGGTTAATGCAGTAGGTAAATTTCACAGTGAGCTCGTGTAATCAAGATCACGTGTAAGTCAGAGCTTGATGTAAATCGCTTGTTTAGAGTTATGGATACATTGGGTTAGAACGGACGTGATAGAGCTTAATTCATATTAATCTAGACATCGCAAGGAACTGCATGTGAAGATCTAGAAAGAGCGGCTGGTATACAATAGAGGGGGGGAGGGGGGAGGGGGTGAGGGGGGGAGCAGTATTTGTATTAGATTTTTGATGAGGCAGTATGCCTGGAAGCCAGAAAGTTTAGCCACGGTTTCCAAAGTCTAGTGAAGGTTTGGAAGTTCTTCGATTGAGCGTAAGTTATTTCTTCCATTTGTCTGATTTCGTTTACCCTATTTATCCACTCTCTAATAGAAGGAATTTGCATGTGTTTCCAGTACTTAGGTATGAGCTGTGCGGCCGCCATGTGGCTGTATCTCTCTTCATACCTGGAGGAGCTAGGGAGAACAGATAGTGTTGCGGTGCGAATGGAATGGTATCATGAAGCAACATTTGTGTCATGGTATGGGTTCTCTTCCAAAAGGTTATTATCAGGGGACATTGCCACCATATGTGGGCATGATGAGCTGCCTCTTGGTGGCATCTCCAACAGGTCTGCGGGGATAAACTGTGTATTTGCTGAATTCTGGCTGGGGTGTTGTGCCAGCGGGTGATGCGCTTGTAGTTACTTTCTTGAGCTCCAATGGACGTGGTGGATTTGTGTGCACGTAAGAAGATAGTTCCCCATTCTTTCTGTGAGATATCTAATTGAAATTCCTCTACCCATTTCCCTGTGCAGTTTGGCAACGTAAGATCCCTTGATTCCCTGATTAGTTTATACATGTTGGAAAGAACCTTTTTTGTAAGAGTGTGGTCTGAACAGAGTTGTTCGAAGTTAGTCGAGGTCCTTAACTCTGTTTGTAAGAGGTTGGTGCTTTTAATAAAGTGGATAAGTTGGGCATAGTGTAAACGAAGGTTACCTGTTAGAGTCGCATTAGGCATCAGTTGGGTTAGGCTTTTTATTTTTTTGTTCTCGAACATGTCTTTAAGTAGCAGGACCTTACCGTTATGGTAGGAGTCATAAGTATGCCCGGAGTGTCCCCCCTGGAAATCAGGGTTGTGTGTGAGAGGATAGAGAGGGGAGGGATGGGGGGCAATTCTTGATACCCTGAGTAGTTTGTGCCAGGTCTGAAGCGTGGGCCTAATTGTAGGGTGAGTGTCTATAGTGAGATGGCGTTGGAATGGGTTTGTGAATAGCCAAGGGCGTATTTGCAAGGGTATCGGGGAGGATGCGTTTTCTATTTGTACCCAGTGTAGATGCGGATCAGTCAGTGTCCAATCGTATAGTCGGACAAGGTGTGTCGCCTTGTGGTACGTTTCGAGGTCCGGGAGGTTGATTCCCCCTTTTTCTCTAGTATTGCTTAGTGTAGAGAGGGCTATTCGCAGATGTTTTCCAGCCCAAATAAAGTTAGTGATTAAGGCTTTTACCGCTTTGAAAAACTTGTTAGGTATCATGATAGGTAGTGTTTGAAGTAGGTATAATAATCGTGGCAAAGTATTCATCTTAATTATATTAGTTCTGCAGAACCAACCAAAACAGGGTCTTTGCCAGGATTGTAGGTCTGCGTTAATCGACTTCAATAGGGGAGGAAAGTTCAGGTCAAAAATATTGTCCAGATTGGACGGTATGTGAACTCCTAAGTACTTGAGTGATTTGGGAGCCCAAGAGAAGTGAAAGTTCTCACGTAGTGATCTGTTTAGGGCGGCGGAGGAATAAATAGGCATTAGTTTGCATTTGGACAAATTGGCTTGGAAATTGAAAATTGCACCGTAAGTCTCCATTTCCGTGAGGATGTGTGGTATTGTGGTAAGAGGGTTAGAAATGGTGAATAGCAGGTCGTCCGCAAATGCCGTGACCTTATATTCGTGGTTGTCAATATGAATTCCCTGAATGCGTCCGTTATCTCTGATCCCTTGTAGAAAGGGTTCAAGAACTAGTACGAACAATAGGGGAGAAAGGGGGCATCCCTGTCTTGTACCGTTTGTGATCGTAACTGGGTGAAATAGTTGGCCATTAATACGAAGATGTGCCGTGGGGACTGAGTAGATGGCAGATAACCAGACTTGCCATCGAGAGCCAAAACCTAGGTGTCTCATTGTGTGTGTAAGCAACGCCCAGCTGACCCAATCAAACGCTTTTTCAGCATCTATGGCCAGTAGAGCGCTGTGAACTTTGTGCTTTTGTGCCCAATGTATGAGGTTTATAGTTTTCGTTGTATTGTGTTTGGCTTTTCTACCTGGGATGAATCCTGCCTGATCCTGATATATGAGGAGTGGAAGAAAGGGTTTTAGTCTGGTGGCTAATATTTTAGTCAGAATTTTTAGGTCAATGTTAATTAATGAAATCGGCCTATAATTTCCACAGAGCGCAGGGTCTTTATTTGGTTTAGGTATCAGAGATATGTTAGCTTCCAGTGCTGAAGTGGGCAAGGTGGTCGCTAAGTTTCTAACGTTAAAGGCTGCTGTAAAGTGTGGAGCTAATAGTTGAGAGAGTATCTTGTAATATTTGCCCGTGTATCCGTCAGGCCCGGGACTTTTACCTAAAGGGAGTGATTTAACGGTGTTGGTGAACTCATCTATCGTGATAGGTTCATTTAGGAAAGCTATTTTGTTTAATGGAAGGGTTTTTTTGATCCTAGTTTCAAGGAAGTGTTGGATGTCTATTGAGGAGGGGAGCGATTGTTTGAGATTATATAAGTTAGAGTAATATTTGTGGAAAGATTTTATGATGTCTGGCATGTGTCGAGATAGAGTGCCATTTTCCTGTTTGATTTCGGCTATGAACGTGGTCTGCCTGGATTGCCGGAGAGTCTGTGCCAAAAGTTTCCCTGCCTTCTCTCCCTTTGTGTAATAGGTGTGTTTTGTTAGCGTCATTTTACGTTTGGCGTGGAGTTGCAGCAGTGTAGTCAGTTCTGACCTCTTTTTCAATAGTGTTTTATAGTCTTCCAAGCTAGTGTGACCTCGATGATGGTTACTCTCTAGTGTTTTCAACTCTCGTGTCAATTGCGTAATCGTGAGCTCTCTCTTCCGTTTCAGTTGTGCAGCTATTGTTATCAGTGCTCCCCTTATTACCGCTTTGTGTGCCTCCCAAATTAGAGCTGGTGAGCTATCCGGTTGTGTGTTTTCGGCGAAGTAATTAGCAACCGTGCGACGGAGTTGCGTGATTGACTATGTATTGTTTAGTATTAAATCATTAAGTTTCCATTGAGATGTGTGAATAGGTAAGGTTGGGATTGATAGCCCCAGTATCATGGGGGCATGGTCTGACCAGGTGATCGGCCCGTATACAGCTGAGTTGACCAGAGGCAAGAGCCTATGTTGGAGGAGAATGGTGTCGATGCGGGAGTATGTCCCCGCGGGAGGAGAGAAAAAGGAATAATCCTTACGTGTAGGATGGATGGCTCTCCAACAATCGTAAAGTTGAGCTTCGAAAAGTGTGTTGTTGACCTGTTTCCATAAATGTGTTAAGTGAAGTTGTGATGCGGCTGTGGAGTCTAGGTCACCGTCCAGTGAGATATTTAAGTCTCCTCCCACTATGAGTATGCCGTCTTGGAAGAAGGTTAGTTTATGTAGTATCTTCTTCAGTGCTATATTTTGTTTTCTATTGGGCAAGTAAATATTAGCTAACGTTATCTGGGTATCTCCTATTTCCCCTTTAACAAAGAGAAATCTCCCCGAATCGTCAGATAGGTGGTCTTGGTATGTAAATGGAGTAAGGCGTCCAATCAGGATCGCAACTCCCCGTGACTTAGAACCTGTATAGTTACCATAGTAGGTTGTCGGGTAGTCTTTGTTTCGTAAGTTGGGAGCTGAATCCGCACGGAAGTGAGTTTCTTGGACAAATATTATGTCAGCTTTGTGTCTTTTAAAGTCAGATAAAGCTATGGTTCTTTTTTCCGGGACATTCAGTCCTCTCGCATTTTGTGTTAGTATCTTAATAGTTGCCATATTTGGTACCCTTCCCGAGGGGCGAAGGGGGGAGTTGAACAGGGGGTGGGGAAGGGAAAGAGCTTAAGTCGTATGTTCAAAGTACAGGGTTCGGGAATTGGCTCTGATACAGTAGTAAATGTCCTGAGGGATAAAGATCGTTAGTAGTCACGTCGGTTCTGTTCAACTCGATATATCTCTCTAAAGATTAGGCAAAGAAGTGTGGTCTATGTGGTCAGTGATTTCTAGTGGCGGTGCAGAACTGTAGATCTGCCGCTATCGAGGAAGAAAATCCTTAGAGAGTGCCCTAGTAAAGGCCTAAACTATATCTCTGCCTTATTCTTTTCAGTAGTGGTAGTTATTTTAGTGTTGTTCCCAGCCAATTGCGGTCAACTAACGCTCCAGTGAGTGTGAAGCAAGTAAGAACAAAAAAAGAAAATTAACTAAAAGAACAAGAAGAAACAAAAAGCAGAAGGCTAGAAGCTCTTTTTCATTATTAGAATTATTGAAAACTAATCAAAGCAATACAATTACTTAGAACGTAAGCTGATTTGAGCTGGGCCATCAGCAACTTCTGTTTCTGTACATTCAACTTATCTTGTTGCAACTACTTATTCTTATTCAACCTATTGTACAGCACTGTGGAATTTGTTAGCACTTTATAAACAAACAAAAACAATAATAACAAAGTAACAAGAAACACCATAGCATAAAATAGCACTGCATTCCAATCAGAGGACCTATACATTTGGTATTGTTTGTACAGTCACTATGGCATTCCCAATAGAGGACATGATGGCACCAGTGATTATTGTTTGGTAAAAACAATCCCAGACCTACCGTATAAATCATCCTCTAAACATTAGGTGAGATGGGACCTGGACATGTAGCAAACATTTAATAATAATAATAATATATATCTTGCTCTTCAATGTTCTAGCACTCTAACTTCATCCTGCTGTGCCAAGGGATGCCTAATAATCTTTATTCCCTTAAGTAAAGAGAATGTTCATACCTACCATAATAATAAGCATTAGGGAAAAAGCCATATATTTTTTTCCACATTTTTACTGTCTGCATCCTGCACTAATATTATCCGGCTGTACACCCAGATATAGCAATAAACAACATAGCATTTATAAACAATATAGTTACATAGCTGAAAAGAGACGTGAATCCATCAAGTTCAGCTTTTCTCACATTTGATTTTTGCTGTTGAACCAAAAGAAGGCAAAAACGCCAGTGTGAAGCACTTACAATTGTGCAACAAACTAGGAAAAAAGTAATTCTTGATCCCAGCATTGCAGTCAGATGTCTCCTTGGATCAAGAAGCTATTACCCCACTAATTAAACTTTATATACTTGTATATTATGTTTTTTTGCAAGTATTTATCCAACTGGTGTTTAAATATCTGTATGGACTCTAATAAAAACACCTCTTTAGGCAGAGAATTTCACATCCTTATAAAGGAACTGTAAAAAAAACAAACAATTCCTTTGTCTTAGATTAAATCTCCTTTCTTCCAGGCAAAATGTGTGAAATTATCTCCTACGTATAGTCCTGTTTATGAACAGATTTCCAGATAAAGGTTTGTACTGGCTCCGGATATATTTGTAAATGTTATCATATCCCCTCTGATGTGCCATTTTTTTTTAAACTAAAGAGATTTAACTTTGTTAACCTCTCATTATAACAACAATGCTCCATTACTTTTATCAGTGTTGTAGCCGGCCTCTGCACTTTTTCTAGTGCCACAATATCCTTCTTTAGAACAGGTACCCAAAATTGCACAGCATATTCAAGGTGAAATCTTACCAATGATTTATAAAGAGGCAAAATTATATTTTAATCCTGAAAATGAATACCCCTATTTATAAATGACAAAACCTTGCTGGCATTTGCCACTGCTGTTTGACATTGCACATTGTTACCTAGTTTATTGTCTACATCTATTCCTAAATCCTTCTCATTTGTTGTTATCCCCAATTCACTTCCACTTAGGGTATAAGTTGCATGTGCATTCTTTACCCCATAGTGGATAACTTTGCATTTCTCTACATTAAATTTAATCTGCCGTTTAAGTGCCCAGTCCCCAAAGCTATCTAAATCCCCCTGCAGCAAAGCAATATCCTGTTCACATTGCCCATAGCACAATGATATACATAATTTATTTGACCACTGAGATGATGCACTAAATCATCTGACTGAGAGATATCATGAGATATCAGAGTGCACAGTGAGCTACAAACACATGTGGTTTGGGTGCAGTGACACTGCAGCTTTCTAGGAACTTCAATTATTACATTTCAGGGGAGTCCACCTCTTGAGGTTGTCATACTCACTGTCAGTAGAGCCACTTCCACAGCACTGACCAAGTAAAACTCAAGTTAAGTGATGCAGGATCCCAATGCACATCTATTTTCCACTAATAATTGCAATAGAGAATTCACATAGTTCAAAAAAAATATTAGCTGCTAAGGTCCATAGTTAACATTTATAATTTTTCATGATCTGCTCACCTGGTCACGTACACTGGATCGAGAAATGGGGTAAATATATGTACTTTTTTAAAGACAAAGGATATCCACTATTTGGAATTGTATATATAACAAACATGGATTCAAAATACATACATACAACTATCAAGTGTGAACTGCAAGTGGAGAAGACTTTCTAACAACCAGAGAGGGATGGAATCTTGATGATGGTAATGGAAATACGGATATATGTTACAGTAATGAATATAAAAAGTAACAGAAATGCTGGAATTGAAATTATGAACATGCTAGCTCTAGCATTGTAGCAAAATCACAGAAGAAGTGGTCGATAACATTGGGTCCCACACAAAAAACAAGTTGACTTGCAAGTACAAATGTTACTAGCGCAAATATGAAATTCAATGTCCAACAGCATGCAACCAAGCTATATTGAACAGGTTTATTCATAATTAGAATATAATGTAATGGGGTACATATTGCTAGCTATCAATTATAGGACATTAAAGTAAGAAGGAAGCATTCTGTGCAAACAGACATCCCATGCAATAAGAACTAGGCCATGCATCTTCAAAAGAGTATTGTTACCCATTCTCTTATTATCATGTAAAGCACATTTGGGACAATATTCGTAACCAAAAGGATGTCAGCAGTGACCAAATGGGCTCGAAAGAAACACAAAGGGGGATGCAACTGATGACTTGTTGAAACAAGGATAATTATCAGAAAGTTCTCACTTAATGTTATAAGGTAAATTAGTAGGACTATACTGAAGTAAGGTATGAAGTAAGGTATCTGAATGGCATGTAAAGCAGGAAATCCCAAGATGAATGGTTGTCTCCATGAATTTCTTGATATTTAATCTGTATATTATTAAACATCATTGTACCTTATATCTCTAAACAGAGGTCACCACCATGAAGAAAAACATCTTGGAAGTTTTCTAGATGTAAAAAGATAGAAAAATAGATGTAAATGAAGGGCTAACTATGAGAGAGAAAGAGTGTGGAGAGAGATCGGTATATAGAAAGAATCAGAGAGAGGCAGAAAAGATTGCGATAGATAGTGTAAAAGAGAAGGAAAGAGAGAAAAATATGTCCCCTCAGTGCCATGAATTTTTATACATAATTGTATTAAAAAATATGTAGTTTTCTCAAACTGAATACCAAAAAATCTTCTTCCCATTTACTTCCGCTGATGTGGAATGCAGTATACAGACACACACAGACACACATCCAAAGTAACAACCAACTTTAAAGAATAACACACACTCACATGTGATGGTTTCTTTGGACAGTATTAGGACACACATCTCAGACAGCAGATAGATGTGTGAAAGATTGCTCCAGAATGTGCTTAGTAGGGAAAAAAAACAATAAAAAAAAACACAAACATAAGTAAAATCAGAATGGAGTTGCACAAAATATACTGTGTTCATTGGATGAGTATCTGTTTTTTTTTTAGATTTTAAAATAAAAATGATTGGGGCATATTCCTAACTAAAGTAGCAACCAAAGACAAAATCAATGTTTCAGATATGAACATTTTCATTATTTATAATATTTTTTTTTTTCATTGAAGATGTGGACAAGCAGGCTCAATTCCTCAAATATAAATCTATTGTAAAACATTATGTGGAAAGTATATAATGAGTTTAACAGAATTAGAAAAATAAATAAAAACGGTCTTCTACATTATAAATTATCTGAGGTTCATCTGAAGTTGTAAAACATGTGTAGAGTTTGGTATGCCTAATGCAACACACAGGGATGAGGGAGTCTGACTTATGGTGGGTTGCTCAAAACTGGACAAAGACAGGAGTTCACCCAATACCTGTCTAAAATAATAAAGTATGAGGGAGTAACACCTTAATTCGGAGTAGTATGTCCAGGAGCTGTTTCACCCACAAATGGCTCTTTGGTAGAAGTATATATATAGTTGTGCCAAATAAGGAACAAGCAAGAAGTTCAGATATTGTGGAAAAGTGATATATCAATATGTATGGTGTTTACGTCTTTAAATCTGCTCGACGCAGAATAAGTATGGTATACACCAAATAATCTACTTAGTGAAAGCAACTATGTGACACAGAACAACAGCATGGAGAGCAGTTTTCTGTGTTATACTTTAGTTGATGTCACAAACCCATATAGTGACACGACTATTTATAATGTGTATCTCTTTAAATCTGCTACCGGCAGACCAACTAAATTGTGCACAGTAATGCTTCTTTAACCGGAACTGTCAATCATGTAGATTGTAACCACATTACTTAGTACTGTATTTAATAGTGCAGGGACTTAAAAAATCTGTATAAGCAGTTGAAAAATTAAAAAAATTATAAAATTAAAAAACCACTATTAACAAAAGAAGAAATAAAAATAGTTGAAAACTAATGGGAAATTTATTCACAATTATAGATTCATAAAAATACTGCAAATTTTAAAAATATAAGTCAGGAACGGTTTGCAAGTAAATTGCCAGCAGAAAAGATAGCCCTTTTAGCAAAATAACCACTGAGACCGTCTGGGATTGATTTGGATACTTAATAATAAGTTTCTGTACTTGCTGGCTGCTGGTGAAGTTGGCATGCATCCCAGACCTCACTCTGGGTGGTAGGTGTTATCGGCCAGTCGGTCCCCAGATCGTGGATGCTTTACGGTGAAAAGAAAGGTTCCTTCTACTGGTTCAGAACTGCGTCTGTATCCTGCTTGCTGCTGTCTAACGCGTTTTGTGGGTGTCAGCCCCACTTCATCAGAGAAATAATATCAGAGACATAATAGAGCCAACACTGTTTTTTTTTTTTTATTTGTTTAGTTTTTTTATTGGGGTAGCCCCCAAAATATTAAGACATATAAAAAAAGAAAACAAAGAATAAGTGCACTTGAGTATAACAAAGGCTAAAGTCGGTTACATGATGGCATGAACACCGCTAAAGCTTTCCTTCTTTTCCACTTCGACACTTCAAAGGAAATCGAAGTGCGTTCGACGATTCGAACGCCATGTTAAAATGGGCTATTTTCACGAAAGGGCGCCCGTTCGTGCAATCGAATGGGACTTAGTATTTTTTCTATGTGAAATAGACCAACCACACATCCCAAAACTATGGAACTCTTTTTGGCAGGAAAGCCATGCTTGCGGACGGTCAAATAGGACTTCCACCTACCTTTTGAACCACTGGTGCAATTTGCATGATTTTTACATATGTTTGTATACTGTTTATGCTGGTTCAGAATATGTATGTATGGTTTGGAAGTTTATGAATATTGTGTAAAACTGTATGTTTTCTGCCTGTGATAATTAAGTTAACCCATTGTGTTCAGTAATTATATCACAGGCAGAAGAGAGGGTTTGTGTGCCTTAACTGGGAGTGTCTGACTGTACTGTAATGTTTTGATTGACTATTGTAACTGCATGTCCCGTGTACCACCAGGTCCACGTGGGTGGTAACCTTGTGAGAAAACCTGTATATAAGTGCCTGCTGAGTTCCTATTTTACCCTCAACATAGAGCCTCGTCTCATGTGTGGGGGAAAAGGCTGCATCTACCCTGGGGATTTCTATACGCTATATACTCCCTTGGCTATAATCACTAAGCTCTTTTAAGAGCTTGTTCCTGCTTCGCTCTATGAAGGAAGAAAGGTTCACCCACTGGAGCCTGGATCCTTGTCGTAGGTCCATGGTGGGTAGGAGACAGCGAGACCCCAACCAAGCTGTGGTGGTTCGTGGGGTCTGCAGTACTTCTGTGGTGTCTGAAGAAGTGCTTGGAGCCCTTGGTAAGCACTAGACGCATCCATCAACGGTGGTACCCAGTCGAGGTGCCAGGTGATCGATTATAGTTAGCATTTAGATGTAAGCTCTATCCACTCTTACAAATTTCAACTGTACTATTGAGTATTGGCTCTTTATTTGGGGGAAAGTGTGTTCTCTTTTGGTTGTTTTAGTTGCCTAGATGGATCCTGACACTACGGCCATTGTTTGAGGAGCCTGACAAATTTGGCAACTTGTTATCATACCAATAGACCCCTACCCAAATTTTGGCACATCTATTATGTATAAACAGCTTTACAGTAGTATATATCACTGAGTGAGTTATCCTCTCTAGCTTACTATACATTGCTACATGTAGATACCAGCTTACGGTATCATTACCCACTGGGGTATTATAATTAGGGAAGAATCTATCAACCTTGAATTTTCTATTGCTAGCTTCCCGGTTGATCCAACATTCAATCTGGGGTTTGCTGCTACTTATTTCCCCAAATATCTCTTTGTCTGTAAATACCTATTTATCATCCCCACAGGGTATATATATATATTTAATTGATACAGAGGTTGGTCCTATTTTCACCACTGATTATATTCTTATTTTCACTTCACTAATTACTTTTTGCCTCATCGGGGATTAATAAAATGACAGTTTTCTTTTTGCTCTCAATTTATTAAGGCATGTTTAACCTATCAGAAATAGAGCAGCCTCTTCAAGGGTACTAGGTCTGCTAGTGAGTCTGTTTATTTTACTCACCCCTTCCAGCCCTTCTTTCTTTGTTCATTTTTTGGGTTATGTCCTGTGTATTCCACAACCATTACAACCCTGGTGGAAAGGTTGTTCCCTCTCTTATCATTGTTGTACTTTTCTAGTTTTAACATATTTAACTGTTTCCCTAATTACAAGTCAAAATTTAGTTGTATCATTATGTCTCTGTCAAAAGATAGACAGGCAGTAGTCACAGAATCTGATGGACTCTGCACCACTGCTTGTAATGGTTGTAGAGTAATTAGGGCATAACCCAAAGACAATATGATTAGAAAACAAATGGAGAAAAGCCCATAAGAAATTACCTAAAGAACAACAATTAAAAAGAAGGGTAACCTGGAGAAAATAAAATAAAATAATAGAAAACAAAATAAATTATATTGAGTCTTTATTTTAGTCAAATTCAAAGAAAAAAGAGAGACAAAAAAAGTGCATTTAAAAATATAGCTGGTAAGTCCATGTAATTGATATTAATATGGTTATGAATATAAATCCAGTTTGGTAATTTGATATTCCATGTATTCAAATACCTGCATGGAGGGTTCATATCATATTAAGTTATAAATGCCTTATCTGTCTTAGTTGTAAGACCCTTGGATATTTTTTTTCTGTAGGATCTGTGAGGTTATTCCATATTGGTGGTGCTCTATGATACAGATCCTATTTTAAAAATGGTCTATCATTTTTAAGATTTTTTTTCTCATGGCGTCTTTGATGTCTTCATTCCTAAAACTGTATATAATTGGATTAATCATAGGAGTCACTACAGTGTACAACAAGGATACCACTTTGCTGACAGCCAATGATTTTCCTTTGGAGGGGATCATGTAACTTCCAATTAGTGTCCCATAAAATATAGAAACCACAGTCACATGAGAGCTGCAGGTAGAAAAGGCTTTCCCTCGCTCAGTATTTGTGGAGATCCTAAGTACAGCTTGGACAATATATATGTAGGATAGGATAATAATTATCAGAGGGAAAACAGCAGCAGGAATACCTAAGAAGAAAACTTCAATCTCGAAGAAGTGAGTGTCTGAGCAAGCCAGCTCGATTAGTGGAATGAAGTCACAGAAAAAATGGTCAATAATATATGATCCACAAAACTGAAGTTGAGTTATTGATATTGTTTCAATCAATGCTATAGAAACGCTTGCAAGCCAAGACACAATAACAAGCTTAATGCAAAACACATGGTTCATTAAGGTGACATATTGCAGAGGGCTACAGATGGCCAGATATCGGTCATAAGCCATTATGGACAGAAGGAAACATTCAGAGGCTTCAGAACAAGCAAAAAAATACAACTGAAAAATGCAACCTGAAAAAGACATAGTTCCACCTTCATCCCATAAAATATAAAGTGTGTTGGGTACAATAGTTGTAGTCAGAATTAAATCAGAAAAGGACAGTTGTGTTAAGAAGAAATACATTGGAGACTGTAGATTATAGACGGATGCCACCAGCCAGATAATCAGAAGATTTCCACATATTGTTCCAAGGAAAGAAACAAGGACTAGAAAAAAAAACAATCTCTGGAAGCCATAAAGATTCTGAAATCCAAGGAGAAGGAACTCATTAACCGTTGTCTGGTTTATGATTTGCATTGCCTGGGTACAACAGAAAAGAGCAGTGGTAAGATTGCTGTTATTTTAGTTTTAGTTTTAATTTACACTAATGAGGTAATGATCCAGAACACATCTATAATGTATATGTAAATGTATTGATAGATTAGATCTTTCATGTTATCTTCCCACGACTTTTCACCTCACAGCTCCATAATCATCAGAACACCTCCTACCTCGGGATCCCTGTGTCTGAAAAGGCTGCTTGGTCCTGCAAGGTAAGTAATGTTACCGTTACACTCAGCATATTGTGAGGGGTTGCACTGCAGCACTGGGACATTCAGCATGTAAAGCAAAGGTAAATTAAAGGGTTACTGACACTTACAATTATGTTCAGAATTAATTTTAACTGTACCTCTGGGGTTTGAGTTAAAATAAGAATTGAGAGAGGCTAAATTAGTTCCTAATCCTTATTTTAACCCTCACATTAACCCTAAATGTTCCATGTCCCAGCACTGCAGTCAAGATCCTAACTATAAGCTAAATGTGTGACAGTAGCTTAATTACCTTGCAGGACCTACCCCACCGAGCAGTTTTTTCAGACAAAGGGATCGCAAGGGACAAGGACTTCTAAAAATTGCAGAGCTCTGATGGAAGAGTGGACTGCAGATAAAAAAAAAAATATATATATATATATATATGTATATATATATATATATATATATATATATACATGAAACAACTGAGATGCAATTGAAGTGCAGACTTTCAGCTTTATTTCAAGGGGTTGAACAAAAATATTAGATGAAACTTTTAGAAATTGCAAGCATTTTCACATACAATCCCCTTATGTCATGGGCTCAAATGTAATTGGAGAAATTAACAAAGCCATAAATAACATGTCGTTGAGACTCTGAAGTGCATGGCCATCACCAAACACTTGGTTTCCTCCTTTGTGATGCTTTGCCAGGCCTTTACTGAAGCTGTCTTCAGTTGTTGTTTCTTCATGGGTCTGCCTATGTTTTGTCTCGGCCATTGCGGGATATTCCACTTCTTTGACTTAAACAACTCTTACGTTGCTTTATATTTTGGGTCATTGTCCACCTGTAAAGTGAAGCACCCTCTGATCCACTTTGCAGATTTTTCATTTACTCTGAACAGACAATATATCCCTATACACTTCAGAATTGATTTGGCTGTTTCTGTCTTCTGTCACATCATCAGTAAACACTAGTGACCCAGTGCCATTTGAAGCCATGCATGCCCATACCATCACACTGCCCCTATTGTGTTTTACAGGTGATGCTTTGGGTCATGAGCCATTCCTAACCTTCCCAATGTTCTGATATAGGTTGATTTTAGTTTCATCGGTCCAAAGAATGCTGTTCCAGAACTGGGCTGGCTTTGTTAGATGTTTTCTGGCAAAGTCAAATGTGGCCTCTCTATTTTTGAGACATGTAAATGGTTTTCACCTTGTGGTGAACCCTTTGTATTTGCTCTTTTGAGTCTTCTCTATAGTAGGCTTGGATAATGATATGCCTACCTCTGTAGAGTGTCGTTCACTTGACTGGATCTTGTGAAGGGGTTTTTATTTACTATGAAATTGATCCTACAATCATCCATCACTGTTGTTTTCCATGGACATTTGGGCCATTTTGTGTTGAAGAGCTCATAAGTGTGTCCTTTTGTTCAGTGTATTCTCATCAGAATTTACCAAACTGATTTTGCCACTCCTAATGTTCCTGTTATCTCTCTGATGGTTTTTATTTTGTAGCCTAAGGATGTCTTGTTTCACTTGCATTGAGAGCTTCTTTGACCACATATTGTGGGTTCACAGAAACAGCTTCCAAATCTGAATGCCATACCAGAAATCAACTTCAGACCTTTTGCCTGCTTAACTGATGAATAGTGATGTCCCGAACGGTTCGCCGAACGGTTTGCGAACGGATCGCCACGAATGGTTTGCCACGGACTCATCATTGAGTAAACTTTGACCCTGTACATCACAGTCAGCAGACACATTCCAGCCAATCAGAAGCAGACCCTCCCTCCCAGACCCTCCCACCTCCTGGACAGCATCCATTTTACATTCATTGTGAAGCTGCATTCTTAGTGAGCTGTCCAGGAGGTGGGAGGGAGGGTCTGCTGCTGATTGGCTGGAATGTGTCTGCTGACTGTGAGGTACAGGGTCAAAGTTTACTCAATGATGAGTCCACGGCAAACCGTTCGTGGCGAACCGTTCGGGACATCACTACTGATGAATAAATAAAGTAAAACTAATAATGAACCTGCCCATCAAACAACTGTTGAGTCAATTGTCCAATTACTTTAGGTCCCTTTAAAAAGAGGCTACATATTAAAGATCTGTACATCCCAAACCCTTATTCCAATTTGAATATGAATACACTCACATTAATGCACTTTAATCCCCTATTCATTAATTAACTGTAACAAACAGCCAAAATAACAAAACTTGTGTCAGTGTCACGATATATTTCCAGACCTAATAGCATATCCCTGCACCATCATTACTCTGAACCTCATACATAACCCTATACCAACTGTAACCCTAACCTAACTCCAGCTCCAAACCATAACCAACCCTACACACACTCTAATGGTGTGATTTCTCTGTACTGTGTGATCTCATTCTGCAGATCTTAGTGCATTCCCTGACAATAACACAGTGATTGGTGCAGGGTTTTATGCACAGCCATTTAACTGCAGTAGGGGGGCATGCAGAGAAATTGATAGAATAATTGTAGCTGAATATGGCCATTAGGCAAATTGGCGGATTTTTAGCGCTCACTTTCAACTCACATTGGTGTATGTGGAGCTACTAAACATGACCCCAGTTAACAGAAGAGCGCTCCAGGTACTGACTGATAACTAGATCACCCTAGTATGAACAGAAATTAGACTGCTTGCACCTAAAACGAAGGATATCCCATTCCATCAAAAGAGAATTTAATGTGCCAAGTACAATAAATAATATATGCACTGGAAATTAGAAATCCAAACTGCGGTGGAATAAAATGTCTCAATCAATATGTATAGCAAGTAATACATATATTGTACCTTTATTTCTTGAAAAAAACATTATGCAGCTGGAACAAACTGTGGAGCATTGGTTCAAAGGACTAACATGTTTTTTTGTGCCTTGTAAAAAAGTGCTCCCCTAAATTTCTACACTTTCTGTCCAAAGATAACAGCAAGCAACCACAGGAGGCACAGGTATGAAATGTATATTTTCTGTTAGAGGTTAGGATGACTTCAAACTGGTTACAATGTAATTAATAAGAAGTACTCTGGCCCATTTCCAGGTAATATGGCAAACCTTTTAACAACAGTTTGCCCCTTAACTGGCTCCAATGCTTCCAGGAGGTCTAGTCACTTCTGGTTTCTGCAGAGCTGCAGAAACTAGAGGCCATGACAATCGTCATTCAGTGTCTAACAGTGTCAGCTAACCACTCTCAGCCAATGACTGACATTCTATGCATTCTATGAATTCTAGTTCCCCTATAATGCTAAGGGGTTCATCTCTGTATGTACAGCATGTCAATGGTGCACATACAAATTCTGCAATACTAAATCTAGAATGGTGCACATGCAAATTCTGCAAAACCAAATCTAGAACTGCACTAAATCTAAAAAATGCAACTCCTGCCAGCAGGAGGGTTAAATGTATCGAACGGCACGGCGCTCATGTAAAGAGAAATGAACTAGGTGGACGTTAGATAGTCCCAGTGGTGTTCGTGTGAAATTGTGGTCGAAAATAGTTCCACACGGTCGACGACCAAACACCGCTGGGCATTCGTCAGTTTAAAATGGCTGCCGCCATGTGTTCGGTCAAATGAATGGCGACTACCCAGCCATTCGACAAATAGCTGTGGATAACAGCAGCTTCTGGGCGATTAATTAGCGGCACACTCCCAGTGTGGGTGGTCTGGCCTTAGATAGGGCTAACTACATGAACAGCAGACGAAATGCAAAGGGCAGGACATACATAAAATAGGGTTTTTTTCACAGAAGCATCTGTGGAGGCTTCCTATGCCTCATGCTATACATCTGGGCAGATGTGTGCATGCTCATAATACCCTGTTGCCTCTTGACGTTGGATCAGGGACGTGATCAGGTGGGAGCTCCCTGACATCAGATGCTGACGACCATCAGACGACAATAATGACACTAGGAATATTACTATTACTTTTTATTAATTATTATTTTTTCTATTTTCCTGTGATTTGACATTTTGGTCTTCCACACAGATGCTGCACATGCCTGCTTAAGTGAGTACTGATCTCATATGGTCACATTTGTTCTTTGCACTAATTGTTTTATCAATCTTTTGTCTGTCATTAAATCTTGTGTGTGTTAGCTTGAAAAAGACCATTTAGGTTGCAACGTTGCTGACAGTTGGATTTTATTTAATTTTGCTTCATCAATTTCCTGGAGAAGCTGACCTTTTTTCTTACATCTAACGGTGCACATACAGACTCCAGGCACCATGACCAATTTAATGAACTGAATTGGTTATGGTACTTGGAGTAATCATTAAAATTGGACCATTGAGAGGAAAAAATAACTTGCACATAGTGTTGTTACTCGTTGGCAATGTCTCTTAGTGTCCCTTGTAAGAGAAAAAAGTCTCAGGCACTCACAGTCATATATTCAAAGCATATTTATTGGATCCGCAACATTTCAATCTGTGCCCAGGTCTTTATCAAGCTAACACCACAGTAACAAGAAAACAGTTATATACACACATAATCAATTAATGTGAAATGACAAAATTCACTAACACACACAGTGAAAAAAAACAGATGATCAGTTAATTTGGTTAATTAAATCATTCATTCAGTACACAAGTTCCTTGGAAAACATGGAAAAATAAACCAAGTACATGGCATAGAAAGTAAACAAAAGTAAGGAATAAAAATAATCCACATATTGAAGCAGACAGAAAGGGTCACTAAAGTTTCAACACCTCTTTCTTGTGATAGGAGGACACAAGCTAAGGGCTCAATAGACTCATCTATGTCAAATAATCACTAAAGAAGATTCAGTAATGAGGAGAAAATGTGAATAAATAAATTAGTAATTAATGTAATTACCTTATACATCCTTCAAGATACCAACTCAATAAGCCAATGTTAAAAACGAGCCGCACACGTGCACGTTACATGCATGATCCCGTCACCCATATATTCCCACATCGCAAAATGCCCACAGCGGCCGGTTAAGGGCAAGAACACTCGGCATTAGAGCACATGTGCAAACAATAAAAGCACTTAATACAACGCATGTGTAAGTATCACAACAGGAAATACAGCGCATGTGTGAAGAACACAAGCACATAGTAAGGTGCATGTGTCAACGGTATAGTAGGGCACATGCGCAGGAGACATCTAAGGTAAAAGAGCACTCAAAGTGCTCAAAAGGATTCCATCAGAACCTACACACAACTGCCCATACAAGAAATAGAGCATATAAATCAAACAAGAAAAATTAAAAGAAGAAAGAAAAAGAGAAAGAAGAAAATAAAAAAGTAAAAAATTGAAAAAAATTAATAATAGAAGTAACACAAACCAAAAAATTAAAGATAAGAAAAATATATAAAAATACAACATAGTAAGGATAAAGAATAAGTAAATAAAGAAAGAATAATAATAAAATAATAATTAAAAAATAATAATAAAATAAATAAAAATACATGTAAATAATTATATATACAAAAGTAAAATAAAAATAAAGAATGATAAATAGTTTGTAGTGTCCCTTGGCCATCGCTTCTCTAGTCCTCTACTGGTCCTGGATTTAGCTACAGCATACACTGAGCATAGCCCTCTGGACCCTTGTAAAATTTACCAAAATAATGGACAAGACCAGTAGTATTCAGTAAAACAAGAGAACTGTTTATTTCATTGAAAACCATATGTATTTATCCTCCTACACACAACAGGGGAACTTGACAATTACACAATGTATCCCCACATCCTATATATAATTTTACAGTCTGTGACCAGGCAGGCTGTGGCACGGGAACTACCTTGACAAGTGTAAAACTGGAGAAATATAAATAGATTTTTACCTGACTACAGAAAATATTTCTGAACAATTTAAATAAACCAATGGTATAATAATTTCAATATTTAGTCATTTAGTAAAGGCATTGACTAACACACTGAGATTTTTATACGTGAAATCGTATAGAATCTGCTCTATTATGTAAATCCCCATTTTGAGCTTTCATGACTCCAGATCCATTGGCCATTAATGGGTTTCAACAGAACACAAGTACCAGAGAACAGAAAGTAAAGAAGATTAGCTTATACGGTACGTGTGTACGTGTGTGTAATGTATGTGTGTTGGTGAGTTTCAATCAGAAGGTGCCTAAATAGCATTACTAATTAATTTCTGTAATCCTAGTTACTGCAGCAGACAACATTAATTAACCTATTATAGATGAAAACACAAAAAATTAAACCCCCAAAATATTTAATGATATTATTTTTCCATAATATACAGGTCATTTTTATATACCATTTCACATTTGATACCAGAATACTTTGGTATACAGAGGAGTGTATGATCGACTCAATGACTTCCCCCAACACACATATTTTCCCTGATGGTGTAGTACTGTTAGAGCTGCTTCAGTTAATAGACAGTCTTCCAGCACATGCCTCATTGTGATCTGAATTATAGATTAACATTGTGATGTGAGAAATCAGTATGTTGAGACACTGTAGGATGACTTTGACAAATTTATCAGCACATCCCAATGCCCAGCTCCCCATCAGTCACCCTCTGATCACCTTCTTCTCATGGAGGGGATGTGTCTATTCCTCTGCGCAGCAGACAGATTTCAGAATTTCACAACTGGGATCAAAACTTTTACCTATGAAAGATTGGAAGTGAAGAATTATATTATTTAGTTATTGTCTAAACTTACATTTAAAGGGAAAATTTCAGCTCACCATGGGGTCACCACTCGAATGTCTGTTAATCAATAGCTTTTCTTTGTGTAAGAAGGCTGAACCCAGAATTGTCATATGATATCAGTCAGCTGTAGAAAATGAGCAGAATCACATCTGTACTTGATCAAACATTGAATGGATTTCAGTCTATAACATTGTTATAATTATCAATTTCCTTTTTTATATCATCTCAATCCCATAAAGATTACAGGATATTCACTTGTGCACAGCATCAAATCAAGAGAGAGATGACATATATTCTTTTACTAATGAAGAAAAAAACATATTAATGTTTAATTGTTTATTGACTGATTAATATCTAAGGATTCCAAAAGGAATTTAAAAATCCTAATACAAGATGGAATTAACAAAGGCATGCATGTAATTATACAAATCCTATCTAATCAATCATGAGTTCCTCTACAAGTATCTTGCTTCAGTGTTTGATAGCCAAATAACCAGGCGCTCACACTTATGTAGGCTAATCCTTATAAATGATGGTATACATTCTACAGCCTATTCTTGAAACCTGTTGTTCACACCATATTAATGTTATCCAGTAGTCTCTATTTATCTGTTTTAACAAAACATATGATGTGATTTTTATTCTGCAAATTTCCACTTTAGTGTCTTTGTAAGTTTAGAGATAAATATGTTTATTTTCAGATAATTTTATTATGCTGGTGAGTGTTATTTTATCACCTGCTTTGTGCACAATATCAGGCACAGCATGCTCTGGTTTTGGCTTTCCATAAAAACGTCCTTCTTCTGTGCTGTATAAATCGAGTACCCTACAGTCCCTTTGTTATGCCTCTGTTGGTGCAGTAACAATTTTCTTCTTTGCCCGATGAGTCTGTCTGTGTGATTGTATGACTCTCTGTATGAGTGTGTATGTGTGCCTGTATAACTGTCTGTATTTGTTTGTGTCTGTTTGCATGACTGTCTGTGTTTGTGTACCTGCATCAGTTTGTGTGCCAGTATGATTTTCTGTGTGATTGTGTGTGACAAACTCCGATGAGTTTTTGGAGGGGCCTGCTTGACCGCCTCCTGCCCTGTGACTATGGTTGCATAACCCAAATGGCATTACCAGATATTCATCGTGTCCACTACAGGTATTAAATGCCGTCTTCCACTCATGATTCTCTTTAATTCTAAACAAATTGTAAGCACTCCTAAGGTCAAGCTTAGTAAATACTTTAGCTCCCTGAAGTCTATCGAACAATTCGGAAATGAGTGGGATAGGGTATGCATTTTTATAGTGATTTTATTAAGTGCCCTGTAGTCTATGCAAGGGCATAACTCACCACTCTTTTTCTCAACAAAAAAGAATCCTGCACCAGCTGGTGAGGATGACTTTCTTATGTGCCCTTTGCACAAGGATTCTTTGATATATTCCTCCCTTATTTTACTCTCCTGGGGAGATAAGGCATAAACTGCCCCCTTAGGTGACATAGCGCCTGGAAATAGGTTAATGGCACCGTCATATGCTCTGTGGGGAGGCAATACATCAGACTGAGCCTTGTTAAACACCTCCTGAAGTTCTCGGTATTGTATGGGAACTCCAGGAGTTTGGGAAGTGGTAGCGGGAAGGTCAATAGTATCCAATCTCTTTAGTACTGGTTTTATACATCTCCCCATACACTCTTTACTCCATTCTAAAATCTCCCCATTAGCCCAGTCAATATAGGGATTGTGCTTACTCAGCCACAGAAACCCTAATATGATAGGACACAATGGAGAAGTAATAACCTGAATCGTCATCTCCTCCCTATGGGAGGCCCCAATAGAGATCATAATAGGGACAGTTTTGTGGGTTATAAACAGTTGTGTGAGTGGTCTACCATCAATAGCCTCTACAGCTAGCGGCGTAGGTCTCTCCCTGACCTGTATCTCATTAACCCTAACAAACTGGATATCAATAAAATTTCCAGCAGGACCTGAGTCCATTAGGGCACTGCAAGGAAACTTCTTGTTATCAAGGAAAATAGATACCTCAAGAAGGAATCTACTTTTGTTTTTGTTAGAGGACAACTCCATCACACCTAAGATCTGTTCCCTGAAGGTTCTTAGGTGCTGAAGTTTTCCGGACGCACTGGGCAATTAGTTAACATATGTCCCATTTTACCGCAATATAGCATAACCCCTCCCTTCTCCTATACTGTTTTCAGCCTCAGACAACTGCATGGGTTCGGGTTCGGACTGTACAGGGAGGTTAGACAAAACAGGTTTAGAGAACCGAGGTGCTAGGGACATAGCCATACATCTGGTCTTGCTTCTGGTGACTTCTCTGAGTCTTAACCTATTATCAATATGCATGACAAACGTAATAAATTTGTTAAGACTCTTAGGTAATTCTTTAGCGGCTATCTCATCTAGTATAGTCTCTGAGAGACCCTTTTTGAATGCTAAGATTAACCCATTGTTAGTCCAGTCTACCTCGGAAGCTAAGGTACGGAATTCAATAGCATAATCCAAGATAGACCGTTACCTTGTGTGATGTGCATTAGGGCAGTGGAGGCGTCACCCTCTCTACCCAATGGCTCAAACGTGAGCTTGAATTCGGCAAGGAATTCCTTGTAATTATGAGCAATGCTACGATTACTCTCCCACAATGGATTAGCCCAGGCAAGGGCCTTGCCCTCTAATTGATTCATTAGATAACCAATTTTTACTCTGTCCGTGGGGAACAACCCTGGTGAGGCCTCAAAATGGTACTCCACCTCATTAAGAAAACCCCTGCATTCCTGGATATTGCCATCAAACTGTAGGGATATACAGAATATAGAGAAGTCAATAAACAAAGCCAAAGTAAAAAAACAGGTAGAAAACTATAAACAGGAACGCACTCTCGACAAAGCCTACCGGCGAAACGCGTCTCGGATGTCCAGGAGGATCAAAGACTCATTTTTATTACTGTTTTATTACCGTTATTTTATTTTCTATTAATTTAATAAATTTTATTTTTTCTACTCCCTACCTGTGGACGTAAGTAGTGCTCCTGATACCCATCCATAGGATTTTGTGCCCCCTTAGTGGCACATACTCAGAGCCAGAGCTATAGGCTCTGAATCAGGTGAGCAGTTCTGTGTATTTTCCATTTCAATAACTATTTATCTACATACTACACTATGCCTGGTTTCTTCTACAATAAAGGACCTACACGATTTTAATCAATTGTTTGTTTCGTGTTACCTCCAAAACACACCTGCCTAAGCGATCTGAGCCTATCCTGTTGAGGCTCAGTACCATGTGAGTGGTTCTATATGCTTTCACACCACTTCACTGCTGTTTAACGTATTACACTATTGTATTCTCAATCCCCACCTCTAGGTCATTACCAATATACCCAAGAAAAAGGGGGGAGGTGAGTTATTCACGTATACCTCCTGACTGGTGTTGTTTTTTTGCCACACAGTCTATTATCACATTTTGTATTTTTGTGTTAAGTTATGAGAGAATTACACATTGGCGGTAGCAGCTCACCTAATCTTTTCCACCTTTTAAGTGCCTGAATACACAATATCACTGTATATCACTCATATCCAGAAGGATATTGATACTTTAGAGAGAGATCAGAGAAGGGCTACTAAACTGGTTCATGGATTACAGGATAAAACTTACAAGGAAAGTTTAAAGGATCTTAACATGTATAGCTTGGAGGAAAGACGAGACAGGGGGGATATGATAATAACATTTAAATTCATAAAGGGAATCAACACAGTAAAGGAGGAGACTATATTTAAAATAAGAAAAACTACCACAACAAGAGGGCATGATCTTAAATTAGAGGAGCAAAGGTTTAAAATTAATATCAGGAAGAATTACTTTACTGAGAGGGTTGTGGATGCATGGAATAGCCTTCCAGCTGAAGTGGTAGAGGTTAACACAGTTAACGAGTTTAAGCATGCGTAGGATATGCATAAGTCTATCCTAACTATAAGATAAGGCCAGGGATTAATGAAAGTATTTAAACAAAATTGGGCCGATTATATGTTTCTATGTTTCTAGTGTGCACTCGCCTCCTGAATCTTCTCTACCATCTCCAAGGACATCTGTATCTGAAATGGAATCATCTCATGTGAAGGAGAAAGTTGTGACATCAGCTGCACCTGCTACCATGGGCACAAGTTGCTCACCCACTTTCAATTTTACTATTACCAACACCAAAACCACTAACACAACCACCACCACCATCATCATTGAAATGACCAATACCGACATCATCAACATATCTATTAGCATTAATCAACCTAGTGCCAGAGTACAGGCTAGTGTTGTGACATCGAACCAATATGTTCACATTGAGAGAGGTGTGCTTCTTATAATACAATACCCCCTCTGGTCCCACTCTCTTCACATTGGAATGCTGTGGTAAAAAAATGCCCGGGCTGACATATTTTCCTCTTTCTGGCCACAGTCTGTGTGTGGCTGCAGTTTACTGCACAAGTGGACACTGTCTACCCAAAGCTCGGCAGGTCTTTTTATTTAAATCTTTGTAAGAAATAAAGTATACCAAAATGAGGTAGGGGTGGAATTAAAAAAGAAAAAGTACAAATATAATTCAAATTAAATGAAATTATTTACTCCTGCTACTTAAACTTATTTTACTCCCCACCAACTTTCAAACCTTTTATTGTAGTAGTTTTGACCTGGCTCCCTGAGTCGTTATATATCCCTGAGTCGCTATATCTGTAGACTCATTTGGGAGAAATTAATAGAGCACAGTTTTTTTTTTCTACACTTAAGGTTGGTCACAGCTGCTATATACTGGATGTGTGGGGAAGTTCTGTCTTTATCTGGGTGGTTGGGGTGAGTGGATGGTCAATGACCCACTGACGTTTTCCTTTCTGCCTTGCATAAACCAAATAATGTGAACTTGAACAACCCCTGCTCCCCATTTTTATTTAATACAAGATTGCAAATAACAAAATATTACATTCAATTAATGTGAAGCTCACTATAAAAAGTTCTCTACTTTCTTTTTTATTTTCAGATATATAATACTCTAATTTAGGCAACTCAAAATTGACATTGGTTGGTTTGCATGTCAGTATAGTCAATAAGCAACTTTTTTTGCTGCCTTCTAGAGATTTTCTCGGTATTGAAAATACATCTGAGCCAAACAGTAGCATAAACTAAATTCTGCTGGCCCCCCAATAACCAAAACATTCTGCCAAAGTGGTTTGGAAGAACCAACATTATTCACACTGCACAAGTTTAATGATAATATAAGTCTCTAACATCTACTAACTATAAGACTTCCTTCTTTGCAAATATGATGTTAAGGTTTTCAATATTAAATTTACAAGTTCTTTCAGGGCTGGATTTACTTGTCAGGTGCCAGTAGCAACATAGGTTCCCCCTGTTTCCTCTAGGTATGCATGTGCATGCTTCTACTTGTAATGCATTGTGTTTGAATCTGTTAGTATAGTAAGTGTAAATGCATGTGGAGTTAAAACAATATTAGAAGTTACAGGGTAAAGAGGTATTAAGGTTTGTGAAGGAATGCACCTTGATTCCAAGGCTCAAGCTTGTAGGTGCCATAAAAAGGCTGGCCTATATTAAAATTGCCTAAACTTGGTCTGCCATTGCTGGCTCTGCCCTCAATCTGCCTCCATTGCTGAAATCATTAAAATTGAAGATTCTGAACATCAGTGCTGCACATTGTGAAGCACTGATGCAGGAAGCACCTCTAATGCCCGTCTGAGTTACTGCCCCTAGAGGTGTTCCTAAGCAGTAATGTAAACTCTGCCTTTTCTCTGAAAAGGCAGTGTTTACATTAATATGCCTACAGGGACATACTATACTTACCAGAACAACTACATTAAGCTGTAGTTGTTCTGGTCACTATAGTTTCCATTTAAGGTAAAGGGTTTGGGGAGGGGTTAAATTTAGGGTTAGGGAAAAGGATGTGTTTTGGTTACAACATGTGGAGTTTGAAGGGTAATTTGAAAAGTATTCACCACTCTATTATTGATTGTTCAGCTGCTGGAGTACTGATACTGTGGGTGTCACTCTTTGCTGCCCTGCTCCTCCTGCAATGCATTTCTTGAGTGAGAGACTGTTAAAGGTGCAGTTGGGAATTGATCCCTTCTACTTCCTCTCTAGCCTCACATGCAGAAAATGTAAGTTGTATACTCTCTATAACTTTTTCTGCATTACTACTGTCAAGCAAAGGAAACTGTCTGAACTATAGAGGACACTGGCCAGTCCACCTACATTCCAACAGATAGACATACCTGTACAATACAATCTAAACTTGTTGGTAATTGTTGGGGATAAAATCAGCCCGGGCCCTTTGTGGATGATGGATATTTGCCAACTCATTCAGAGCTCTGGAAATTGGAAATGAATAGCAGAGACATGTTCAATAACCAATTCAAATTGTATTCATACGTCAGTTATATTTATACCCCATTTTCATGTCGGTGGGGGCCATGAGCATAGTGACATAGTTTGTTTTTCACAAGTTATAAACAGCTGTTTCTAATTATAATTCAGTGTTATATAATGTATGCATATTGGATAAAACCCAGATGATTACAAATACCGAAATCTTGGACAATTAACAAGAACATCCCAAAATCCTTATCCAAGAACATATCCCGTAAATAGGATTTTAGATCAATTTTATTTCCGAGAATCGGAGTTACAATTCCAAATTTATTCTTGGTTCACCTTAACCCTTATATGAACAGCTAGGCTATTAAGCAAAATGGATATAACTTCTTTGATTTTGTTGTCTACCAAGCAAAAACATCTGATTACAGTCACTAAACAGTGAATTGAGGTGAAGATTGCAAACTATGATTAGTATGTTTCTTCAAATAATCTATTCTTGAGCTCTTCCTAACTGCATAACAATGTCTGTTCAAATTCCTAGATTCCTGTTTCTTAAAGTAGCATTTGAATGATAACAACCGATGCATATTGCTGACCCTGTGTGTAATTTTCCTTAATTCGTCAGTATCTAACAATCTGTCAATAATGTGTTGTCCACAGTTGGAGGCAGGTGAATGACCTGAAATCAGCTTCTGGTAGGTCTCTATTTTCATATTGTTCATAAACTTTCACTCATTCTCATCATAATCTGTATAGGTAATTGCATATTATACTTCTATATAGCTGAAATGTAATCTAACTTTAAATATAGAACAATCACATAAACAATAAATGGAAGGAATTGTAAAAGCATCCCTTCATATTATATAAGCATTTTTTCATGGCTTCTTTGATATCTTTAGTCCGCAGACTGTATATGATTGGATTAATCATTGGAGTCATCACAGTGTATAACAAGGATATAAGTTTGCCAAAAGTCAATGATTTACCTTTGGCAGGCATCATGTAACTTCCAATTAGTGATCCGTAAAATATAGAAACCACAGTAATATGAGAGCTGCAGGTAGAGAATGCTTTCCATCTCCCAGTTTTTGTTGAAATTCTAAGCACAGCTGCAATGATATATGAATAGGACAGTAAAATAATTACAAGTGGGAAAACCACAGCAGGAATACACAAGATGAGGATTTCCAACTGAAGAGAGGAGGTGTCTGAGCAAGCAAGCTCTAAAAGTGGGGCCAAATCACAGAAAAAAATGGTCAATAATATTTGAACCACAAAACGGTATTTGATACACCGATAGTGTGTCAATCAATACTAAAGAAAAGCTTAAAAGCCAAGACGTGATTGCCAGTTTCATGCAAAACACATGGTTCATTAAAGTGCTGTATCTCAGAGGGTTGCAAATGGCCAAGTATCGGTCATAAGCCATTATGGATAGAATAAAACATTCAGACGCTTCAGAGCCAGAAAAAAAATAAAACTGGGTCATACAACCAGCAAAAGATACAATTCCTCCTTCATTCCATAAAATAGAAAGTGTATTGGGTACAATAGTTGTAGTCAGAATTATATCAGAAATGGACAGTTGTGTTAGGAAGAAGTACATGGGAGACTGAAGACTGCTATTGGATGTTGTAAGCCAAATAATCAGAAGATTTCCATAGATTGTCACAATGTAAGAAGCAAATAGGAATAATAAAAATAACTCTTGGAAACTATGAAGGTTCTGAAATCCTAGAAGAAGGAACTCTGTGATGATGGTCTTGTTTATGACTTGCATTGTCTGAGAATAGGAAAGGAAGACAGGTTTTAGTTGATGTAATTTTATTTTTATATTACATAGGCTGAAAAGAGACATGTGTCTATGAAGTTCAGCCTTCCTCATATTTGTTTTTTGCAGTTGATCCAAAAGAAGGCAAAAAAACAGTTTGAAGCACTTCAAAGTTTGCAACAAACACGGAAAGAAGATCCTTCTTGACCCCAGAATGGCAGTCAGATGTATCCTTGGATCAAGAAACTATTACCCTACAATTGAAAAACTACATAATTTAATATTATGTTTTTGTAAGTATGCATCAAGTTGCTGTTTAAACACCTGTACAGACTCTGATAAAACCACTTTTTCGAGCAGAGAATTCTACATCCCTATTGTTCTTACAATAAAAAAAAACACCTTTCCTTTGCCTTAGACTAAATCTCCTTTCTTCCAGTCTAAACGCATGATCTTGTGTCCTATGTCTAGTCCTAGAAGAAGCATGTTTCTGGGTTTTCATTTTAAGGACAAATTGCTATGGAGAAAACGTCTAAAGATGAATTTATCACACAACAATATATAAATGAATATCTGTTCTCTAATTAGTATGGATTTATATGATTCCTATTTTTATAATTGCAGGTAATTATGTAAAATAATAAAGCATGCATGGTATGAGTCCATTATCAGACAAAACAGACAGATGGACATACTGACAGCCATCCAGAGAGGAAAATAATTTACCATTAGTAAGAAAAGACCAATTTAAGGTGTTGATTTCTCTGGATTTATTTTGAAACAACCTCCAAACTTGATGCCATTCTTCCTCTTGAAACACAGACATTATTCTCTAATAGCTCATACTTCATAAAAGATATCTGAATCTGAAATAGAAATGGGTTGTATGTTATTATTCACCCTATTATCACAATAATTTTATATATTGTTAGATATTGTCTCTTGTAACCAATAATATACAACAGAGCATCACAAAAAGCTAATTTGGAAAACTCTCATTATCATAGGCAGATGTTTCCCTTATTACTCACAGTGGATATTTCAGAGGGTGAATTTATAGATCAGCTATCTTCATTTTTTTTTACAGTGCAGGTAGTTACAAACGATCCTGTGGTGCCACGACCGCATCAACAGACATAAGGCATCATAAATATTGATACAGAAGCATGGTATTTGAATATTATGCACTTTTTTTTAAGAAAAGGTATAAAAGGATGAAGTAGGTTTGGTGGATGAGCATGTACATTTAGTGGCTGGTAGGTTAAGTGTGAAAAACAAATATGCTAAGCAGAATGGCATGATGAGTGTATGCAGAACAAAACTGAGAAGAACATGCCACAATGATTAAAAAACCCTGGACCCCCGAACAGAGACACTCATCCTAGTGGAAAGGTAAACATGACCCTGATAATAACTACTCAGGAGCCAGAGAAGAGGCATCCCCAGTCCCCATGCAGAGAGCAGCTTACTCCCATCACCGGCAGGACACAGTCCTTCGCTTCTCAGCTCCATCGTAAAGTAATTCTCTGAAGCTGTGGTATGTCTTGTTGGGTGGTATCAGCCATTTGCGGTTAGGAGCTGGATGTGTGTAGATAGTGGTCCGCAGCTATCGGTTGTGTAACCCGGCATCATGTGTCTGTACCAGCTTGCAGCCTGATTACCTTGGTAACCGCTTTGCCAGTCAGGTGATCTCCACACAGGTTCCTCAGTGTCAATTAGTAGCACCCTAGGCCGGGTCTCGGGAGAGGTATGTTGCTCAGATGATATCGGCCAGAGTTGTCCGCTATGAGCATCAAGAGCCCTGAAGGGGGTGGTTATCTTCTCCACATTGTGCCGGACAGGCTAAGCCGCCATCTTGAAGGTTAGATGAGGCCTCCACCCCGAGTAGGGCGCCAGGGTAGGCTGGGAAGACCCCCACTGGCCCAAAGGGTGGAAGTAGGGCCATCACCCAATTGTATTAGGGGACCACCATGTTGCAGGCGGGCAGGATAGCAGGGTGGCGGCCATTCACCTTACTCACCACCTGGGTAGACTTGACTTGGCCAAGGTCACTGAGCTTAGTTTTCTGCCATAAAGGGTCACTGGCTGATCGTCAGAGCTAACACCTCATAGTTCAGTTGCCTGCCATGTCTCAGCACCAGAAATTGTGTTTTGGGACCAAATTGTGTTTATATCATAGGAGCTAGAGTACCATGCGTCTACTCTGCTTGGCAGTCTAGCCCCGCCCCTATTATTTCTATTTTAATGTCACTAGTCCCGAACAATAAGATGGCATTGTGCTTCATTTTTCAGGTTTTTTTTTCAGTTTCCCACGAATCACCAATTAGTTTTAACCCCTTAAGTAGCAAACTTTTGGATTAAAAGGGAATCATGACATGTAACACGTGTCATGTGTCCTTAAGGGGTTAAAGATAATAATGGCAGCAACAGGGCTACCCAGTAGGAGACACCAAACACAGGTGAATACACTTGATTAAAAGGGCATACAGCCTGAAACTGATATCACAGGCTAATTACCAATCACATGGAAACAAAGAGGAAGGACCATGAGACTGTTAAAAATGGAAGATTCCTGGGACTGGTTTACAGCTGACTGAAGAAGCTCTGTAGGAGTGAAACACGTTTTAACTTTTTTGACTTTTTAAACAAGTATGGACAGTATTTTATACCTTTTGTTTTTAATATTACTGTTTTATCATTTATGTTACTAAATGACTATAGTATAGTAAGAGTCCTCTACAGCCTCAGGAATCTTCATTGGTGAAAGTGTTATCCCCTTTACAGGTGCACTCATACCTACATACCTTAGAGCTGGGTTCTATTCAAGGTGAGCTAAATACCTATCTCAATATTTTAGTTATTTTATATTGGTGATTTTTCACATTGGTGGCCTTTTTCTTCTTTCTTTTTAGAAGGATATATTCCATCGAAGGAGTGGTGTGATGCAGCACTAAGAGCATAACAACTATACATACAGAACCAATATATATAGGCTCTATTAAATGTGAGTGATCTGACCCTTTAGGCATATACTATACACCTATTAATACCATTTGCACTATATTTGTGTTTTTTTGTCTTTTATGTACTGGAAACATCCTCTTGTGTATCTATACACATACATTGGTAAGTCATCCCATTCTACTTTTTTGCACTTTAGTGCTGCACTGTAGGTATAAGTTTATATTACACCACTAGAAGGTGTCTAGTTACACAGGCAGCACAGCAGGATACACTCTTGAAGACACACACTCTTCAGGACATACACTCTTGAGAATTTCTTCCAAGGAATTCTTAGATAACACCCTATTTTAACCTACCTATCCAATAGATACTCACAGTTACATTTCTTTGTTTGCCAGATTCAATTCTACATTTACAAAACTGTCCATCTCAAAACTTTGGGACTTAACTTCTTTAAATACCTTCACATACACTTATATATCTATTGGATTATTACATCTCTAGGATACAAGATAATTTACTACAGAAGACTGGTAAATATATTATTATTAAAAGTATTATTATTATTATTATTATTATTTTCCTAAAAACAATATACATTGATAAATATTGATCAAATTCAAAAAATGTGGAATCAAACCTTGCCAAAGGGAATAATATAATTTGTTTTTTTCAGACTGCAGCTGCAATTATTAAATTAAATTGATTCACTGGTAATTTTAGCATATCAAGTTATTACCAGATATTAGACATGCGTAATAGTTACCAGCTACTGAAGAGATTCCATCAGTTGTAATATCAATGATGTAAAATACTGTAGTAGTGAAGTATTTTAATGCTTAAGATTTTTCTTGGTTACTGAATGGCAAAGAATAAGCTGAACCAACTAATTGTTCGAATGGATTGTACCCTGCTTTTCAATGTTTAAAAGTGTTTGCTTAGTGAGAACTACAGCCTGGAGTGAGCTAGATAGCAGCCTAACTGACTGCTTACCTTATCTGAACTGCCAGCATCTGTTTATTGCTATGTAATGTAAATTCTGTTTGCCAGTTGCTTGTCTGATTTGATAAATCTGTGAAATCAAATATTAGCAGTTTTGTATACCTGTATTTATCTTTATTGGTAATTTATGTAAATATCTATTGAGTTCTAGAGAAGATATACATCTTTGATGTGTTTAATGTTGATAGTTTCTTTAGAAATTAACTGGGTGTTGCTAGATACTGTTTCACGAATGCACACATATGTCCCATCCAAGCCCCTTTGCAATGTCAAAGACCTGCATCAATACTCTGTTCATACTTACACCTCTTACGCTCACCTTTAAGTCTTCTCTACCTCTTACGCTGCCCCATTAGACACTTACCTATCCCTATTACATGTAAAATTCACTGAAAAATCACTTCTTAATGTGTGAACTGAACTGAGCCTTGCATTCTCTCCTGCTACTGTGTCATCCCACAAAAATAATAAACTATTCTAGAAACCTACTTTTTCATACATAAAATATATCTTATCTTTACCTCTTGTGTCACTTAACCACGACCCTTATTCATGTACATCCAACTTGTCTTGTTGCAACTACTTGTTTGTTAGTCCACCTATTAAACAGTGCTGGAATGTGTAGGTACCTCATAAATAATAATATTAATAATAATAATAATAATAATAAATATAATAGATAAGAATTGTCTATGCATTGCAAAAAAAATACATAGTTCAAATAGTTTACCACAATACACTGCAAGGAATTATCAGTATGTCCCCTTCTCCCCTTCTCTGCATTTCTGACAGATATATGATACATTATTCCACCAAGTTGTAAAGAAAAATAAATTCTCACACCTGGAAAACATTCCTATGAAGATACCAAATGGTATTTTAATTTTACTACGAAAAGAAAAAAATATCAAGTCATTGTGAGGACTGTCTGATGACTTCCAGCGTCTTCTTATAAAACCATAGAGTTCAAGATTTCGTATTGTTGAAATAAGCTGATGAAACTGATCAGAACAGCATCTGTCCCAAATAAACATGTGATGGGTTTCAGTCTATAATACCAAGATTTATTTTTACTGTCCCTTTTATACATTTCACATCCCTATTTAGAACATGAAGTGCTCTCTTGTGGGCATATGCTAATCCAGAGAGGAATATAATATAGTAATTTACTAATGAAGAAAAACAAAAATAAGTTTTGTATTAAGATTTTAGATCTGAAAAAATCTAACCCCATCCTACCCGGCGGAATTAATGGCAGCATCAAATTCATGACTTAATTTAATGCGAATTAGTAGTCCTACCCAAATGATTTTATGATAGTATTTATTCCTTTTTATGAAATATTTTGGGGGTGTACATAAAACCATGCACTCTACTTACCTGTGAATTTCAAATTAAAGTTAAATAGTCACTTTTCTAAAACAAAATACTAGACTTGTGCACAGTGAGAAAGTTCAGTTTGGCTGAATATTTTTTTTTTTAAACTTAAATTTTGATTTTATTTGGATGTCAATAGCTTGTTAATAGGATGCTTCTCTAAATAAACTAAGCATACCTTTTAAAATAACAGTAGTAAAAAAATTTTTTTACATTATATTTTTCATTATTAGAATTATTGAAAACTAATCAAAGCAATACATTTACTTAGAACGTAAGCTGATTTGAGCTGGGCCATCAGCAACTTCTGTTTCTGTACGTTCAACTTATCTTGTTGCAACTACTTATTGTTATTCAATAGTGATGTCCCGAACTGTTCACTGGCGAATATTTCTGGGCGAACATCGCTTGTTCGCGTTCGCCACGGACGGCGAACATATGCGCTATTCGGTCCGCCCCCTATACGTCATCATTGAGTAAACTTTGACCCTGCACCTTAAAGTCAGCAGACACATTCCAGCCAATCAGCAGCAGACCCTCCCTCCCAGACCCTCCCACCTCCTGGACAGCATCCATTTTACATTGATTGTGAAGCTGCATTCTTAGTGAGAGGAGGGACAGTGTAGCTGCTGCTGATTTGATAGGAAAATTGATAGCTAGGCTAGTGTATTCAGTGTTCACTACAGTCCTGAAGGACTCATCTGATCTCTGCTGTAAGGACAGCACCCCAAAAAGCCCTTTTTAGAACATCAGTCTGCTTTTTTTTTCTGTGTAATGTAATTGCAGTTGCCTGCCTGTCAGCCTGTGTGTCAGGCTCACAGCATATACTGTGCCCACTTGCCCAGTGCCACCACTCACTCACTGGTGTCCCAATAGCTTGCATTTAAAAAAACAAACAAAACTTTTTGGACTGTAATATAATAGCAGTCAGTTTCCTTCACGAGTGTGCGTTTCAGGGCCTGCCCAGTGCCACCACTCACTGACTGGTGTCACAATAGCTTGCATTTAAAAAAAAACGAAACTTTTTGGACTGTAATATAATAGCAGTCAGTTTCCTTCATGCTTGTGCGTTTCAGGGCCTGCCAGGGCACAGTGTCACACCAGTGCAACTCATATCTGGTGTATCAGTAGTGTACATTTAAAACAAAAATACAATTTTGACTGTAATAGATTGAATAGCAGTTAGTTGTCTGCCAGCATGTGTGTCAGGCTCACAGTGTATACTGTGCCCACTTGCCCACTGCCACCACTCATATCCGGTGTCACAATAGCTTGCATTTAACAAAAAAAAAACTTTTTGGACTGTAATATAATAGCAGTCAGTTTCCTTCACACGTGTGCGTTTCAGGGCCTGCCAGGGCACAGTGTCACACCAGTGCAACTCATATCTGGTGTAACAGTAGTGTACATTTAAAAAAAAATAAATTTTTGACTGTAATAGATTGAATAGCAGTTAGTTGTCTGCAAGCGTGTGTGTCAGGCCTACAGCGTCTACTCTGCCAACTTCTGCCACTGCACAGTGCCACTCATATCTGTTGTCACAGTAGCTTGCACGCATTGTACCACTAATCGAAAAAAAATGACAGGCAGAGGCAGGCCACCCCGCAGGGGCCATCGTGGTCGTGGTGCTGTGATTCCCTTTGGCCCTAGAATAATGCCCAGTGTTCAGAGGCCACGTACCTTGAACTCGAAAAGTTCTGAGGACATAGTTGACTGGCTAACACAGGACACCCAATCTTCTACAGCTTCCGCTCGGAACCTTGACGCACCATCCTCCAGATTAGCTTCGGGCACCTCTCAAGTTACCACTTGCCCGCCTGCCGCCACCACCAACACTAGCACCACAGCAGCTTCACTTGGTATGTCAGAGGAGTTATTTACACATCAGTTGGAAGAAAAGAGTGATGCGCAACCATTATTGCCAGAGGATGTAGATAACAGGGATATGTCTCAGTCAGGCAGCATTACACACATGGAACGGTGTGATGATGATGATGTTGTACTCGCTGCTGCTTCCTTTGCTGAGTTGTCAGATACAAGTGAAGCGGTTGATGATGACGATGCGTCTGTGGATGTCACGTGGATGCCCGCTAGAAGAGAAGAAGAACAGGGGGAAAGTTCAGATGGGGAGACCGAGAGGAGGAGGAGATGAGTTGGAAGCAGGGGTAGGTCGTCGCAAGGAGCTAGTGGCACAGTCAGACAGCATGCATCGGCACCCGGGGTCAGCCAGACAGCACGCCAATCAACGCATGCTGTTGCCACCACCAGAATGCCGTCATTGCAGAGCTCAGCAGTGTGGCATTTTTTTTGTGTGTCTGCCTCTGACAACAGCGATGCCATTTGCAACCTGTGCCAAAAGAAACTGAGTCGTGGGAAGTCCAACACCCACCTAGGTACAACTGCTTTGCGAAGGCACATGATCGCACATCACAAACGCCTATGGGATCAACACATGAGTACAAGCAGCACACAAACTCAAAGCCGCCATCCTCCTCCTGGTCCAGCATCTTCAGCCACGTTAACCACTGCTGTCCTCCTTGCCCCCTCTCAACCATCCTCCCCTCCGTCTCTCGCCTTGAGCAGTTCCTGCTCATCTGCCCACAGTCAGGTGTCTGTCAAGGACATGTTTGAGTGTAAGAAGCCAATGTCACAAAGTCACCCCCTTGCCCGGCGTCTGACAGCTGGCTTGACTGAACTCTTAGCCCGCCAGCTTTTACCATACAAGCTGGTGGAGTCTGAGGCGTTCAAAAAAATTTGTAGCTATTGGGACACCGCAGTGGAAGGTACCCGGACGAAATTTCTTTGCACAAAAGGCAATCCCCAACCTGTACTCGATTGTACAAAAGGAAGTAATGGCATGTCTGGCACACAGTGTTGCGGCAAGGGTCCATCTGACCACTGATACCTGGTCTGCAAAGCATGGTCAGGGCAGGTATATCACCTACACTGCGCATTGGGTAAACCTGCTGACGGCTGCCAAGCATGGAATGCGTGGCTCTGCAGAGGAGTTGGTGACACCGCCACGACTTGCAGGCAGGCCTGCTGCCACCTCCTCTACTCCTCCTACTCCATCCTCTTCCATAACCTCCTAGGCTGAGTCCTCTTCTGCTGCTGCCTCTTGCTCCACATCAACGGCACCCCCCCAGCTCCCCAGGTACTATTCCACATCCCGGATATGGCAGTGTCACGCCGTCTTGGGGTTGACTTGCCTGAAAGCAGAGAGTCACACCGGACCAACACACCTGTCCGCCCTGAATGCACAGGTGGATCAGTGGCTGACTCCGCACCAACTGGAGATCGGCAAAGTGGTTTGTGACAACGGAACAAATTTTTTGGCGGCATTGCATTTGGGCAATTTGACACATGTGCCATGCATGGCACATGTGTGTAATCTGATCGTACAATGCTTTGTGCATAAGTACCCAGGCTTACAGGACGTCCTGAAGCAGGCCAGGAAGGTGTGTGGCCATTTCAGGCATTCCTACATGGCCATTGCACACTTTTCAGATATCCAGCGGCGAAAAAACATTCCAGTGAGGCACTTGATTTGCGACAGCCCGACACGTTGGAATTCAACACTCCTAATGTTCGACCGCCTGCTCCAACAAGAAAAAGCCGTTAATGAGTATTTGTATGACCAGGGTGCTAGGACAGCCTCTGCGGAGCTGAGAGTTTTTTTGCCACGTTACTCATGCGCAATGCCTCTAGGCTCATGCATCCTTTTGAGGAGGTGACAAACCTAGTCAGTCGCACCGGAGGCACCATCAGCGACATCATACCATTTGTTTTCTTCCTGGAGCGTGCCCTGCAAAGAGTGCTGGATCAGGCCGTAGATGAGCATGAAGAGGAAGAGGAAGAGTTGTGGTCACCATCACCACCAGAAACAGCCTTATCAGCATCGCTTGCTGGACCTGCGCCAACGCTGGAAGAGGATTGTGAGGAAAAGGAGTCAGAGGAGGAATGTGGCTTTGAGGAGGAGGAGGAAGACCAACCACAACAGGCATCCCAGGGTGCTCGTTGTCACCTATCTGGTACCCGTGCTGTTGTACGTGGCTGGGGGGAAGAACATACCTTCAGTGAGATCACTGAGGATGAGGAACAGGACATGAGTAGCTCGGCATCCAACCATGTGCAAATGGGGTCTTTCATGCTGTCGTGCCTGTTAAGGGACCCTCGTATAAAAAGGCTGAAGGAGAACGACCTGTACTGGGTGTCCACACTACTAGACCCCCGGTATAAGCAGAAAGTGCCTGAAATGTTATCGAATTACGGCAAGTCGGAAAGGATGCAGCAGTTCCAAAATCAATTAAAAAGTATGCTTTACACAGCGTATAAGGGTGATGTCACAGCACAACGGGAATCTAACAGGGGAAGAGGTGAAAGTAATCTTCCTCCTCCCAGGACCACGACGGCAAGGACAGGACGTTTTACAGACGTTTTGTTGATGGAGGACATGCAGAGCTTTTTAAGTCCTACGCATGGCCACAGCCCTTCGGGGTCCACCCTCAGAGAACGACTCGACCGACAGGTAGCAGACTACCTCGCCTTAACTGCAGATATCGACACTCTGAGGAGCGATGAACCCCTTGACTACTGGGTGTGCAGGCTTGATAATAATGAGCTATCCCAATTTGCGATATAACTTCTGGCCTGCCCCGCTTCCAGTGTCCTGTCAGAAAGGACCTTCAGTGCAGCAGGAGGTATTGTCATTGAGAAGAGAAGTCGCCTAGGTCAAAAAAGTCTAGATTACCTCACCTTTATTAAGATGAATGAGGGATGGATCCCGAAGGGAATGACAGTGGGCGATACATTCGACTAAAAAAGGCCTGATGAGAGGGATGTAACAGGGTGTCACGGCTGCCGGCCCGCCGCGTGACATTTAAATCCCTAGCTCACCCCAGTACCTGTCGTGGTTTCCTGTTCCTGGTTTCCTGAGAGTGCTTTATCATTGTGAATCTGATTTCCTGGTATCCTGATCTTGGCTTTTCCCTGGTTATTCTGAATTCTGGTTTCCCTGACTTGGCTTGTGTAAACGGTATTGTGTATTTTCTGGCTTCCTTGACCTCGGCTTACCCTCTGACCATTCTCTGTCTCTAGCGTATTAGTCCGGCCATTCTAAGGTCTGGTTTATGCTCTGTCCTTTTATTTTCCTTTTCTTGCCTATGTATATGTTTACATAGTTTCTGCGTGCTGGACCACACTAGTAGTCGTGACATTGGGATTAAACCGATAAGAATAGTACTACTTAACACACCACTCCTATCTGGTGGCACATTAGATTGCACGCGCAGTGCCCCAAATTTGAAGAAGGAGGACTGACCAAGCATCTTTTTCCATCTCCCGGTTCCTACAATCAATGCCATATACACGTTCCCTGATAGGGGACGTAACAGGGATTAAACTGATAGGAATAGTACTACTTAACACACCTTATAATAACGCAGAGAGAGGCAACACAGAGAGAGGAGTCTGAAGAAGAGGAGTCAGAGGAGGAAGGTGGCTTTGAGGAGGTGGAAGACCAAACACAGGAGGCGTCAGAGGGGGCTTGTTGTCACCATTTGGGGACCCTTGTTGTACGTGGCTGGGTGGAGGAAGAGACCTTCAATGACATCAGTGAGGTCAAGGAACGGGACATGGCTAGCTTGGTATCCAACCTTGTACAAATGGGGAGTTTGCGGTTGTGCAAAAGGACTGTTTGCGGTTGTTTGCGGTGCGTTAAACGGGGAGTTTGGTCTGTCACTGTGAAGCGGGCGTAACCCTTACACTACCTGATCAATACAACAGCATACCTAATGTTTTAAAGCACGTTATTCCAAACAATTTAGGAATGTTAGGTGATTTATGCCCTTTATGGATTTAAACCAAACTCTGCATCAACTATGTCATTTTCCATGGGAGTTTTGCCTTGGATACCCCTCCGGCATGCCACAGTCCAGGTGTTAGTTCCCTTGAAACAACTTTTCCATCACTATTGTGGCCAGAAAGAGTCCCTGTGGGTTTTAAAATTCGCCTGCCTATTGAAGTCTATGGCGACATCACTATTATTCAACCTATTGTACAGCACTGTGGAATTTGTTAGCACTTTATAAACAAACAAAAACAATAATAATAAAGTAACAAGAAACACTATAGCATAAAATAGCACAAACCAAAAAAAGAACTGCATTCCAATCAGAGGACGTATACATTTGGTATTGTTTGTACAGTCACTATTGCATTCCCAATAGAGGACATGATGGCACCAGTGATTATTGTTTGGTAAAAATAATCCCAGACCTGAAAAACATACACGAAATGCTCGAATATATTCCTCTTTAGGAAAAGAGAGGAAGATACTAAGCAAGCTGGTAAAAATATAAATTATGAGTGCATATAATAGTTATACCTAATAACTCTTAAAATCTAGAGCCCAAAAGACAGGAAAAACGGGGAATAGGAACAGTTGTAGAGACAAGCTAAATAAAATTGATACAGTGCATAAAAAGTATCTCTAAGTCCACTGAAAGAAGTAACAACTTTATTAGCCTATTGAAAAGAAAGAGATACGATAGCAACTGTGTATCAACAAAGTAAAAGTCACTGATTCCTATGGTTATCTATAATCTTTAGTCTTAATACATAGAGAGATCCCCTAAACAGTACAATCCCTTCAGATGTATCAACTTAATATGAAAAAATAACAGTCGAAGTGATACAGTATAGATCTGTGGGGATATTGAACCAAATGCTCATATAGAGAGGGAAAAATAGAGACAGCGAGTGTCTGAAAAGCGGAGAGAGGCAACAGAGACAGAATATATAATCAACTGAAGTCTGATGTAACAAAGAAACTAACTCCGGTCTAGTACTATTGCACTCACTTCTGCTAATAAACACCTTCGTGGGTGTTCTGAACTAAGTAGTTGGTTATGGCCCTCACTTCTGCTAATAAACACCTTCGTGGGTGTTCTAAGCTAATTGGTAAGCTGGAACACAGTTATCCTGTCAAATGAAGTGGAACTCTAGATACAAACTGCAGGCATAAGTGATTAACAAAAAATAATAATAATAATCATGATTGAGGAGTAAGAAAAAAGAGGGACAGAGGTAGGAAAGGAGAGGATTCCCTAGTGCATCGTGAGGTGTGCACTGTGATGTGCCGAGGTGCCGTGAGTGGGAGCCCCCTCAAAAAGATCCGACGCGCGTTTCGGAGTAGCAAACTCCTTCGTCAGGGATAAGAATTGCCGCCCAAACACTCCCTGTATTTAAATCTCAAATGGCCAATCATCACGTCGTTATTCGTGACGTAATGTCCTACTCACTTCCGCTCTGTAGGGAGGTGGAGTTAGTCATTATTGACGTCAGATGATTGACTGGCTGAGGATCCACCGTGCACAGATAGACCTTATGAAGTGTTAAACTTGTCTCGGACACAGCTACTTTATTACATAGTCAAAAAGTTACCATTTGTCCGTATTTTAGGAGGCCATAGGTTGGATATATGATACAATATTGAAACCTACAGCTCTATCTTTCCAAGTATATAATTGGAATAACGGACTATTTTAATAAATCTAAATTTAACACTAAAATATAAAAGGTGAAAGATGAACTTCACTGGCTTGAAATGTAGATATTCAAATTAAAAGAAAGGAAGTTATTATTAATATTGCTCACATAATTTAGATAGTAGAAATATTAAACCATTTAAATTAAAGGTAAACTTGCTATTGAGATGTTATTTAGAAATTGTATCGTCCAGAGAGCTCAATTTGTATTTAGTAAGTGAAATATCTTAAAAGCCAGAAAAAGACTGCCATCAAAAGGATAGTTACATCTATACATACAAAGTGGACCCTCTATAGAGATTAACGAAAATAAATAAAAGGGGGAAAAAGGGGGGGAGAAAAAATGGGCGGCACTACACATAACGGTAGTGAAAATTCCCTCAAAAAGTGTATATACAGATAACTAAGATAGGTAGTAGATTATTTAAAATGCACAAAAATTAAATATAGAGAGACTTCTAAATAGATGGAGAGTATGAGAAACCCTCATTAAGACCCTTGGGGGACAGGGTTTTCAGGCGATAGATCCAATAGCATTCACGTCTTCTCAGACGTTGATCCCAGTTGCCCTTCCTCTGGTCTTGTTTAATTAATTCGATGCCTTGAAATTTGAGTACATTGGAGTCCCCATTGTGAACTGATTTCACATGTCTAGAAACCGATGTTTCAATGTTCCTTACTGTTTTTATTGAATTTATATGTTCAAGAATTCGTCTCTTGAATGGTCTGAAGGTTTTGCCTACATACATGATGTTACATTGGCAAGTGATTAGATAAATCACTCCTTTTGAATTACAATTAAAAAATGAAAAAGATTTGAAATTTTCTGTATTAGAGCTGTTGTTGAAATTTTTAGAGTTGGTATTAATATACCTACAGGTTTTGCACCTGCCGCATTTGTATGTACCTTTAATTTTTTCTGACAGCCAATGTGTAGGTAATTTGCTAGGCTGAAAGTGGCTATGTACCAATAAATCTTTCAAGTTGTTACCCCTTCTAGCTGTCAGAGTTGCATGGGAGGGGAGGACGTCCCTAAGATACATATCTTGTTTTAGTAAAGGCCAGAAGCGATTCATGATTGTTTTCACTTGATCCCAGCCGGCATCAAAGGTGGCGATACACCTAAGTTGTTTTTGTTCGACTTTCGATGGTGTTGAAAAGACAACTTCTTTTTCTCTTAATAGGTCACCCTGTTGAGTTAGGAGAGCCCTATGATACGCTTTCTTCAGGCATTTCTTGGGGTATCCTTTGGACCTAAACATATAGCGCAATTCTCTTGCTTGTATTTTAAAATCTTCCAGATCTGAGCAATTGCGTCTTAAGCGTAAGTATTGGCCCGTTGGTATTCCCCGTTTCTGCTGAATAGGATGATGACTTTTCCAATTCAGAAGGTTGTTGGTAGCTGTGCTTTTCCTGAATAGGTTTGTTTTAATGATGCCTTGTTCTTGTGGAGATACCACGAGGTCAAGAAAGCTTAGAGACGGAGTGCCAATTTCGGCAGTGAATCTAAGATTCAATTCATTTATATTCAAATCAAGTGTAAACTGCCTGAACTGATCCTCTGACCCAGTCCAGATGATTATGATATCATCTATGTATCTTT
>OW240914.1:12474485-12503281 GCA_933207985.1 Pelobates cultripes | reverse complement strand
CAAGGTGAGTGTGACAGTGTGAGGGGGTAAATTAGACTTGGAGGAAGTAATTGTGGGATGGTGAGAGTGGCATAGTTACTGGATAGAGCACAGGGTTGGGGTGAATGTGCCATGTTTGGAGGAGGGAGTGTGACAGAACGAAGGGAGGTGTGTGACAAGATTGGGGGGGTTAATGTGACAGGTTGAGTGTGGCAGGATTAGAGGCATTAATGTGACAGGGTGAGTGTGGCAAGGTTGGGGTGAGAGTGTGACAGGGTTTGGGGAGAGTGTGGAGGACAGGAATGGAGGGGTTTATGTGGTAAGGTGAGTGTGGCAAGTTGAAGGGGGTGAGTGGGACAGACTGATAGAGGATGAGAGTAACAAGGTGGTGAGTGTGACTGTACAAGAGAATGTGAGTCTGTCCGGATTGGGTGGTAGGGTAAGTGTGGCAAAGCAAGAGTGGGTGAGTTTGGAGGGGGTGAGATTTAAAGGGGTTAATGTGAGTGTGGCTGGGTGAAGGAGCTGAAAGTGTGATAGTGTGTGTGGAGTGGGTGTCATTGCGTGTGGTTGTAAGTTGTCAGGGTGTGTGTGGAGGGGCAGCCAGAGTATGTGTGTGTGAAGGCTGTGACATGGTGTGTGTGTGGAGGGGTGGCAGGGTGTGTGTGGAAGGGTGACAGGGTGTGATGGGGGACTGTGACATGGTAATGGGGTCTGTGACATAGTGTGGGGGGGCTGTGACAAGGTGTGTGGAGTGACAGGGTCTGTGGGTGCTGAGAGGATGCAGGAGGCTGTGACAGTGTAGGAGGTGCTGTGACAGAGAAGGGGGAACTGTAACAGGGTAGGGGAGCTGTGACAAGGGTAGGGGCACTGTGACAAGGGTAGGGGAGTTGTGATAAGGTATTGAGGCTGTGACAAAGTGGTGGGGCTCTGGCAGGGTAGGGGAGTTGTGACAATGATAGGAAGTTGTGACAAGGTAGTGGGGCTGTGACATTGTGAGGGGCTGTGGCAGAGTTAGAGGGGCTTAGTTGGGGCTGTGTTTATTTTATTATTATAGCATATAATTATTATGTTTTATCCCTCACCTTTATATTACGTATTTTCAATTTGGTTTATTAACTTTTGTTTTATTTATATTTCTAATTTTCTTCCATTTCCTTTTTTGGCTATCTTTTCTATAATGTCCCCCTTCTGTGATATTCCTTTTGGATTCCCTATTCTCTTTTGGCTATATTTTATAATATTGTATTACTCTATAGCACCTTTTACTAGATTTCTCTATTTTGCAATTTCATCGAGTTTCTCCTACCAAATTTTCATAAATTTCACCTAATTTCTGTAATTTTTCTACTGATTTTACTCTGCTTTATTGAATTCTATGCCTGTTGCATATCCTCATTGACAATTGTAGCTTAGTTTGTCATGATGGACAAGAGTTGCACCCTAATGTGGTGACCCCACTGGATATGTGGGCTGGATTTCTTGTCCAATCTTGAATTTTAGCAGAATTAGATCAGGAATTTGAAAAAAGTAAAATTGTCATAAAAAATCAACCAAAACCAATATTCTTTCCATTAACAAATTTGTAATAGAATGTTAATAGTAGTAAACTAAAAGCATCATTTGATATAGTTAGTATTAAGAAAAGCAATATGGCGCATTTTATAACTCAACTTTGTTTAGAGTTTTAAATTTGGAACTGTTCTAATGTCTACTATTTTGTTGAACATAAAATTACAAAAAAAAGTTAAGATCTAATGTTCTTCACAAGTAAAATGATGTTTCTTCTCCTTTGTGGATTAGCTACTCTGCTCAAGAGAACCACGTGTATTCTCAATGGGTTGGTGAGCACATTACATTTATACACCTAGCTCCATAATCTCAAACAGACCTGTTAAATCTGTTCCACCAGCTATATGCTAGATACTGATGATGAGTTTTCTTTCATCCTGTCTTCTTGAAAAAACAACAACTTATCAAACAGACGAAGGACATTCTAAATTAAAGCACGAAGGAGCAACTCTTAACAGTCACACAATCTCTGTGGTGAGCTAAACACTATTATACACATTTCTGATCTTTCATTTCTAATAATTTTAAACCTACTAGGTTGACAAAATCTCTGCAGGGAGAATTAATATCCAAAGTCCTAAAATTTAACCAGGGAAACAACTAAGCAATAGTTTTAGTTTGAGTTTTAAATAGTCTTAGCCATAAATTATTGTTAAAGAGGTTGATTTAAGCAGTTAATGGTTGTCTTTTAACATGAGAGTTTTTTTCCACTACTTATTATCTTTTTGTTATGTTTCCTGAAAAAAAAATGTTTACAAGTAAGAAAAAAAAAAACATTTAGGCATATTAACATTGTGCAGCAAATATATTCTTTGCACAAAAGTTGAATATACTATGTTCTGAAAAATAATATTTATATCCTATTTTTTTTCACAATGTACATTATCTATGCAAAATGTGTATATGCTGTCAAATACTTTTCTTGCAACAAAAATGCAACTAGTTTGAGTAAAAAGTCCAAATGCAATTTCTTAAAAATCCATGCTATTGTAAAAGAGGTGAGAGGGAGAACAGAGAAGGAGAGTACCAATGACAGAGCTCATCATGTCACCACTGTAAAAAGCTTTTAAACTGTAGTTATAAATTCCATTATTTGGTGTGTTTGCAAGTCTAGTTAATCACAGACAATTACGATAAATAATGGCAGCTTCCTATCTATTACATACAAAGGTTTCTAAATCTAAAAGTGAAATATGATAAACAAAAATGTTCTCCCTGATCTGCTTCTACATGAAATATATTATAGAATCATTAATAGTAAGAGAAAAGGAGACTGTGTGTAGTAATAAACATAAAACAAGTCAACTGAGTGGATAACAACTATTATTAGTGCAAATAGTTACATAGCTGAAAAGAGACTTGGGTCCATCAAGTTCAGTCTTTCTCACATGTTTTTTGCTATTTCCAAAAGAATGCAAAAACAAACAAACAGTTTGAAGCACTTCCAATTTTGTAATTCCAATTTTCCAAAACTAGGAAAAAAAAAAAAAAATTGACCTCAGAATGGATCAAGAAGCTATTACCCTACATTGAAAATTTACATCCTTGAATCTTCTATTTTTGCAAGTATGCATCTAGTCACTGTTTGAACTATGAATAGTGAAGCACTTATAAAATAACGTACCCTTACTTCTGAAAGGATAGTGATACAGCAATTGCTATAAAAGAAACGGCATATAGTGTAGTATGTTAGGTGCTCAGGTGTGTTGATTATGATATGCTTCATACGCTCACATGGATCAGAGCCAGATAAGAACAGGCTCAAATCATACTGGTGGATGTGTTCTAAGGGACACAAACCCTTGTCTGTCTTTCTCCACAATGCTCAGAAGGGGGACACAAAAAAGAAGAGCAAATGGCTTCTTGTGAAGTACAGCAAAGAATAAATGGATAATACTTGGAAAAAAGGATCTTGTGTCCACTTCTGAGTATTGTGTAGAAAGACAGCAGAGGGTCTGTGTGCCCTGGAACACATCCACCTGTGAGATTCAAGCCTGTCCTTATCTGGCTCTGATCCATGTGAATGTATGACGCAGAAACATAGAATGTGACGGCAGGTAAGAACTATTCGGCCTATCTAGTCTGCCCAGTTTTTTAAAAACTTCGATTAGTCTCTGGCCATTATCTTAATTCTAGGATAGCCTTATGCCTATCCCACGCATGCTTAAACTCCCTCACTGTGCCAACCTCTACCACTTCAACTGGAAGGCTATTCCATGCATCCACTACCCTCTCAGTAAAGTAATACTTTCTGAAATTATTTTTAAAAGCTTTTCCCCTCTAATTTAAGACTATGTCCTCTTGTTGTGGTAGTTTTTCTTCTTTAAAATATGGTCTCCTCCTTTACTGTGTTTATTCCCGTTATGTAATTAAATGTTTCTATCATATCCCCCCTGTCTCGTCTTTCCTCTAAGCTATACGTGTTAAGTTCCTTTAACCTTTCCTGGTAAGTTTTATCCTGTAATCCATGAACCAGTTTAGTAGCCCTTCTCTGAACTCTTTCCAAAGTATCAATACCCTTCTGAAGATGCGGTCTCCAGTACTGCGTACAATACATGTTCTGTACAATGGCAATCCCTCTTTCTACTGCTAATACCTCTTCCTATACAACGAAGCATTCTGCTACCATTTCCTGCTGCTCTATTACATTGTCTTCCTACCTTTAAGTGATCTGAATTAATTACTCCTAAATCCCTTTGCTCAGATCTTGAGGTTAGTAGGATATCAAATATTGTATAGTCTGCCCTTGGGTTTTGCATTGTCTTGCACTTATCCACATTAAATGCCAGTTGCCAAAGCTCTGACCACCATGAGAAACAAAGCCAAATCCTTGCTCCTGACATCATTCACCAAGCCACAAGTTAAAGTCCATAATACGCATCCGCCTTTTATTCTGAATGCACAAGCAGATCTTCAGAGAATTACAGTGTGGACACAACCATTATATCATGAACACAAAACACTTCCTTTTCCACAATAACCTCATTACAAGCCAAATCACTTGTCCCTAGATGGACAAGTACATTCAATTCCCCTTCCTGCTTTGCTTTCTTAACAATATTACAAATACATCTCTGTCTCTATTAGCAGTGGTTCCAGGAAGACATCTCACAAAGCCACTATTGACTAACCCCACATCTCTAAAGAGAGAATCCCCTAACAACAACTGCTTTCTATCAATCCTCACCTCATCAGTCCTCCTTTTTTCATTGGCTGCACTCTTCCACACTTGAGACATTATTATTATTATTATTGCCATTTATATAGCGCCAACGGATTCCGTAGCGCTTTACAATATTTTGAGAGGGGGGTGTAACAATAAATAGGACAATTACAAGAAAACTTACAGGAACAATAGGTTGAAGAGGACCCTGCTCAAATGAGCTTACAGACTATTGGAGGTGGGGTATTTGAAACATTAGGACAATAAATATCAAGTAGGAGTGAAGCAGAGCTGGAGGAGAGAGCAAAGCACTGTCCCATAGGAGAGAGCAGGAGACAGGTATGTAAGGTAGAGATTACTCTGGGAGGCCATAAGCTTTCCTGAAGAGATGGGTTTTAAGGCCCTTCTTAAATGATTGAAGACTAGGGGAGAGTCTGATGGCAGTAGGCAAGCTATTCCATAGGAGAGGAGCCGCCCGCGAGAGGTCCTGCAAGCGCGAGTTGGCCGTACGGGTGCGAGCAGCGGTCAGGAGGTGGTCACGGGCAGAGCGGAGGGTACGTGGAGGGGCATATTTATGGATCAGTGAAGAGATATAAGCGGGGCTAGAACTGTTCAGTGCTTTAAATGTATGGGTTAGCACTTTGAATTGACTCCTATAGCATACAGGGAGCCAATGTAAGGACCTACCAGATGGTGGTACCACAAACTCGGTACCGGAGTCGGTCTCCGTAACACCACTACAATCTGAAAGTGCAGAAAAAGAATTATTTAAAGACACAGACTGTGCAGTATGCTGCCATTCCTAGGACATCTCTGCGGCAGTGGATTTGCAACAGTCCCAGCCTGAGTTTGTTTAACGACATTTGAAACATTAGGACAATAAATATCAAGTAGGAGTGAAGCAGAGCTGGAGGAGAGAGCAAAGCACTGTCCCATAGGAGAGAGCAGGAGACAGGTATGTAAGGTAGAGATTAATCTGGGAGGCCATAAGCTTTCCTGAAGAGATGGGTTTTAAGGCCCTTCTTAAATGATTGAAGACTAGGGGAGAGTCTGATGGCAGTAGGCAAGCTATTCCAGTATTTCAAATATGACCTAGAGGACTGATAGAGCAGCAGGGAAGTATGTCATATTCCGGCCCCAGTCTCATTAAGCAGTGCGCTGGGAGGGGATGCAGAGACAGAACAGCCAGCTCCCTCTGCGGCTGTCAGAACAGCCAGCTCCCCCTGCGGCCAACAGAAGAGCCAGGTTCCCCATGCGGCCGCCATCAGAGCTCCCCATGCCAGCACACAGGTAGCAATTATGTGTGTGAGTGTATGTGTGTGTGTGTCTGTGTCATGGTGTGTGTGTGTGTCTGTCTGTGTCATGATGTGTGTGTCTGTGTCATTGTGTGTGTCTGTCTGTGTCATGGTGTGTGTGTGTCTCTGTCTGTCATGGTGTGTGTGCCTGTGTCATGGTGTGTCTGTGTGTCTCTGTGTCATGGTGTGTGTGTGTGTGTGTCTGTCTGTGTCATGCAATGTGTGTCTGTGTCATTGTGTGTGTCTGTCTGTGTCATGGTGTGTGCGTCTGTCTGTGTCATGCAATGTGTGTCTGTGTCATGCAATGTGTGTCAGTGTCATGCAATGTGTGTCTGTGTCATTGTGTGTGTGTGTCTGTCATGTAATGTGTGTCTCTCTGTGTCACGGTGTGTGTGTGTCTGTGTCACAGTCTCTCTGTGCCGTGGTGTGTGTGTGTCTGTGTGTCATGGTGTGTGCGTCTGTCTGTGTCATGCAATGTGTGTCTGTGTCATTGTGTGTCTGTGCCATGCTGTGTGTGTGTGTGTTTGTCATGGTGTGTGTGTGTGTCTGTATGTCATGGTGTGTGTCTGTGTCATGTAATGTGTGTCTGTCTGTGTCACGGTGTGTGTGTGTGTGTCTGTGTCATGGTCTCTCTGTGTCGTGGTGTGTGTGTCTGTCTGTGTCATGTAATGTGTGTCTGTGTCACGGTGTGTGTGTGTCTGTGTCACAGTCTGTCTGTGTTATGGTGTGTGTGTGTCTTTTTTAAAGGTGTGTGTCTGTCATGGTATGTGTGTGTCTCTGTCATGGTGTGTCTGTGTTTCTGTCTGTGTCACGGTGTGTGTGTGTTTCTGTCTGTGTCACGGTGTGTGTGTGTCTGTGTCACGGTCTGTCTGTGTCATGGTGTGTGTCTGTCATGGTATATGTTTTTTTACTCACCTTTTTTTCCCCCATGTTGTGCTGGTCTCCCCTCGACTGGCCCTGCCTCTACGGCTGAGATCATCAAGCTCAATGATCTCAGCCAATCCGCACTAACACAGGAAGCACCTCTAGTGACCGTCTGAGTGTCTGTCACTAGGAAGCAATGTAAACACTGCCTTTTCTCTAAAAAGTATAGAGATGTAAAATATATATAGATGTAAAAAACAGATAAAATTCTTATATTGTAATACCTTATTTATTGGACTAACATAATTTTTTAATGACAAGCTTTCGGGAGAACCTCCCTTTCTCAAGTCTGAAGCATTTTTGAGCAAAACGACACATATAATTCAAAGTTGAGTTGTGATACAGGGGTTAAAGTGACATGAGTGTAGATAAGACACAGGTTTGTTAGAAAATAGACACCATCTTAGCAGAGGGTCATACATATCTTGTTGAAGATTCTATGTATAAAAATGGATAAAAATATACTGAAAAGTCCCAAAAAGAAAACTAAAATTGAGTGTGGGATCAGAAGCATGCTGGGTATATATATTTATTTTATTTATATATAAATAACTTATATGTCAAACACATATTGAAAAGTTATAAATATAGCAAGCCATAGTGATTTATTTGTATGCATCTGCTAGACAAAGAGGCTGTTTTAAGACATTTTGATTCATAACTTCATGTCATAATTAAAAAAAGAAAAAAAAAAGCTCTTCTCATCAGTTTAAATAAATAACCCCTCAAAAAACTAAAACATTTTAAATTATCCCTCTTCCTGTCACCAGGTAATGCAATTCACAAATCAGACCTTTGTCACAGAGTTCATTCTTCTTGGATTTCAGAATCTTCAAAACTTCAAGATACCATTCTGCTTGATAATCTTGTTTTCTTACATTGTGGCCATATCCGGAAACCTACTGATTATTCTTCTGGTGGCATCGAACAGCAGTCTGCAGTGTCCAATGTACTTCTTCCTAACACAACTGTCCATTTCTGACATACTTATGACCACTAACATTGTCCCTAACACAATTTATATTGTATGGGTTGATGGAGGAACTATGTCATTTTCAGGTTGTCTAACACAGTTTTATTGCTTTGCTTGTTCATTAGCCTCTGAGTGTTTGCTTCTTTCCATAATGGCTTATGACAGGTTTTTGGCCATCTGTAACCCCTTGAGATATAAAACTATAATGAACACTGAAGCTTGCATAAAGCTAATTTCTATGTCATGGCTGATAAGTTTTTCCATAGAATTTATTCTAACAATATCAATAATTCAGCTACAGTTTTGTAGTCCAAGTGTTATTGACCATTTCTTCTGTGATCTTGCCCCACTATTAGAAGTTTCTTGTTCAGACACTTATTTGGCTGAATTGGAAATTTTTATATTGGGTCCACTTGTTACTTTTTCCCCCCTGATTTTTATTATAGTTTCATATTTATGCATTTTTCTGGCAGTCATTAGACTCTCTGCAACGGGACGAAGGAAAGCCTTCTCCACCTGTAGCTCCCACCTGACTGTTGTTTCTATGTTCTATGGGACTCTGATTGGAAATTATGTGATCCCACTTAAAGGACAATCATTGACTATCAGCAAATTTGTATCCTTGTTGTACACTGTGGTTACTCCTATGATTAACCCTATTATATACAGCCTGAGAAATAACGATATCAAAGAAGTCATAAATATTCATTTTAGCAAAGTGTAGGGGTATCATGCAAGATTCCCATTCTTGCGACCTGGGTTCGAGTCCCGGCTAGTGCATCGTAGTTCATTGTGTGACAATGTCAGTTTTTATATTTAGAAAACTGGACAGACTAGATGGGCCGAATGGTTCTTATCTGCCATCACATTCTATGTTTCTATGAACCCGGACTTTTTTTCAAAAGTTCGGCTGAACAAGGGAGAAAATAATCTTAAGGATAAAGGGTAAATGTTCAAAAAGTTGTAATGAGTTAAAGGATTTTTAAAAAAGCTTTTATAACTTTAGTTGTGCTCTCAATCTTTATAGTTATAAACTGATTAATATGAAACTCTAATTTCTCCAAATTTTTTTACCAAAATTACTCTCCTGTAGATCTACAGAGAGCGAAAAAAGTTTTTCATCCCCTGCTGATTTTGTACGTCTGTCCTCTGAGAGACAGAATAACGAAAAAAAATCCAGAAAAACGCATGTCAAAAAAGTCATAAATTGATTTGCATGTCAATGAGTGAAATAAGTATTTGATCTCCTATCAATCAGCAACATTTCTGTCTCCCAGGCATCTTTTATACAGGTAATAAACTGAGATTAGTTCTCCTAATCTCAGCTCATTACCTGTATAAAAGAAACCTGTCCACAGAAGCAATCACTCGGATGCCAAACTCTCCACCGTGGGCAAGACCAAAGAGCTGTCCAAGGATGTCAGAGACCAAGATTGTAGACCTACACAATGCTGGAATGGGCTACAAGACCATCGCCAAGCAGCTTGGTGAGAAGGTGACAACAGTTGGTGCGATTATTCACAAATGGAAGAAACACAAAATAACTGTTAGTCTCCCTTTGTCTGATGCTGCATGCAAGATCTCACCTTGCACCTTCAATGATTATGAGAACAGTGAGGAATTAGCCCAGAACTACATGGAAGGATATTGTTAATGATCTCAAGGCATAGTTAGAAACAATTGGTAAAACACTACGGCGTGAAGGACTGAAATCCTGCAGTGCCCACATGGTCCACCTGCTCAAGAAAATACATGTACAGGCCCATCTGAAGTTTGACAATGAACATCTTAATGAGAACTGCGTGTACGTGTTGTATTCAGATGAGACCAAAATTGAGCTCTTTGGCATTAACTCAACTCGCCGTGTTTGGAGGAGGAGGAATGCTGCCTACGACCCCAAGAACACCATCCCCACTGTCAAACATGGAGGTGGAATCATTATGCTTTGGGAGTGTGTGTGACGGACCCTCCATCAATCGATGCTCCTAGTGCTTAATAAGGACCACCAGCACTGCACCAGACACCATAAGCACTGCAGGCTCCACGAACTGCCGCAGCTTGGTTGGGGTCTCGCTCTCCTCTTCCCACCCTGGACCGAAGACCAGGATCCAGCTCCCAGTGGGTAGACCTCTCCTCCTCCAGAGAGCGTAGCAGGAACAAACTCTTAAAAGAGCTTAGTGATTATAGCCAGGGGAGTATACAGCGTATAGTAATCCCCAGTGTAAATGCAGCTTTTTCCCCCATACATGAGATGAGGCTCTATGTTGAGGGTAAAACAGGAACTTGGCAGTCTGATGGTTTTTTGTTTCTTTTATACAGGTTTTCCCATAAGGTTACCACCCACGTGGACCTTTTGGAGCACAGGATACAAAGTTACAAAGCAAGCCTTTTTACAGTTAGAAAACAAATTTTTAATGCATGGGCCATGTTGGGGATAAAATCAGCCTGGGCCTTTGTGGATGATGGATATTTGCCAACTCATTCAGAGCTCTGGAAATTGGAAATGAATAGCAGAGACGTATTCAATAACCAATTTAAATTTTATTATACGTCAGTTATATTTATGCCCCATTTTCATGTCAGTAGGGGCCATGAGCATTAATAACATATATTGTTTTTCCCAAGTTATGAACAGCTGTTTCTAATTATATCCTACGTTATATATAACGCATAAAAAACAGATATTTACAAATACCAAAATCTTGGACAATTACCAAGAACATTTCGAAATCAGTACTTTTCCCGTAACTAGGATTTTAGATAAATTTTATTTCTGAGAATCGGAGATACAATAAAAAATTTATTCTTGATTCATATTAACCCTTATATGAACAGCTAGGAAAGATAGTGAGAAGGATATTTGTATCTACAATTAGATCATATCATGATCTACCTTACGGAAAATATCCATGGGAGGCCGGCGGCAGAGAAACGAAAGGAGGTATATACAGACGTGCTAATCACGTCTGCGGGACTTTCATTATTTCTTCACCACGATTTCCCCCATTTGCTCTGTGCCATAGGTTTTCCCTTTAAGAGGAGTTCGGGCTGTCAGTTTTCAGCTTTTTCAATTATCTGTTGAATACATCTTTTAAGTGTACAAGTTAAATATTTCAAACAGCTGACATGTTAACCAATTTTAAACAGACTGCACATCACGTTATCTGTAACTTGAGCCTTGGATCAAAACAGGCAAAGTGTATTATTCCCAACAACGGAAATATTATTATTATAATTCACAACGTAAACACATGTAGTCAAAATTGGAATAATATCTATTCCCCCTCTTTGGACCAGGGTCTTGGATTACCAGTCCACCCAGTGAACTCGGGCCAGGTCAAAAAACCCAGTGGCAAAAACTCATATTTGAGGAAAAAAGCACATCTAGGGAAACTCTAAGTGAGGGCCATGACTGTGTAGACATGTCATCCCCTCACGTTGACAGCATTAGTGACTTATAAAAACCCGCACTTGTAAGGAAATAGCTTGGGTATCGGGATTGGGAAACACTTCTTGATTAGTTTGAAAAGGCCCACTTACATATTACATAATGAGATAATTTTTAATCAGTTTGCATTTCAAAAATAATCCCAATCATGACCTTGAATCCTATGTCTCCTAATCACATCCCTATTTCGACGGTCCAGTCATATCCACACTTAATACATGGGAATCCATTCTGGATACACTCAACATACATCAATGACACACATAGTACATCCATGCCTGAGTAAGCTAACACTTCCTCTCTCTCTGGCTAACTCTACAAATATAAAAATAACAAAACAGTTCAATAGTCCAGATAAATAGAATAAGTCTTTCAAGGAGTATAAAGAATCTTAGACACCATAAACTTTGTTCCAAAATCATAGACACCATAACATAGCTAAGGGTAGTAATATGGCTGACACCAAGACAATGTCAGCTTCCACATAGTTCGTAATTCTTCTGTTTGCTGGATGTTCACCACAATACTGTGTGCAACACCCCAGTTGTTAAAAGAGTAATACAGAAATAGCGGAATTAGACAGTACTGCACCTTCAGGACTTTCCAAGTTAATTTATGTCCTCATAAGTAAGCATTACAGTTTCTTCGGCCAGCATGGATTTTGACCAAACAGATTTAATTGCAAAAAGGTAGGTAGGCAGGCAGGTAGGTCAGCCAGAGAGATTGGTGTGTAGTCCCAAATATCAGGTGGCACAAATACTCCAGTATGGTCTGTATAATCACACAAATACAAGGATTAGTAAGACAAAAATAAATTAATTATCTAGGCTAAACTCAAATTAGAGACTAAAGTTAAACTTTTAACTAGTGTAACATGTACTTCTCTCAGTTTTGCTTATAATTCATTGAATTTGTCCTTTACAAAATTTTAATACATAATTTCCATTTAGAATGCCTTTGTATGGATGAGAGAAGCACTCATCCTATATAAATGCTTGTTGAGTACTAAAACACTAACATATACATATTGGAATAATTCCCAATAAAATTATGTTCTTAAACTTAAACCTTGATTTGATAATCTCAATTAATTACTTTAATAAAATTGGAATGCTGAAGTCTGTCAGAAATTTTGTGGAACCTGATAACATCTTTGGAAACCGAAATCTTTTATAAATCCTGATGTCCAAAAAGCCACCAGTTCTGTATGTGCGTGATCATGTTTTAATACTGTACAGTTATCCTACTTAAACAATCATTTTTTTCAGAACAACTAGGAATGAAATAGGAGAAACAAAATGATTAACTATTGTTCTAAAGTGCTTTGTTTAATACAGGTTTAGGAAGAGTTGTCTTGCTTTGTTAAGGTTGCAAGTGGCCTCTGATAAGGAAGGGGCAGCAAACTGTAGACATATGTTATATTAAGTTGCCCTCACTTATTTTATTGAAGATGCCTCTATGATACCACGTTACAAATTGACTAAGCATACTTAATAATATCCTATTTTATTTAGTTATTTCAAATTGCGTAGCCTATGCAAACAATGTCTAGGTCCCAACTTCAGCTTGTACATCCTCTAAGAGCCAGCATTAATACTGTTTTATCTATATATAAAGTATTAAAAACATGAACCATCTCTGTATTAGGCTGGGGTTGTTGGGTGTAGGTATAGATTGGAAGCTGTGGTTGGTATTGAGGAACCTGCCAGGCTGGGTCCCTGAATGCCAGCTGGGCCAGGTTCTCCCTTAGCACCGGGTTCTCCTTTGTTTCCTTGAGCACCAGGTTCACCATTGTTACCCTTAGGTCCAGGGGAACCTCCGGGCCTTGAGGTCCAGGAGCACTACAGGCACCAGGGAAGCCAGGGGCACTAGCAATACCAGGAGTACCAGTGGGGCCAGCTTGACTGGGAGAACCTGGTTCACTACGAGCACCTTGGGGTGAATCCCTGCTATCCACAATTAAAACAGTGCTGAAGTTGCCACCTCTACAAAAGTTAGACCCTTTGATCAAATCATCTACCTCTGCCTCTAAAACTTTTCTGATTCAATCTCCTATCACCTCCCAAATGTCCTTGTCTCGCCTGCTTAAGTTCACAATCCTTTGTGACCGATACAACATACTTTTCCCTCTTTCTTTATCTCAAAACAACATGCTGTATCTTTCTCATGAATCTTCCCAAGAAATTCAGTTGGGGTCAAAGAGGAACAGTCACAGACCAACAGTTTGACCAAAAGTGAACAAGGAGGAAGCATATTCCAAATGCAGGTCGAGATTACCTAACTCTCACCCCCCTCTTTGTGTACCCCTCTTTGTGTCACGGTTGTCTAGGGGTGTATATATAAACAGTGAAAGCAGATTCTTCATATATGGTTTGCAATACTGAGTCTGGGTCATAGGTGTAATGCAGACATGCAGTTTGGTACTTTTCCATTGTCAGAATACATTGAAAACACTAATATATTGCAAATATTAAAATCATTTTGCAGCTGTTTCCTACACTTGCAAGGATATGGTTGTAATACTTCAATTGAGTTCAAATTGAGTATCAAAAGTCTAACCACAAAAACTAAATGTTATATGCTTATCAAAAATTAGTTTATCCCCTTAGCGATTTAATAGGGTGACCTCTTCCCGTAGTATGGTTCCTTTTATAATTATTATATTATTTATTCTCTTCTGGTTCTGCAAAATGCTTTCAATATACAAATACAAATATAATACAGTAGTTTAGAATTGCCTCAAAAGAAATTGTCTGATCTCTATTAAAAATACAATTTCATAATTTTGCTATAATCAATGAGGCATACTAGATGAATCTTAATCTTGGAAAAAACCTATCCTATACATCCATTAATTTTTCTTGTCATATAACCATATAACATAATAATTGTTTATGTTAAAGATAACAAATGTTTCTATTTCTTTGACTTAAATAATGCAATGCACTTTAAAAGTAGAGTTAACTCTTAATACTCCCCTAATTATACGGAGAGAGAGAAAGCCATTTAAAATTGGAAACGTCGATCCACGATTTTGAAAAGCAGATTTATTTTTCTTTTCCAGTGGCCCCTTTCTTGTAGGCTGATCAGCGTTTTTTAATCTGTTATAAAAAGACACTAAAGGCTTGCGTTAATGACATGCAAATATTCTTTAAATATTCTTCATACTCGTTGTAATATCACACATGTCATCTTATAACACAGAACACAGCGAATGTACAGATATCCAGCAGCAGGCATGCCAATACAAAAAGCTTATTCATGGACAGGCAATTAACTCAATCCAAAATAAATTAATACATGTCACACTCGGTGTCCCTCAAAAGAAATACAGACATAATGTAGGTTCCCATGTTTGTGCATTATGCATGTCTGCAAACTATGCAAGCAGTACTGCTTTAAGATTAGATCAGAGAACCTGGCAACTGTACAGGAAAGTTGAATTTTGGCAAAAAGTCCATTATTGCAACAGAATTTTGGAAATCAGCTAAAACTTACAAAAAAAGTGAAAGTTTTTTTTTCTTTAAGGATTACAACTCATATTGCTCTTGGACTAGTATTCAATAATAAATCAGTCATTTAATGGATTATTACGCTGCTATTTCCATCTGTATCAATACAGAGACAAACTTATTCAAATATAATTTAAAATAACACAGCAAAATACCCATTAACATACATGACAATTAAACTGCACACTTTAAAATGAGTATCCAAAACACACATTTATCACAATCACCATTCACACTGAATAAACCTTTAACAGCTGTATTCAGAACATATTATTGTAAGGTATGCCAATTTTAGTTTGTATCAAATGTATTTAAATGCACACTATAGTCACCTAAATTACTTTAGCTAAATAGAGCAGTTTTAGTGTATAGATCATTCCCCTGCAATTTCACTGCTCAATTCACTGTCATTTAGGAGTTAAATCACTTTGTTTCTGTTTATGCAGCCCTAGCCACACCTCCCCTGGCTATGATTGACAGAGCCTGCATGAAAAAAAAACTGGTTTCACTTTCAAACAGATGTAATTTATCTTAAATAATTGTATCTCAATCTCTAAATTGAACTTTAATCACATACAGGAGGCTCTTGCAGGGTCTAGCAAGCTATTAACATAGCAGGGGATAAGAAAATCTTAATTAAACAGAACTTGCAATAAAGAAAGCCTAAATAGGGCTCTCTTTACAGGAAGTGTTTATGGAAGGCTGTGCAAGTCACATGCAGGGAGGTGTGACTAGGGTTCATAAACAAAGGGATTTAACTCCTAAATGGCAGAGGATTGAGCAGTGAGGCTGCAGGGGCATATTCTATACACCAAAACTGCTTCATTAAGCTAACGTTGTTCAGGTGACTATAGTGTCCCTTTAAGAGTTCTGGTACCAAAGGGTTTTTTTTTATTTTTAAAAAAGGGATCCCGTACGGCCATATAAAGCGTTTGAGCGTTACCCTGCACCACACCATGCTAATCAATTCCGAACTTCTACATCAGTCATATTGGGTCCCGGTCGTCTGACCGCCACCCAGACAGTGTTTGGGTCCCGGTCACTGGACTGCGAAATTGCGAATGGCTTGTTAAATCTTTTATGGTTCTTTTTTATCGCTTCAACTGTTACTTGGATAACTGTAGGAATTCTAAAGATAATACCGATGAGCGCTAGGGGACGGCCGCTCTGCTTTTGCACCCTGCTCCCTTTAATGCTGTGCTGTTGCCTCTGTGTGACCAACGTCTGTTCCTCCAAACTGCATGGGTCACTCGCATGACCTTGATTCCATGATGGGGTCTAGGACCTCATCATCCTCCACATCATCTTCCACCCACTCCTCAACCCTGCCCTCCTTGCCGGTATGCACACTGCAGAAAGCCACAGCTGGCACCTGTGTTTTTCCAGCATGTTAAGTCTGCAAAGGACATATGGAAATTGATTTAGAATTGTATCCAGGCAACAGCTTTCCCTATAAACTGATCTCTCAGTTTGACTTGTGAGGGTATTGCCCCAGAATTACAATATTGTTTAAGTACCTCTTAGCTATTGATTACTGGTTTAAATGTAGCAGCTTGTTATCTGGTAGTTTCTAGTGTAGAAAATATCAATCTGTTTTTTATTACTTAGATCTGTGTAACAAGTGTTGTAGGTGTGAAACAATATTACAAGTGACCGATGTAAATTTGAATCAAAGTTACCCTTCGATTTGACTCTCAGATATGAAGAGCAGGCCCCGAAATGTACTATTTAGCAGATTAGCAGCAAAACAATTAGAATGTTTACAAGTGCTCTGTAAGCGGACTATTAGACGCTTCTATTTGACTCTCATATATGAAGTGCACACCCCAAAATGTACTATTTAGCAGATTAGCAGGCAGAAAATAAGAATTTTTACAAGTGCGCTGTAAGCACACTATTAGACGCTTCTATTTGACTCTCAGATATGAAGAGCACGCCCAAAATTTACTATTTAGCAGATTAGCAGCAAAACAATTAGAATGTTTACAACTGTGCTGTAAGCGCACTATTAGATGCTTCTATTTGACTCTCAGATATGAAGTGCATGCCCCAAAATGTACTATTTAGCAGATTGACAAAAAGAAAATTAGAATTTTTACACGTGCGCTGTAAGCGCACTATTAGACACTTCGATTTGACTCTCAGATATGAAGAGCAGGTCCCAAAATCTACTATTTAGCAGATTAACCGCAAAACAATTAGAATGTTTACAATTGCCCTGTAAGTGCACTATAAGACGCTTCTATTTGACTCTCAGATATGAAGTGCACGCCCCAAAAGGTACTATTTAGCAAATAAGCATGCAGAAAATACGAATTTTTACAAGTGCGCTATAAGCGCACTATTAGACACTTCTATTTGACTCTCAGATATGAAGTGCACGCTCCAAAATATACTATTTAGCAGATTAACAGGAAAACAATTAGAATGTTTACAACTGAGCTGTAAGCGCACTATTAGACGCTTTGATTTGACTCTCAGATATGAAGAGCATGCCCAAATATGTACTATTTAGCAGTTTAGCACCGAAACAATTAGAATGTTTACAATTGTGTTGTAATTGCACTATTTGACGCTTCTATTTGAATCTCAGATATGAAGTGCACCCCACTAAAATACTATTTTGCAGTTTAGCACTCCTGAACTGATGCTCCCAACATCTTCACTCAAACAGGCAAATCTGCTAGGTTGCACAAAATCAGGACTAACTAGCCCTTTCCTCTTCCCTCCCCGGCTTCCTCACCCCACTGTCACCCAGCTACATGCCTGATCCCCATCTGTCTTATCTCTTACCTCTCCACTACCTGTCCCCACTAAACTCTGCTCAGTGAGCAACAGGCTCCTTTCAAGTTGTGATTTGCTTCTTGAGATCTCCAATCTGAGCTTCCAGAGAAGCCACTCACACACAACCATCACAGAGGTATGGACCTTCGAAGGGTACATCCAGGCATCCATACATGCAACACGATGTGCATTGAGTCAAACCACCAATCTTGCTAACACTCATTTCCCCAGATACAGAATAATAAAACAATTACCTTGTTAGCTTAGACCCCTTTTTTGTTTCAACTCCTGGTTTTCTAACTCCTACTTGAAAACCAGAACACAGAGGGAAAAAAAAATTACAAACAAATAAATATATATATTTTTAAACTTTACCAATTGAACAGATTTAACAAAAATAAAATATAAACCACTCTCCACAGTATACAAACCACTCCAAACAACTCCTGGTTAGACTTAAAGAAAAGAAGTCTAGTGTTTAATTGCCATAGATGACTAATGGTATTATACTTCTCTGCAATAATTGAAAAGTGAACAGTGCATATAATAAAGTGCTGTTAGTAATGAAAATCCGGTTCAGATAGAAAAGTGCTTAAAGTGCCAAACACAATGAAAGTATATCAGCCAATTACTAGTCATATATAAATTCTGGTTGTATTTACTATCCCAAATGCACTGAGAATGCTAAAGCATAACACAAATTATATATATATATCACTATATAAAAAACACATATAACAAACTCATATAACATACTAAACACAAACACTAAAAAGTCCTGGAATTATTACTGCCACTGAAAAGATATTACATTATCTAATCTTGAAAAAGTCAATAAACTGTATATCGCTTATACTAAGTAGTGTATATAAAATAGTAACATACTCTGGAGAGAAGGGCATAATGCCATCATATTAGGGTAGTATCTAGGGCAGTATACCATGTAACCAGGACTGGTAATCCTACAATAATTCAAGCTGGAGCATTGTACGTAAAATACAGTTAATTTGAATCCTAATACACAAATAAAATGCACTGCAGAAAAATAATGAAATTCAAAGAATATTCATAAAAAGAAATGAAAGGAGATCGTCTCATTCAAGCCCTTTGGGGATACAGTGTCCAGCTCATAAATCCAGTAAGTCTCCCTATTCAGTAATATCTTGCCTCGATCTCCTGCTCTTCTTGATATAGGAACGAGATCAATGGCTACAAACTTCAAGGAGGCTAATGGATGTTTCTGTTCAAGAAAATGCTTCACCACAGGCTTGTCGAATATCCCGTCCCTGTATGCCAGTCTGATGCTGGAGCGATGCCCTCTGATCCTCTCACATAATGCCGTTTACGTTTTACCGATGTATACAAGACCACATGGACACATGAGCTTCTATACAACATGTGTGGTTTTACAGGTAATAGTGCTTCTTATGGAGTATTTTTTGTTGGTATGAGGATGTAAAAAAGTTCTTGATGGTGTCATGTGGCCACATGTCACGCAGCCTAAACAGCGTGCACTACCACGGTTTAGTGTTGTCGTTTTTTCTGTGTAGCTTAATTCAGGGTCTGTGTGGACCAAAAGATCTTTTAAATTTCTACTCCTCTTGAAACAGATCAGGGGCTGTTCTTGAAAGACTTTGGGGAGAGTGTCATCTGCAGCCAATACCCTCCAGTTCTTTCTAATAATGATATTTGTGTGGTTGACTGATGGAAGGTCATGGCAAAAAACATTCTTTGGTTGTCGCTGCCTCCCTATGTGCTTGAGGAACTCTAGCTTCTTCAAGAGCCTTTACCACTACCCATAGTTGGGTACATTGAGGACTCTGAACCCTCTAGGGATGCGTTTGGCCTTGTAGTAGTCTGAAAGAAACAGACGAAGGTCCAAATCAAGTTTAGAAAGTTTAAAATAGACAGCTTTTGTGGTAGTTTTAGGCCAGTCTGTTCCCACAAGATATTCTTTGCTTCCTCATGGGTAAATTGCAAAGTGTCTGCTTGCTCCGAATATGCTCTCTATATATATATATTACACATTCTGTGCACTCAAACTGTTAGTTGAGTACAATAGACACCAATCCAATAGGCTCCAATATATACAAGGGAAAAGAACTCTCTAGAAGAGTGGGAATACCAGGAGCTGGCTAGGTGACTAATGGCTAAAATACTATTACATAGAGATAAATATAAATATAAAAATATATATATGGTACTATGCCTTTAAATCTGGAATGGACAAAGTATCCCTATAAATGTGCAAAAATGTGAATAAAGGTGCAATGAGTGGAGATCTCAAATAAACGGGATATCCCTTTAAATATGCAAAAATACAAAGAGAATGCTGCTATACCTTTAAATGTCCTTTAAGAGTGTGCAAACATGCAAAGCAGTGCTATATAGGGGGGGGGGTGATAAATAAAAAACAAACAAAAAACAAAACAAAAAAAAACCGTATATATATATATAAATAAATAAATAAATAAATACAAAAAGGGGAAAGATGAGAGACCAAATTCTCTGCTGGATGACCAAAAATCAAGACGAACTTAAGGAAATACTGAATTACGGAAAGGATAGAGGGATTTTAAATGAAAGAGAATACAAATATCTGTATGTCCAATACCCAAGGATACCGGTATTCTATCATCTACCAAAAATACATAAGAGACTGGTGAAACCTCCTGGAAGGCCAATCGTATCAGGAATTGGATCCCTCACCTCAAACCTTTCTGAATACGTTGACCAATATTTGCAACGTTTGGTCTCCTGTTTAAAATCCTACCTCAGAGATTCCACTCAAGTTTTAAACATTTTATCTGATTTTAAGTGGGAAGATGAGATGATTTTAGTCACTGCTGATGTTACCTCTCTCTATACAGTAATTGAACACCTCCAAGGATGTGAGGCCACACAATTCTCCCTAGCAACATATTCCGATTTAAAAAATGACCAAATTGATTTCCTCATTCAGTGTATCGTTTTTATTCTCACACATAATTATTTTTGGTGTGATGACTTATTTTATCTACAGATTGAAGGCACGGCCATGGGGACACGATTTGCGCCAAGTTACGCTAATTTATTTATGGGCAAATGGGAAGAAGAATTTATATGGACCCATTGCCCATTTGGCGCAAATCTGTCCCTGTGGCTCAGATATATCGACGATTGCTTCTTTATATGGAAAGGAGACCTTGGATCCTTAGAGAGTTTTAAAACTTATCTTAACAACAACCCATATCATCTGAACTTCACTTTTAACCACTCTAAAGAACACATTGAATTTTTAGATCTGGATATCTATATCAAAGAGGGACAAATCAACACCAAGACTTTTAAGAAGAGTGTGGACTGTAATAGTTTTATTCCTTTTAACAGTCATCACAAGTCAACATGGTTAAGAAACATACCTCAGAACCAGTTCAGGAGGGTAAGACGCAACTGCTCGAATAATGAAGTGTGTAGGTCACAAATGGAAGAAATGAAGCAGAGATTCCTGAAAAAGGGTTATCCCCCAACGCTATTAGAAGAATCTATGGATATAGCACTTACCACCCCAAGAGAGGATACCTTATGCAATAAACCCAGCACCACAGAAGTATCCAATTCAGCACCCACCTTTATCACTAAATATAATTATCAATGTCATACAATACAGAAGACATTAAGGAAGCACTGAGGGATCCTTAAGAATGATCCAACGTTATCTAAATTCCTCGACAATCAACCTCAGATTATTTTTACTAGGGCACCCAATCTGCAACTTATGCTGGCACCGACCACTAAACCTGAAAGTGCTGATTTGGATCAAGGTACCATAAGTGGCTTCACAAGATGCAAGAAGTGTCTAGCATGTAGAAATAATCCATCATTAGAAGACACAACCACTGGATTTAAATCCCTCACTACTCAAGAGGAATATGATATCAAGACCAACATGGAGTGTACTACATCAGGAGTCATCTATTTAATAACATGTCCATGCCCACAACAATATATTGGACGTACAAAAAGACCCCTGAAAATACATATTGCTGAACACATTAGAAATATTAAGAAGGGACTTCCAACGCATAATCTTTCCAAGCACTTTAAAGAGATACATGGGGGAGACCCCACAGGACTTGCATTTATGCCTATTGAGAAAGTGAATACCCACTGGAGAGGAGGTGGCATTGATAAGGCTCTAGATCAGACAGAAGCGAAGTGGATTTTTAAGTTAGGGACTTTGGTCCCTAAGGGACTCAATGTAGATTTTGAGCTTAATGCTTTCCTATAATATATACCTTTTTTTTTTTTTACCTTTATTTATAGTCCCTTTTTTTTCACCTTTATTTATAGTCCCTTTTTTTTTTTTCCATCTTTATTTATAGTTACAGACCACCACCAGGGATTATTTATTTATTTATTATCTACTTTGTATATATTAACTATTATTTTTCTCCTGTTTACTCCTAGAAGGATGGATTCACACTATATGGTACCTATCTAGTATTGGTTATCCATATGTAGTCAATATACTATTATGATTTTATCCACCTATCTTCATATATATATATATACCAATTTATGTCCAGCATTTCATTATCTCTAATTGATTCATTATATATGTTCCTTCCATTTGGAACATTCATATATTGCTTTTATGTATTTTTACATTTACCGGTCTTATGTATTTGTCTACATTTTATGAGACTTTATAAATATTGTTTTTACCCTAGTGGCAATGATTTGCATTTTATGTATATGTATGTATCATTTTATGCAGGTACAAATACTGTTTTTATTAGTATAGAATATATTGGTTTTAACACCTAAATGTATGATTGATAATTAGGCAATGTATATAAAGAAGAACTGAAGCACTAGACACTATTATGTCTCTGATGAAGTAGGGCCCATTCCCTACAAAACGCGTAAGACAGGCATTTCAGCAACACACGGGATCAGACACATGTACCAGCAGCACCACTAATCTCCACACGCAGGACCTGTTTGGAAAGTACCGCCACCGGAGGCATCTGTCCTTCACGTCCCCTGAAGTGAGGCTCCTGCTCGGGACGTGCTCACAGACACAAGCCATCCTCACCGGCAGCTGTATATTGAATCATCACAATCCATATCCATCCTTAACAATCCGAAGGTCCTTGCTGTTATTTCTCAATGCATCAGTCTGGTAATACATTTCTGAATCTAGTGTGACCTGTATTTTTATATTTAACTTTTTCCAAAGTTATTTTAATATATTCAATAAACTGGCATTTTTTTTTCTTATATGAAGTGATCCAGTTTTATGCTTCAGTTTTCCAGCGATATATTGTTTTCATTTTTATTGCCTAAAGCTAACAGTTCCTTGTACTGTATAGCTTATTTTTTACTTCTATCTTTTACTAAGTATATTATTTGCAACAGGTATCATTTATCCCTCATGTTGTTTGGGATATAGACACCAGTTTCATACATATTTTTTGGTCATCCAGCAGAGAATTTGGTCTCTCATCTTTCCCCTTTTTGCATTTTTGTATTTATTTATTTATTTATATATATATATGTTTTTTTTTTTTTTTTTTTTTTTTTATTTATCACCCCCCCTATATAGCACTGCTTTGCATGTTTGCACACTCTTAAAGGACATTTAAAGGTATAGCAGCATTCTCTTTGTATTTTTGCATATTTAAAGGGATATCCCGTTTATTTGAGATCTCCACTCATAGCACCTTTATTCACATTTTTGCACATTTATAGGGATACTTTGTCCATTCCAGATTTAAAGGCATAGTACCATATATATATTTTTATATTTATATTTATCTCTATGTATTAGTATTTTAGCCATTAGTCACCTAGCCAGCTCCTGGTATTCCCACTCCTCTAGAAAGTTATTTTCCCTTGTTCTATATAGGTTTTTAGTGAATCCCTATCATTACCAGTTTTCGAGCAGCTTAGTGCTAGTCTGTCTCCCTCTCTCCTGTGTGGTACATTAGGTACACCAGAACCGTTCTACTCCAATATATACAAATCCAGTTATTAGGCTGCCCTCTCGGTCTTCTTAAAATTCAAATGCGTTATTATAAATAATGAAAAGATCAACATTTCAGTCCACCAGGATCAAAAATAATAATCAGAATCAAAGAGAGATTCAATATATATGAAGGTAAATGACATGTAAACTCCATTCTTCTGGGTGTGCCTCACATGCGTGAATGTACTCCGTCCCCAAAAGTGTAGTGATGACGTAATCACATTTGACATGTTGCAATAGTGATGCAAGTAACTGCAACATTACCAAATGCCATGCAGAACTAAGAAAATTATAACATTTCTAAATTTCTCACTTTTTTAGATTTTATACCTATACAATTATGTTTTATATATAAATATTTGATATAAAATGAAAACCATGTTTCTTCTAAACAACATTATATATCAGAAGTGTGGGTGCACTTAATATGAAAGAGGTAAATTATGGGTGAACAGACATATAGCTCAAATTCCAGGTTTTGTTTTGATTTTGTTCTGATCACTGTGACAAAGTGCCCTTCGCCACTTGTGCCTGGAGAGGACTAATTGCCAGCCTCTTGCCTTGTGACTATGGCCCCTGGGAGAGTTTGCCTTTTAAAAACGTTATTTGGGCATATTGGATTTTATTGCACTGTTTCTGTCCCTTTAAATACTCTGGGAAGGGATCTACACTTTTGCTATGGCACTTTGGATACAGCCGAAGTGCTGAAGTAGTAGAAGTGGTCGCCATTCTACAAACGAACACGTGGCGGTGACCAGTTATATCACCAGTAATAGTCTCATACAGATGGGGTAATTGTTTCCACTCTGATGCAGGGTAGTAATTGTGGTGGCCACCCCGAGAGAATGAGGGGTTTCAAAGCTGTTCTTTTCCCCTGTTCTGAGTGATGCTTTCTGATTTCCCAAGACAGTAAAGCTGTATAGCTCTTACCAGGTATAGCTGATCCCTACATCCATGAGTTGAGACCCCATGTTGAGGGTAAGCAGGAGTGATGTTAATGGTGCCACACTTGACTTTTTATGGCAATCCCCATGCAAGGGGTACTCCCACCTGGACCTGGTGGAAGACTGCAGCACAAAGTCACAGACCAATAACAATCATACAATCCCTCCTGGGAGATAATTAAGTCAAATACTGTAATAACTCAATTATCAGGTAAAAAGAACACAATTTTGCAGACACCCCTAAAGTACCCCCTAAACTCATCAGAACCCAACAACAGTTACATCCCCTTATAGCCACGATTTGGGTGACCAACATATCCAAAAATCACCCTGATCGGTTCAGGGATTCGGGATTTCCCTGGAAGTCCTTTTTCTGACCGACCGTTTCTGACCTATAGTTCCATAGATTCAGGCTGTGCGGTCGGCCTCTTTCGGGAGTTGAAAACATAACATCCCGATGGTATCGGTTCATATGGAATCTGGACATGTGCCCCTTGTTCGGGAGTTTGGTTCTACCAAACGCCGCTCCAAAGACTCGTACCGAACCGAACATACTTGCAGCTGGAAATCCCAGCTGTGTTTGTGTCGTTTGGTGGCCAATTTTAGTTCCATGCGCTCGATGACCAAACACTACTGTAAACATCCGCAGAGTCAAGATGGCCGCCACCTCATGTTCAGCCATTCGAATGACGGACACCCAGCCGACCACTTTAAATGTTATTAGTTTTAAGTGTTCGGTTAGTTCGTGTACTGAATCATTCAAGGTAGCACAATTAAAATAAGCAGAAAAATTTAACAGGGTGCAATCCATGGAGAAGGCATCCGTCACAGAAATTAAATTGTGTATACATTCTTAATTTGCTAGTGATTTTGGTTAAATTTAAGAATCATGGGAATTAACTAATACATCTAAGCTGGATTGATTCAATGTTGAAGGTCTACTCTTTTTGCAGTCACTACATGAGACCCATGGTACTAAGTGGAAAAAGATACTAAAGTCTGGGCACACAAGGAATCTTCAAAATGTAGACTATGATAGGATCATGAAGCTGCCGTGGTGAGGATTCTGCCACAATGGACTTTGTCAAGTGTTGCATTTTTAAGATTTCTTGTGTGTCGGATTCCATATGTATGGTTCAGAACTATAATAATAGTAACTATATAATAATGACCGATGAAGAAGTTAATATTGTAGCTCTCACTTTTAGGATAAAGAGATGTTGATTTATAGAATGGTAAATTATGCTAGCTTAATTTAGTACATGACAGGAGGAGGATATTTGTCAGTGTTGGTAAGAATGGAATTTCATCAAACAGGCATATACACTATAAAATACAGCATTTCAAATTAATAACTGGCATCAGAAAATACAGTTGTAATAAAATTATTGCACCACTATTGAAAATCCAGTTTATTGTTAGACTTTTCAGCTCTTTGTAATAAATCAAACAAAAGCTTAATCAATCAAAATAGCTTAACACAAAAAATGCTTTAAGTGATTTCTCCAAATTCAACTGAAAATGCAACTTATAATGACTTATCCAGTCTAAAAATGATTCAACCCCCTGAATAGAATATCTCACAACAGCACACATATGCAAAACAGGTGTTGTGTCAAGCAAGCACTTAAAATACCTGAACTGGCTATGGGTGTCACGACAGTGACCCCTTCACGCAGAGAGTAACCCAAAAGGAGACATATACCGGACCTTAGAATGGCTGGGCTCAACGTCTGAGAATAGTAAATAGAACAGCCAAAGGTCAAGGGAGTACAGAAGATGGAAGGCACGAGAATCACCAAGCCAAAATTCAGGGAACCAGAGAGGAGAGTAGTCAGTAAGGAAGCCAAGGGTCAAAATACCAGAAAGACAGACAAATATATCAAGAGCACTAGAGGGACCAAATAATGAACCGCACTAGGGCGCTGGGGGAAGGACAGAGGCGCCCTTATATAGTGAGGAGTGTTTAGCTTTAAAGCCACGCCCCCAAAAAGTCCGGGAGCATGGCCACTTTAGAACTTTCGTGGCAAAATCCCAATGACGTCGTCACGCATGCGCCGTATCATAAGAGGGGTTTTGCCGTGAGCGGCTAGCGTCCAACAGGCTGCTCCGCCTCCCGGAAGCAGCCAGGGAATCCGCTGCGCTGCGTGGGTCCGGAGGAGACAGGTAAGGTATCGTCACAGTACCCCCCCTCGAGAGGGGAGGACTCGGCCTGCGAGAACGACGCCTAGCAAATGAACGAACCAGACAAGGGGCCTGTACATCTGAGGCATCCACCCACGACCGTTCCTCAGGGCCGTACCCCTTCCAATCCAATAGATACTGGAGACAACCTTTAGAAACACGAGAGTCCAAAATAGATTTCACTTCGTATTCATTTTGACCTTCTATGAGTGATGAAGGAGGTCTCGTGGGCATTCGAGTATAACGGTTACAAATCAAAGGTTTAAGGAGAGAAACATGAAAAGAATTGGGTATCTTCATATTAGCCGGCAAATCCAGGAGGTAACAGACTGGATTAATACGTTTGAGGATTTTGAAAGGACCAATAAAACGTGGAGCGAATTTCATAGAGGGGACTTTTAATCTTAGATTGCGTGTACTTAACCACACTCTATCCCCTACGACAAAATTCGGAGCGGTTTTTCGCTGATTGTCCGCTTTACATTTCTGAGTTTCAATCTTTTGAGTTAAGATACATTTGACCCCTATCCAAGTTTCTTTCATATTCTTAATGGTGCAGTCAACACCTGGCACTGCAGTGGATGAAAAGGAACTAAGAAGAGTAATAGGGTCAAAGACATAATTTATATAAAAGGGCCTATGCTGCATAGATTTGTGAACTCTGTTATTGTGGGCAAATAAAGCCCAAGGAAGTAACTCCACCCAATCATCTTGGTGATCGGAGGTGAAGCAGCGAATGTATTGTTCGAGTGACTGATTCATCCTTTCTGTAACCCCATTAGATTGGGGATGATATGAAGAGGAGAGATTAAGCCTGATACTCAAGTGATTACAAAATGCTCTCCAAAACCTGGAAATAAATTGTGGACCTCTGTCTGAAACTATATCCACGGGTATACCGTTTAAACGAACCACCTCCCTTATTGACACCGTGGCCAGTTCGGAGGATGAAGGCAATTTAATTAAAGGGACAAGATGGGTCATTTTGGAAAATCTGTCTATGATAGTCAGGATTACCCAGTGGTTTTTGGAAGGTGGTAGGTCCACTATGAAATCCATGGCTATACTAGACCAGGGTTTATCAGGAATAGGCAATGGCATGAGGAGGCCTAAAGGACGACCCTTAGGCGATTTATTAGATGAACAGATGTTGCAGGCTAAAACAAATTCTCGAACATCCTTCTTGTAAGAGGGCCACCAAAATTGCTTTTCGAGTAATGATTCTGTCTTCTGGATACCGGGATGACCGGCAATCTTAGAGTCGTGTACCAAGGATAGGATTTGTCTTCTGTGGTTTAAAGGTACGTATAATTTTCCCTGAGGGATAGTCAAGGAGTTGTGATCCTGGTATTTGCATAGTACCTCCATTAAATTAGAAGAGACTTTAGCATGAACTGTAGCTACTATGTGTGATGTAGGAATTATGGAGGATAAATGGGTTACGGGAGGAGAAAGATGTTCATGTTGCCGGTATAGGGCATCCACTTTGGTATTCTTAGATCTGGGTCTATATGTCACAATGTAGTTAAAGCGTGTTAAAAACAAAGACCAACGAATCTGCCTGTCAGACATTCTTTTCGCCTCTCCAAAATATGAAAGGTTTTTGTGGTCAGTAAGAATGGTGATAGGTTCAGGTGACCCCTCTAATAGATGACGCCATTCCTTGAGTGCGGAAATAATAGCTAAGTTCTCTATCTCCTATATCATATCTTCGTTCCGTTTCAGTTCATTTTTTTGTGAAATAGCCACAGGGATGTAGGGGTTGATCATTTGAAGATCTCTGAGATAATACAGCCCCTATCCCTGTCTCTGAGGCATCTACTTCTAATATAAAGGGATGCAAAGGATTAGAATGACTTAATACTGGGGCTGAAGAAAAAGCTATCTTTAGTTTCTCAAAGGCTTCTTTAGCGTCGGGACGCCACACCATATGTTTCCTATTCTTTTTTGTCATGGCGGTAATGGGAGCGGTAATAGAGAGAAACCCTTTGATAAACTTTCTATAATA
>OW240914.1:12460081-12472118 GCA_933207985.1 Pelobates cultripes | reverse complement strand
ACTGGTCCATTCGATGGTCCAGCTCCTCAAATCGGTTATCAGGAACCGGCCCATGAGGGTTAACACCTGCAGGGCCCATGGCCCTAGTGTAATGTCACGACACTGACCCCTTCACGCAGAGAGGAGACGTATACCGGACCTTAGAATGGCCGGGCTCAACTTCTGAGAATAGTCAATAGAATAGCCAAAGGTCAAGGGACTAGAGGGACCAAATAATGAACCACACTAGGGCGCTGGGGGAAGGACAGAGTCCCCCTTATATAGTGGGGAGTGTTTAGCTTTAAAGCCACACCCCCAAAAAGTCCGGGACCGTGGCCACGTTTGAAATTTCGCGGCAAAATCCCGATGATGTTGGCGCGCATGCGCCGTGTTATAAGAGGGGTTTTGCCGCGAGCGGCTAGCGTCCGAAAGGCTGTTCTGCCTCCCGGAAGCAGCCAGGGAGACCGTCGCGCTGTGTGGGTCCGGAGGAGACAGGTAAGGTATCGTCAAAATGGGTTTGTTGACAGTTATGTTTAACTGTCCCTAACTCACTGAGCATGCTCACATTACTTGAAAGCAGACTCTATTAAGTAGACTCTTTCAAGTAGGAGTTAAAAAATCCAGGAATTGCTTGGAGTGGTTTGTATACTGTGGAGAGTGGTTTGTATTTTATTTTTGTTTAATCTGTTCAATTGGTAAAGTTAAAATATATATATATATATATATATATATATATATATTTATTAATTTTTTTAATCTGTGTTATTGTTTTCCCCCCTCTTTTGTGCTGCTGCTTTATTGATTGATTGGGGGAGTGTTCAATAATTGCATCTGTGTGGGATTTGTATCCCCATAAAGGCACACCCTTAACTCACTGAGCTTGCTCACATTACTTGAATGCAGACTTTATTAAGTAGACTCTTTCAAGTAGATGTTAGAAAACCAGGAGTTGAAACAAACAAACAAGGGGTCTAAGCTAACAAGGTAATTGTTTTATTGTTCTGTATCTGGGGAAATGAGTGTTAGCAAGATTGGTGGTTTGACTCAATGCACATCGTGTTGCATGTATGTTGCATACTTCTGTGACGGTTGTGTGCCAGTGTCTTCTCTGGAAGCTCAGATTGGAGATCTCCAGAAGCAAATCGTATCTTGAAAGGAGTCTGCTGCTCACTGAGCAGAGTTTAGTGAGGACAGGTAGTGGAGAGGGAGGAGATAAGACAGATGGGGAACAGTCATGTAGCTGGGTGACAGTGGGGCAAAGAAGCGGGGGGAGGGAAGAAGAAAGGGCTACCTAGTCCTGATTTGGTACAACCTAGCAGATTTGCCCGTTTGAGTGAAGATTTTGGGAGCATCAGCTCAGGAGTAGCTGTATTAGAGGAAGCTGTTACTTCTAACAGCCGAGGTAACAGCCCCCCTAGTATCAAAATGTAAGAAAGGCAAGATAGGTTGTGGTGATAGGGGACTCTATCATTAGGAGAGCAGATAGGGCAATCTGCCGCTCTGATCGGCTCAACCGGACAGAGTGGATGGATTATTGGGAGGGGCTGGGGATGACCCAGCGGTCATGTTCTATGTTGGTACCAATGACAAAGTAAGAGGAAGATGGAAGGACATTGTAACGGACCGTTTCAGCAGAGATAAAAACCGCTTAGACGATAATCCCCTTTTAGAGACAGGCACAGCTACTGTAGAATCACCAAAACTCACGAACTGAATACAAGGGAATGCTCCAAACACTCGAACTGCATACAAGGGAATGCTCCAAACACCCGAACTGCATACAAGGGAATGCTTCAAACACCCGAACTGCATACAAGGGAATGCTCCAAACACTCGAACTGCATACAAGGGAATGCTTCAAACACCCAAACTGGAACCATACGAATTGCTGCTAGCAGACGAACAGGAAAAGCACCCAAGCGGCTTACACTCCTGGCAATCAGTCTCTAACAGCATACAGTAAATCCCCCCAAAGACGAGACAGAGATCCGTGTTGAGGGTCAAGCAGTGGTCTGTTTAATGAGGGCTACCTGCCCAGTATTTATGCAGGTCTCCCACCTGGTGGACACTCCCCTAGGGGAACAGATGGAAGACTGTAACAAAAGACAGACATGTACCAATTACAGACATACAGAAGTAAAACATCCCCACAATGCATCCTGGCTTCCTCCCTCTGCCCTGGAGAAGTAATTCAATTATCTCCCAGGACAAAGGCAAAACTCCATTACACACGTGGGGACACAAAGACAGACTATCACTTTAAAATACATAATGGGACAAATGGTACAGTAAATATATACATGTAACATATCCCCAGATAGCTCAGGTCTGAGTGCACATTATTAGGTGAATGGCACTCAGACCACACGAATACAGTTTAATTGCCATGGAGCCAAAGTCTTTAATTACACAAATAGGCTCCATGGCATAGCTATCTGGGTTAAAACATTCATCCAACATAAAATACCGAATTTACATGCATCCGTTAAATCCGTACGAATTAGAACCAGGGGTTGGAGGTTCAGCGTTGCCTGCACATAAAAGTGTCCGGGTTTGGTGCAGGAAAGCCAGGCAGAAAGCGCTGGCTGCCCGGGGAGCTGCAGAACACCGCCATCGTGTAGCGGCTAAGTGTAACCGCGACCACCCAGTAACAATCAATTAAGCTGCTGTGATAAAGTAAAGGCAGATAGGCCTTTTAACCCTAGGGGAAGTACATGTAGTTTGTGTGTTGCACAACACAAAGCTCTGTTTAGTTATGGGCCCCTGGGGTGGAGCATTTGGAGAGAAGGGTGGGCCAATGCTCCACTCCACAGTTTAGTGGTTTTCTGGGGAGACATAGATCCAGACCAGGGTTTTTTGGACCGTCTCCAACCCACTGCTCAGCTGCAGTTAATGAGCTGTTGCAGTGGGAATAAACCCCTCCCTGCTAGGCAGGTAAAAGGAGAGGGATTGCTGGCTTCCTCCCAGGAAGCAGGTAGGAGAGAGGCTGTTCTCTCCAGATAGAGAGTCAAGGAGACTAGGCACTGGGAGTGCAGAAAGGAAGCAGTCAAGGCTGGCTTGGAGCACTGGGAGTGCAGGAGGAAGCAGGCTGGCTTGGAGCACTGGAGTGCAGCAGTGGGAGGCTGGCTTGGAGCACTAGGAGTGCAGAAAGGAAAGCAGTCAGGGCAAGGCTGGCTTGGAGCACTGGGAGTGCAGGAGGAAGCAGTCAAGGCTGGCTTGGAGCACTGGGAGTGCAGAAAGGAAAGCAGTCAGAAAGGAAAGCAACAGGCTAGCTAGCAGAGTGTTGCTATCTAATAAGGTTGGTGCAGTATGTTTTGTTAGTTTAACCCTGATAGAGAGGGTTATTCAAAGTGAGTCAGTGCTCAGATGAGCTAGGTTTTTGTTTAAAGGGAAACCTGTTACATTTATGTTTTCATTTACTGCTGTATCCTGTGTGGATTTGCAAATAAAGTGCCTGGAGTATATGCAATTACAAGGACTGTGCCTATTGTTTACCCTAGAGGACCGTGCTACCTGCAAACGAGGATCACACTGCGGTTAACCGCAGCTACTGGGTGGTCAATTGCCCACACACGCTCGTTAAGCCGTGGTTAACCGCGGCTTCAGGGAGGTAACTCCAGCTTCTGGGTGGCCAATTAAGGTCACCGGCCGGCTTCCCACGGCTCTGGGGAGGCTGAAAAGAAACTGTTTGTTCGGTAGATAGAATCTACCGAACGGCTGTGCAGAAAGGGAGAAATAAATCCTTCTGCACAGTAAAATTAACCCTTTAGCTGCCGGTCCATAATCCAAAGGCAGCAGGTGGGCAACCAGGCTTCTCCAATGCAATGTGGCGAGATTGGTCTTGTCACAACTGGTATCTTACCACGTGTTAGCATACCACTGTTTTTATCCATGTGTGTTGATTTGCTCTAAAATAAGATCATATATCTTAGCTAGAGTTAAATTCCGCTTTTGTAAAAATCTGGTAGCTTATTCTTATTGGCAAATTAAAATTCAAATTATAGAGTTTGTATATTTGACTCTTTTGGATGGTTCCAGGAAATGATTAATGAGCTGGTTTGAATGTTATTTTAATTGAACATTACATGAGAATAGGATATTATATGCCTAGGAGGATCTAGCCAGCATTGAAAGGGTTACTCAGTTGATCTAACTGTTGGCCAAGGTTTTATGGCTTGTCACTGGAAGTTTAGCTTTCTATGTCTGTGAAGTACCCTCATAAATCTTGTAAGTTTTGACAAGTGATGCTGTTAGCCTTTGGATTGTTTTAATATTGCCATTGTATTACTTACTTATGTTACACTAAATATTCACTCATTATTATCATGCATGCTACCTAATGTTATTATTTTGTCACAATAAATTATATCTATTTTTATAACAAATTGTGATTTTATTTGTATGAAATACATTTCACTTACATGATAACGATCTCTAAGATCTAAGAGAATTGGGCAATTATCAACTGTATAATATCATCCCATAAATATCCCCACAATATCCCAACCAATAGTTGGTTTCCCTTCTTATCCCCCAAGCAGATATTTACCCATAAAGCTTCCACATTATACTCCTTGCATTCCATTTGCTTAACATTTGGCTTTAAATCATGGTTGACATACAAACATATCCCACCACCCTTCTTGTTTTTCCTATCCTTCCTAAATAACATGTACCCATTTAAGTTAACTGCCCAGTCATGTTTCAGTTATGCCTATTATATCACATTTTTTTAGTGTATGCTACGGCCTCTAGTTCCCCCATTTTGTTATTTAGGTTCCTTGCATTAGTAAGCATACATTTAATATCATGAGTCCCTCCCCCGTCCACCCCCTTATACTGTGCTAAAGCCCATCTCCTTTCTGTCCTATCTCCATTTTGTAGATTGCTATGACCTGCCCCCCCCACTACTAGTTTAAAATCTTCTTCAACCTTCTAGCCATCTTATCCCCCAGCACTGCAGATGCTCTCCCATTTAGGTGCAATCCTTCACTACTATAAAGGTTGTACTCAATCGCAAAGTCGGCCCAGTGCTCTAAAAACCCAAAACCCTCCTTCCTGCATCAAGACTTAAGCCACGCATTGACCTCTCTAATCTCCCGCTGCCTTTCCACTGTAGTGCGTGGCACAGGTAATAACTCAGAGAATACCACCTTGGAGGTCATTTTCTTAAGTTTGCTATGTAATTCCCTGAAATCATTATTTAGGTCTGTGACGAGACCAATCTCGCCACATTGCATTGGAGAAGCCTGGTTGCCCACCTGCTGCCTTTGGATTATGGACCGGCAGCTAAAGGGTTAATTTTACTGTGCAGAAGGATTTATTTCTCCCTTTCTGCACAGCCGTTCGGTAGATTCTATCTACCGAACAAACAGTTTCTTTTCAGCCTCCCCAGAGCCGTGGGAAGCCGGTCGGTGACCTTAATTGGCCACCCAGAAGCTGGAGTTACATCCCTGAAGCCGCGGTTAACCACGGCTTAACGAGCGTGTGCGGGCAATTGACCACCCAGTAGCTGCGGTTAACCGCAGTGTGATCCTCGTTTGCAGGTAGCACGGTCCTCTAGGGTAAACAATAGGCACAGTCCTTGTAATTGCATATACTCCAGGCATTTTATTTGCAAATCCACACAGGATACAGCAGTAAATGAAAACATAAATGTAACAGGTTTCCCTTTAAACAAAAACCTAGCTCGTCTGAGCACTGACTCACTTTGAATAACCCTCTCTATCAGGGTTAAACTAACAAAACATACTGCACCAACCTTATTAGATAGCAACACTCTGCTAGCTAGCCTGTTGCTTTGCTTTCTCCGCTCCAAGCCAGCCTTGCCCTGACTGCTTTCCTTTCTGCACTCCTAGTGCTCCAAGCCAGCCTTGACTGCTTCCTTCTGCACTCCCAGTGCTCCAAGCCAGCCTTGACTGCTTCCTCCTGCACTCCCAGTGCCTAGTCTCCTTGACTCTCTATCTGGAGAGAACAGCCTCTCTCCTACCTGCTTCCTGGGAGGAAGCCAGCAATCCCTCTTCTTTACCTGCCTAGCAGGGAGGGGTTTATTCCCACTGCAACAGCTGATTAACTGCAGCTGAGCAGTGGGTTAGAGACGGTCCAAAAAACCCTGGCCTGGATCTATGTCTCCCCAGAAAACCACTAAACTGTGGAGTGGAGCATTGGCCCACCCTTCTCTCCAAATGCTCCACCCCAGGGGCCCATAACTAAACAGAGCTTTGTGTTGTGCAACACACAAACTACACGTACTTCCCCTGGGGTTAAAAGGCCTATCTGCCTTTACTTTATCACAGCAGCTTAATTGATTGTTACTGGGTGGTCGCGGTTACACTTAGCCGCCACACGATGACGGTGTTCTGCAGCTCCCCGGGCAGCCAGCACTTTTCTGCCCGGCTTTCCTGCACCAAACCCGGACACTTTTACGTGCAGGCACCGCTGAACCTCCAACCCCTGGTTCTAATTCGTACGGATTTAACGGATGCATGTAAATTCGGTATTTTATGTTGGAGGAATGTTTTAACCCAGATAGCTATGCCATGGAGCCTATTTGTGTAATTAAAGACTTTGGCTCCATGGCAATTAAACTGTATTCGTGTGGTCTGAGTGCCATTCACCTAATAATGTGCACTCAGTCCTGAGCTATCTGGGGATATGTTACATGTATATATTTACTGTACCATTTGTCCCATTATGTATTTTAAAGTGATAGTCTGTCTTTGTGTCCCCACGTGTGTAATGGAGTTTTGCCCTTGTCCTGGGAGATAATTGAATTACTTCTCCAGGGCAGAGGGGAGGAAGCCAGGATGCATTGTGGGGATGTTTTACTTCTGTATGTCTGTAATTGGTACATGTCTGTCTTTTGTTACAGTCTTCCATCTGGTCCCCTAGGGGAGTGTCCACCAGATGGGAGACCTGCATAAATACTGGGCAGGTAGCCCTCATTAAACAGACCACTGCTTGACCCTCAACACGGAGCTCTGTCTCGTCTTTGGGGGGATTTACTGTATGCTGTTAGAGACTGATTGCCAGGAGTGTAAGCCGCTTGGGTGCTTTTCCTGTTCGTCTGCTAGCAGCAATTCGTATGGTTCCAGTTCGGGTGTTTGAAGCATTCCCTTGTATGCAGTTCGAGTGTTTGGAGCATTCCCTTGTATGCAGTTCGGGTGTTTGAAGCATTCCCTTGTATGCAGTTCGAGTGTTTGGAGCATTCCCTTGTATGCAGTTCGGGTGTTTGAAGCATTCCCTTGTATGCAGTTCGAGTGTTTGGAGCATTCCCTTGTATTCAGTTCGTGAGTTTTGGTGATTCTACAGTAGCTGTGCCTGTCTCTAAAAGGGGATTATCGTCTAAGCGGTTTTTATCCCTTGTCTGCTGCAACGGTCCGTTACACCAGTACTATGTAATTATCTGACTCCACCTGCAGAATGGAGTGTTATAACTACATATTCTTTAGTTAACCAAGATTTCTCAATTATTGAAATCTGATCGTAATTTATCCAGTCATATATCATGCTATTAGTAAGTTTTTAATTCATTTAAATTAAATAAATAAAACCAGCATAATTACCAGTTATGTAGATGTTCTCATCAGATGAGTAGGCCGTCCCAGGAACTTGAATGCGAGTATGATTGGTTGTATGGAGTTGTGTAAGTAATAGAGAAAAGTGATGTTGGTTAGAAAGTATTAGTTAAATTCTAAGTGTCAAGGAGTGTTTCTTGAGTTGTGTCCAAGAGAGTTTGAGAGTTAGTCCCAGAGTGTCCTGAATATCTGTCCTGGATCTCTCTGAATGTCCGAATCTGAATACTCAGACTAACTTTCTCTCTTCCCTTTGTCCTAACTTTTAAAGGGCCAGACTCTCTGTACGTTATTAGTTGATAATGCCAATAGGAAACTGTAGGTGTGGTCAACCTGCAGATCACAATTTAAATATTTGATCCATAGAGGGCAGTCTCACCTCACTAAACCTTCTATCCAGGAAAGAGTTAACTTTTCCTGATGACGATTTTGATGTCATTTGGCAAATCTAAAATGACTGTGGCGAAACCGGCCTTGCCACGTGTCCTTGGAGGGGGCTGCTTGCCTGCCTCTTGCCTTTGGACTATGGACCAGACTTTATGTGAATGTTTTAACCCAGATAGCTATGCCATGGAGCCCATTCGTGTAGTTAAAGACTTCGGCTCCATGGCAATTGAACTGTGTGAATAGGATCTGAGCGCTATTTGGTAGTTTTGTGCGCTCAGATCCCAGCTATCTGGGGATATGTGACATGTTTGTGTTTTATGTATAAAAGGTGACTTTATGTATTTTAAAGTGTTTTGTGTCTTTTTGCAACCATGTGCTTAATGGAGTCTTATGTCTGTCCTTGGAAATAATTGAATTACTTATCTCCAGGATAGAAGACTCTGAAACTGGTTTGGGCCGGAAAGCCATGCTTCATTTAGTTACAAAGGACTTTCCCTTAACTTTTGAACCCCTGGTCTGATTCGTGCCATTTTTTAATATGTTGTTCCCCTGAATGGATTGATTCTGAAAATGTATGTTTTATGTTTGTGACATTTATATTTTAGAAGTTATAAATATTGTGTAAAAACTGTATTCCTCTGCCGGTGATAATGAGATTACCCATTGTGTTCAGTAATCATATCACATGCAGAGGGGAGGATTTTGTGTGGGAGTGTCTGGGTGTATTGTACGGATTGATTGGTTGTTTTGTAACGCCCTGTGGGCTGTACTATGTTTGTGGATTGGGAATAAAAGAGACTGTATGTGACAGTACAGGGAGTTCCTGTTTTAACCCTCAAAGTGAAGTGTCGTCTCATTATTGGGGGAAGGATTTATTGTATGCTGTTCCAGTTTGACTGCTAGGAGAGTAAACCTATTCATATGGTTCCTATTCAACTGTCTACAGCATTCATATGCTTGGGAGAATTTATTTGTTTCTCCGGTTTGGTGATTGTGGTGTCTGCCAGAGTGCTTGGAGTCCTCAGGAAGTGCTAGGAGCATCCTTCAATGGAGGTACCCAGTTGGGGTGCCAGGCAATCCGTTACATTGGTGGCAGCGGTGGGATGGCATCCTAGTGCGAGGTAAAACAGCTCCGAGACACAGTTCGTGGATGTACAAATTGAAGGCGACGCTAGTGTTCATACAACGTCCCTGTCTACATAAAGATTTGGGAAAACCAGCACTACTTCAGAGATGGAAGGCCGTGCAGTATCTCACTTTGACGCCAGGCTCCAGCAGAGACTACAGGATGTGATGCGCAGTATGGAGTATCCTATCCCAGAGGAAAGGGAGACAGAGTGGAGGGTGGCGCTTCATACCGATCTCTGGAAGGAGGACATCGACGAAATTCGACCCTTCCGGTGCGAGGAAATCCTGACCACTAACCAGCGCCAAGCAGAACAACTAGAGCTGCTGATGCCGTTATTGGGAAACCAGCCCTCAGAGGAACTGGAGACGCTAGTTGAGACTGAGGTGTGGCTGGATGATTCCTATCGGGCCCTGCGGTGGCATGTTTACCACCTCTACCCATGGCTGATTGAGTACAAGTGTATTGAGGGGGAAGACTACGATAGCCCTGGTTTGTTGTGGGATACTATTGAAACTAGTCTCTGGTTCGGAGACACCGACATAGCTCGCTTCTGGTCCATCCGAGCTGAGCGGGCAGACAACTGGGACCTTACAGAGATTGATGCCATTCAGCCAGATCTATCTTTTCTTGCCAACCGAGAGTGGGAACTAGAACAGGATTATGTTTGCCTATTCCAACGTATAATGCCGCCTGTCTCTGACATGATGGGGCTTATTGACTGTATACCACCGGAAGCATCCAGTTTAGTTCCTCCTCCCCAGCAACCAAGCCTGTTATCAGGAGACCTTGGTACTGTACCACATATGTCCCAACCAGCCCCAGAGATGGAAGACCTTATTGACTTGTCCTGGGAAGACACCCAGCTGGCAGGTGGGGATGGGACCAAGGTCTCTCTACAGGCCCTACAGGGTTTCTTGGCAGTCAGCCCAGATCCCCAGCGGCAGTATGTATCCCAGGGAGCTGAAGGTGCTGTACTTCCTCCCCAGCGGCAGTGTGTCCTGCAGGAAGCGGAGACAGTCGGTCTCGCTCCCCAGCAGCAGGGCAATATATTAAAAGGGGAGACAGTTGGTACCCCTCTCCAACAGCAGAGAGTGTTCCAGGGAGAGGAACCGGTTATCACCTCTCCCCAGCAACAGGACAAATTATTGAAAGGGGAGACAGTCGGTCTCCCCCTCCAACAGCAGAGAGAGTGTCAGGGAGAGGAGCTTGTTATCCCCTTTCCCCAGCGGCAGTGGGTATCCCAGGGAGCCAAAGGTGTCGTCCTTCCTCCCCAGTGGCAGTGTGTACCCCAGGGAGCTGAAGGTGCCGTCCTTCCTCCCTAGCGGCAGTGTGTACCCCAGGAAGCAGAGACCGTCTGTCTCGCAATCCAGCCGCAGGACAAAATATTGAAAGGGGAGACAGTTGGTCCCCCTCTCCACCAGCAAAGAGAGTGTCAGGGAGAGGAGCAGGTTACCCCCTCTCCCCAGCAGCAGTCTACAGTTCAGAGAGAGGAGCTTGTTACACCCTCTCTCCAGCGGCAGCCTACCCCACCAAGGGGAGATGTTAAGCCCCACAACTATGCAGATGGGACCAGAGTCTCTGCACTTGCAGCACCAGGGGTAGGGACGGTCGGTCCTGTCCCCCAGCCACAGGGCAGTGTATCCAGAGGGGAGACAGTCGGTCTCCCCCTCCCACAATCAGGCTCCAAACAGGCTACTTCAGTGGTAGCGCTGGCACCCGGGCAGAGTACCGCTGCTCTCTGCCCACTCAGCAACCCACCAAGGCAGTCTACTAGCCCCCCGCACAGCCGTGGTGAGGCACCTGGACATGGACAAGTTGCTATTTTATCCAGGTGTAGTAACCAGTTATTGTGGGTGGTCTGTATTGCTGTTTGTGCTTCGTGGGTGGGTTGCTGGACTAACCAGGGCACTGACCAGCAGGAGGTCAGATACCCTGTTAGTCTGGATGGTAAAGGGGAGAAATGTGGCGAAACCGGCCTCGCCACGTGTCCTTGGAGGGGGCTGCTTGCCCGCCTCTTGCCTTTGGACTATGGACCAGACTTTATATGAATGTTTTAACCCAGATAGCTATGCCATGGAGCCCATTCGTGTAGTTAAAGACTTCGGCTCCATGGCAATTGAACTGTGTGAATAGGATCTGAGCGCTATTTTGTAGTTTTGTGCCCTCAGATCCCAGCTATCTGGGGATATGTGACACGTCTGTGTTTTATGTATAAAAGGTGACTTTATGTATTTTAAAGTGTTTTGTGTCTTTTTGCAACCATGTGCTTAATGGAGTCTTGTGTCTGTCCTTGGAAATAATTGAATTACTTATCTCCAGGATAGAAGACTCTGAAACTGGTTTGGGCCGGAAAGCCATGCTTCATTTAGTTACAAAGGACTTTACCTTAACTTTTGAACCCCTGGTCTGATTCGTGCCATTTTTTAATATGTCGTTCCCCTGAATGGATTGATTATGAAAATGTATGTTTTATGTTTGTGACATTTATATTTTAGAAGTTATAAATATTGTGTAAAAACTGTATTCCTCTGCCGGTGATAATGAGATTACCCATTGTGTTCAGTAATCATATCACATGCAGAGGGGAGGATTTTGTGTGGGAGCGTCTGGGTGTATTGTACGGATTGATTGGTTGTTTTGTAACGCCCTGTGGGCTGTACTATGTTTGTGGATTGGGAATAAAGACTGTATGTGACAGTACAGGGAGTTCCTGTTTTAACCCCCAAAGTGAAGTGTCGTCTCATTATTGGGGGAAGGATTTATTGTATGCTGTTCCAGTTTGACTGCTAGGAGAGTAAACCTATTCGTATGGTTCCTATTCAACTGTCTACAGCATTCTTATGCTTGGGAGAATTTATTTGTTTCTCCGGTTCGGTGATTGGGGTGTCTGCCAGAGTGCTTTGAGTCCTCAGGAAGCGCTAGGAGCATCCTTCAACGGAGGTACCCAGTCGGGGTGCCAGGCGATCCG
>OW240914.1:12430176-12454856 GCA_933207985.1 Pelobates cultripes | reverse complement strand
GAAATGGGCACAGTATGCGCTGTGAGCCTGACACAGAAGCTGGCAGCAGTGGCAGACAACTGACTGCTATTCAATCTATAACAGTGAAAAAAGTTTTTTGTTTTTAAATCCAAGCTATTGTGACACCAGATGTAATTGGTGGCGCTGACTGGGGAAATGGGCACTGTGAGCCTGACACAGAAGCTGGCAGCAGTGGCAGACAACTAAGTGCATTTACATTACATAGAAAAAATAAATAAAAAAAAAGCATACCCTTATCCCTAACCTAGCTATGCTTTTCCCTATCTTATGAACAGCAGCTACACTTTCCCTCCTCTTACTAAGCATGCAGCTTGAGAATGAATCTAAAATGGATGCTGTCCAGTAGAGGTGGGAGGGTCTGCTAGGGAGGCTGTGCTGCTAATTGGCTGGAATGTGTCTGCTGACTGTGAGGTACAGGGTCAAAGTTTACTCAATGATGACGAATAGGGGGCGGGTCGAACCGCGCATATGTTCGCCCGCCGTGGCGAACGCGAACATGCTATGTTCGCCAGGAACCGTTCGCCGGCGAACCGTTCGGTACATCACTATTCATCACCCGCATACAGGGAGAAAATATTGGTTAAACAATTTGTGATGTGTAATACAATTTAAATTGTCCTTCTAGTTTAGATTATAAATTTTTTTTAAAAATGCTACTATGGGAGGCTTTCTGGATTTGGGAACTAGATACGTTGAATCCATGGGATTTCAATCTAGAATATTACCCAACTACCCTAATTTGAATTTGGTTTTTAGTATTATAATTTTCTAATCCAACCCCCTGCCCCCCCCCAAAAAAAAAACTAAAACTTTTTTAATATGTATATTCTTTTTTTGTTTTACAGATGCTCTACAATTTTGGGTGTTGTTGCTGGTTTTTAAACACACCTTTTTGTCCTTGGACCAGTTATTTTAATAATCCTTTTATTTCTGAATTGGGACTTTCCTGTAAATTATTAGCACTTTATATTATCATTCGTGAACTTTAATCATCAGCAATTTGCACTTTATATTTGTAGCACTTTAGGTTTCAATTGTATTATTGAGGAATGTTTGCACTTAGTGTGTCTCTGATATTGATTGTCACTGATTTCTTTTTGTACATTTTGATCCATATTTATCATCATTGTACACTTGATTCACACTTTTAGCACTTTATATTTGCACCACGTCAACATGATTTCATGATACATATTCTTTATTTTACTTGTCACATCTTTTATAATTTTTTTTATATTTTTAAAAAAAATTTACACTTGTTTATTTTACACTTATGGGTATTGACATTTTTATGTACTTCAATACAATATTGGTGTCTTTGTTTTTTTTACCTGATAATGATCAACAATGCTATTGATTAATTACATCATATTTATCTAATTATTGAAAAACAGGAAGGCTTTGGTTATGGTAGATATTATTTTATGCAATGTATTAGATATTCTTTTATGAATTATGTATTGAATATATGAAATTGATTATTTATACAGGAATTGATCATTTACATGAACAGAAGTGATATGATGTTTTTTTTAATATAATAATGGTTGATGTATTAATTCATGCTATATATTTAAATGTGTTTCACTAATGAAGGCTATATCATATATAACTGTTCAGGGTCTTAGAGGTTATCTTCTCAATATTGGGATTTATATTTATTTCACTGTATATTTTTGGAGGCTGTAATGTGTCATCTGTGATGGAGTCCTTATGATTCAAGGGAATTGTGTTTTTTTTTTTTTTACTTTGTACCTTTTTTTAGTATTTTCCAATTTGGGGTTTTAAGCCCTTAGATTGTTACGGGCTATTTTTGCTTTGTGCCTGTGCTGGATCATTTGCATGTGCACTAGGGTCTTATTTGTATGTTTGGGACATCTGTGGAGGCTTCATATGGCTCATGCTATGCATCCTGGGAGATGTGTGTGAACTTGTAACAGGCTGTTGCTTATTGATGTTGGGCGCTCTGCGTGATTGGGTGGGAGCGTCCTGACACCAGATGCTAATTCAGACGCTGCACATCAATGAAAATAATGGGGCTGACAAAAATGGCATGAGGAATATTATTATTACTTTTAATTCATTAATATTTTTTTTTTTTTTTTTCCTGTGAATGGACATTTTGGTATCCCACAGAGATACTACAAATCCCTGTTGAGTGAGTACAGATCTTGTAAGGTCACATGTTTGTTACTTACTTACTTTTTATTGTTTCATCAATCTTTTTCGTATATATTGTACATTTATTCTTGTGTGTGTCAGCTTGAAAAAGACCATGTAGGTCAGGACATTGCTGACTGTTGGGTTTCATTAAACGTTTTCTCATCAGTTCCCTGGACCTGGTGCTTGTTCCTGGTTTGATTGCACCTAGGATTGCATTTTTTGGATCTAGTGCAGTTCTAGATTTGGTTTTGCAGACTTTGTATGTGCACCATTCTAGATTTAGTATTGCAGAATTTGTATGTGCACCATTGACATGCTGTACATACAGAGATGAACCCCTTAGCATTATAGGGGAACTAGTTGGTTATGGTTTGCAGCTGGAGTTGGGTTAGGGTGACAGTTGGTGTAGGGTTAAGTATGAGGTTCAGGTTAACGCTGGTGCAGGGATATACAATTAGGTCGGAAAGTTTTGACACAAGTTTTGTTATTTTGGCTGTTTGCCAAAATCAATTCAAGTTACAGTTAATTAATGAGTAGGTGATTAAAGTGCATTAATGTGGGTGTATTCATATTAAAATTGGAATAAGGGTTTGAGATGTATAGATCTTTAATATGTAGCCTCTTTTTAAAGGGACCTAAAGTAATTGGACAATTGACTCAACAGTTGTTTGATGGGCAGGTTCATTATTAGTTTTGCTTTGTTATTTATTCATCAATTAAGCAGGTAAAAGGTCTGAAGTTGATTTCTGGTATGGCATTTATATTTGGAAGCTGTTTCTGTGAACCCACAATATGCGGTCAAAGAAGCTCTCAATGCAAGTGAAACAAGCCATTCTTAGGCTACAAAATAAAAACCATCAGAGAGATAGCAGGAACATTAGGAGTGGCAAAATCAGTTTGGTAAATTCTGATGAGAACACACTGAACAAAAGAACACACTGATGAGCATCTAACAAAGTCAGCCCAGTTCTGGAACAGCATTCTTTGATCAACCTATATCAGATCAACCTATATCAGAACGTTGGGAAGGTTAGGAACGGCTCATGATCTAAAGCATCACCTGTAAAACACAATAGGGGCAGTGTGATGGTATGGGCATGCATGGCTTCCAATGCCACTGGGTCACTAGTGTTTATTTATATGACAGAAGACAGAAACAACCAAATCAATTCTGAAGTGTATAGGGTTATATTGTCTGTTCAGAGTAAATGAAAATTCTGCAAAGTGGATCGGAGGGTGCTTCACTTTACTGATGGACAATGACCCAAAATATAAAGCAACGTAAGAGTTGTTTAAGTCAAAGAAGTGGAATATCCCGCAATGGCCGAGACAAAATTTAGGCAGACCCATGAAGAAACAACAACTGAAGACAGCTTCAGTAAAGGCCTGGCAAAGCATCACAAAGGAGGAAACCAAGTGTTTGGTGATGTCCATGCACTTTAGATTCTCAACAACATGTTATTTATGACTGTGTTAATTTCTCCAATTACATTTGAGCCCATGACATAAGGGGATTGTATGTGAAAATGGTTGCAATTTCTAAACGTTTCATACAATATTTTTGTTCAACCCCTTGAAATAAAGCTGAAAGTCTGCACTTCAATTGCATCTCAGTTGTTTCATATATATATATAATTTTATCTGCAGTCCACTCTTCCATCACAGCTCTGCAATTTTTAAAAGGTCCTTGTCCCTTGCGATCCCTTTGTCTGAAAAAAACTGCTCGGTGGGGTAGGTCCTGCAAGATACTTAAGCTACTGTCACACATTTAGCTTATAGTTAGGATCTTGACTGCAGTGCTGGGACATGGCACATTTACGGTTAAGGTGAGGGTTAAAATAAGGATTAGGAACTAATTTAGCCTATCTTAATTCTTATTTTAACTCAAACCCCAGAGGTACAGTTAAAATTAATTCTGAACATAATTGTAAATGTATTTATTTTCCCTAAGTGTCAGTAACCCTTTAATTTACCTTTACTTTAAATGCTGAATGTCCCAGTGCTGCAGTGCAGCCACTCACAATATGCTGAGTGTAACGGTAACATTACTTACCTTGCAGGACCTACCTTGCCAAGCTGCCTTTTTAGACACAGGGATCCCGAGGGAGGAGGTGTTCTGATGATTATGGAGCTGTGAGGTGAAAAGTCGTGGGAAGATAACAGGAAAGATCTAATCTATCAATACATTTACATATTCATTATAGATGTGTTCTGGATCATTACCTCATTACTGTAAATTAAAACTAAAAGTAAAATAACAGCAATCTTACCACTGCTCTTATTTGTTGTACCCAGGCAATGCAAATCATAAACCAGACAACGGTTAATGAGTTCCTTCTCCTTGGATTTCAGAATCTTTATGGCTTCCAGAGATTGGTTTTTTTTCTAGTCCTTGTTTCTTTCCTTGGAACAATATGTGGAAATCTTCTGATTATCTGGCTGGTGGCATCCGTCTATAATCTACAGTCTCCAATGTATTTCTTCTTAACACAACTGTCCTTTTCTGATTTAATTCTGACTACAACTATTGTACCCAACACACTTTATATTTTATGGGATGAAGGTGGAACTATGTCTTTTTCAGGTTGCATTATTCAGTTGTATTTTTTCGCTTGTTCTGAAGCCTCTGAATGTTTCCTTCTGTCCATAATGGCTTATGACCGATATCTGGCCATCTGTAACCCTCTGCGATATGCCACCTTAATGAACCATGTGCTTTGCATTAAACTTGTTATTGTGTCTTGGCTTTCAAGCTTTTGTATCGTATTGATTGAAACAATATCAGTAAATCAACTTCAGTTTTGTGGATCATATATTATTGACCATTTTTTCTGTGACTTCATTCCACTAATAGAGCTGGCTTGCTCAGACACTCACTTCTTCGAGATTGAAATTTTGTTATTAGGTATTCCTGCTGCTGTTTTCCCTCTGATAATTATTATCCTATCCTACATATATATTGTCCGAGCTGTACTTAGGATATCCACAAATACTGAGCGAGGGAAAGCCTTCTCTACCTGCAGCTCTCACCTGACTGTGGTTTCTATATTTTATGGGACAATCATTGGAAGTTACATGATCCCCTCCAAAGGAAAATCATTGGCTGTCAGCAAAGTGGTATCCTTGTTGTACACTGTAGTGACTCCTATGATTAATCCAATTATATACAGTTTTAGGAATGAAGACATCAAAGACGCCGTGAGAAAAAAAATCTTAAAAATGATAGACCATTTTTAAAATAGGATCTGTATCATAGAGCACCACCATTATGGAATAACCTCACAGATCCTACAGAAAAAAAAAAAATATCCAAGGGTCTTATAACTAAGACAGATAAGGTATCTAAACTTAATATGATATGAACCCTCCATGTAGGTATTTGAATACATGTAATATCAAATTAAAAAACTGGATTTATATTCATAACCATATTAATATCAATTACAAGGATTTATCAGCTATATTTTTAAATGCACTTTTTTGTCTCTCTTTTTTCTTTGAATTTGACTAAAATAAAGATTTTTCTTGTTTTCTATTATTTTATTTTATTTTCTCCAGGTTACCCTTCTTTTGAATTGTTGTCCTTTAGGTAATTTCTTGTGGGCTTTTCTCCATTTGTTTTCTAATCATATTGTCTTTGGGTTATGCCCTAATTACTCTACAACCATTACAAGCAGTGGTGCAGAGTCCATCAGATTCTGTGACTACTGCTTGTCTATCTTTTGACAGAGACATAATGATACAACTAAATTTTGACTTGTAATTAGGGAAACAGTTAAATATGTTAAAACTAGAAAAGTACAACAATGATAAGAGAGGGAACAACCTTTCCACCAGTGTTGTAATGGTTGTGGGATACTCAGGGCATAACCCAAAAAATGAACAAAGAAAGAAGGGCTGGAAGGGGTAAGTAAAATAAATAAACAGACTCACTAGGAGACCTAGTACCCTTGAAGAGCCTGCTCTATTTTTGATAGGTTAAAAATGCCTTAATAAATTGAGAGCAAAAAGAAAACTATAATTTTATTAATCCCTAATAATTCAAAAAGTAATTAGTGAAGTGAAAAAAAGAAAATAATCAGTGGTGAAAATAGGACCAACCTCTGTATCAATTAAATCCAAGTCATTTCAATACAGACTAGGACTGTTACTTTTATATAATGTTGCAAATTATTGCAACAAAGTTGTTAGTCTGTGTCTGACATTGAATTGGATATTAATCTGTGGGGTATATTAAGTAGTGCTTAATTATGGGAAAGATGGAGATTTTCATATTAGATAAAGTCATAAGTGACTTAAAGTAGAGATGTCTCTAATTGCCCATTTAAAAGTCAGAACACACATATATATATATATACCCCATGGGGATGATAAATAGGTATTTAAGGACAAAGAGATATTTGGGGAAGTAAGTAGCAGCAAACCCCAGATTGAATGTTGGATCAACCGGGAAGCTAGCAATAGAAAATTCAAGGTTGATAGATTCTTCCCCAATTATAATACCCCAGTGGGTAATGATAGCGTAAGCTGGTATCTACATGTAGCAATGTATAGAAAGCTAGAGAGGATAACTCACTCAGTGATATATACTGCTGTAAAGCTGTTTATACATAATAGATGTGCCAAAATTTGGGTAGGGGTCTATTGGTATGATAACAAGTTGCCAAATTTGTCAGGAGCCTCAAACAATGGCCGTAGTGTCAGGATCCATCTAGGCAACTAAAACAACCAAAAGAGAACACACTTTCCCCCAAATAAAGAGCCAATACTCAATAGTACAGTTGAAATTTGTAAGAGTGGATAGAGCTTACATCTAAATGCTAACTGTAACCGATCACCTGGCACCCCGACTGGGTACCACAGTTGATGGATGCTTCTAGTGCTTACCGAGGGCTCCAAGCACTTCTCCAGACACCACAGAAGTACTGCAGACCCCACGAACCACCGCAGCTTGGTTGGGGTCTCGCTGTCTCCTACCCACCATGGACCTAAGACAAGGATCCAGACTCCACTAGGTGAACCTTTCTTCCTTCATAGAGCGAAGCAGGAACAAGCTCTTAAAAGAGCTTAGTGATTATAGCCAGGGGAGTATATAGCGTATAGCAATCCCCAGTGTAGATGCAGCCTTTTCCCCCACACATGAGACGAGGCTCTATGTTGAGGGTAAAACAGGAACTCAGCAATCTGAGGGTTTATTGGCACTTATATACAAGTTTTCCCACAAGGTTACCACCCACGTGGACCTGGTGGTACACGGGACATGCAGTTACAATAGTCAATCAAAACATTACAGTACAGTCAGACACTCCCAGTTAAGGCACACGAACCCTCTCTTCTGCCTGTGATATAATTACTGAACACAATGGGTTAACTTAATTATCACAGACAGAAAATATACAGTTTTACACAATATTCATAAACTTCCAAACCATACATACAATTCACATAAAAGTTATATATTCTGAACCAGCATAAACAGTATACAAACATATGTAAAAATCATGCAAATTGCACCAGTGGTTCAAAAGGTAGGTGGAAGTCCTATTTGACCGTCCGCAAGCATGACTTTCCTGCCAAAAAGAGTTCCATAGTTTTGGGATGTGTGGTCGGTCTATTTCACATAGGAAAAAGACTAAGTCCCATTCGAATGCACGAACGGGCGCCCTTTCGTGAAAATAGCCCATTTTAACATGGCGTTCGAATCGTCGAACGCACTTCGATTTCCGTTGAAGTGTCGAAGTGGAAAAGAAGGTAAGGATCAGCGGTGTTCATGCCATCGTGTAGCCGACTTCAGCCATTGTTATACTCAAGTGCACTTATTCTTTGTTTTCTTTTTTTATATGTCCCAATATTTTGGGGGCTACCCCAATAAAAAAACTAAACAAATAAAAAAAATAAAAAAACAGTGTTGGCTCTATTATGTCTCTCTGATATACAGCTCTATTATGTCTCTGATGAAGTGGGGCTGACACCCACGAAACGCGTTAGACAGCAGCAAGCAGGATACAGACACAGTTCTGAACCGGTAGAAGGAACTTTTCTTTTCACCGTAAAGCATCCACGATCTGGGGACCGACTGGCCGATAACACCTACCACCCAGAGTGAGGTCTGGGACGCATGCCAACTTCACCGGCAGCCAGCAAGTACAGAAACTTATTTTGATACAAAGTATCCATATCAATCCCAGCCGGTCTCAGTGGTTATTTTGCTAAAAGGACTATCTTTCTGCTGGCAATTTACTTGCAAACCGTTCCTGACTTATATTTTTAAAATTTGCAGTATTTTTATGAATCTATAATTGTGAATAAATTTCCCATTAGTTTTCAACTATTTTTATTTCTTCTTTTGTTAATAGTGTTTTTTTTATTTTTTTTATTTTTCAACTGCTTATACAGATTTTTTAAGTCCCTGCACTATTAAATACAGTACTAAGTAATGTGGTTACAATCTACATGATTGACAGTTCCGGTTAAAGAAGCATTACTGTGCACAATTTAGTTGGTCTGCCGGTAGCAGATTTAAAGAGATATACATTATAAAATAGTCGTGTCACTATATGGGTTTGTGACATCAACTAAAGTATAACACAGAAAACTGCTCTCCATGCTGTTGTTCTGTGTGACATAGTTGCTTTCACTAAGTAGATTATTTGGTGTATACCATACTTATTCTACTTCTAGCAGATTTAAAGATGTATACACCATACATATTGTTATATCACTTTTCCACAATATCCGAACTTCTTGCTTGTTCCTTATTTGGCACAACTATATATATACTTCTACCAAAGAGCCATTTGTGGGTGAAACAGTTCCTGGACATGCTCCTCCGAATTAAGGTGTTACTCCCTCATACTTTATTATTTTAGACAGGTATTTGGTGAACTCCTGTCTTTGTCCAGTTTTGAGCAACCCACCATAAGTCAGACTCCCTCATCCCTGTGTGTTGCATTAGGCATACCAAACTCTATACATTTTTTACAACTTCAGATGAACCTCAGATAATTTATAATGTAGAAGACCGTTTTTATTTATTTTTCTAATTCTGTTAAACTCGTTATATACTTTCCACATAATGTTTTACAATAGATTTATATTTGAGGAATTGAGCCTGCTTGTCCACATCTTCAATAAATCTGCAATTTATTTTGAGTCTTAAAAATTTACTCAGAGAAATGTTTTTCAATTATGAATCACAGTGGCAACTGCTATTGTCTATAACACTGTTAACATGCATTTTAGAAAAAGAAAAACCTTTTTAAAAAAAATAAAAAAAATATTATAAATAATGAAAATGTTCATATCTGAAACATTGATTTTGTCTTTGGTTGCTACTTTAGTTAGGAATATGCCCCAATCATTTTTATTTTAAAATCTAAAAAAACAAATACTCATCCAATGAACAATGAAACATCCAATGTTTGTGTTTTTTTATTTATTTATTTATTCCTACTAAGCACATTCTGGAGCAATATTTCACACATCTATCTGCTGTCTGAGATGTGTGTCCTAATACTGTCCAAAGAAACCATCACATGTGAGTGTGTGTTATTCTTTAAAGTTGGTTGTTACTTTGGATGTGTGTCTGTGTGTGTCTGTATACTGCATTCCACATCAGCGGAAGTAAATGGGAAGAAGATTTTTTGGTATTCAGTTTGAGAAAACTACATATTTTTTAATACAATTATGTATAAAAATTCATGGCACTGAGGGGACATATTTTTCTCTCTTTCCTTCTCTTTTACACTATCTATCGCAATCTTTTCTGCCTCTCTCTGATTCTTTCTATATACTGATCTCTCTCCACACTCTTTCTCTCTCATAGTTAGCCCTTCATTTACATCTATTTTTCTATCTTTTTACATCTAGAAAACTTCCAAGATGTTTTTCTTCATGGTGGTGACCTCTGTTTAGAGATATAAGGTACAATGATGTTTAATAATATACAGATTAAATATCAAGAAATTCATGGAGACAACCATTCATCTTGGGATTTCCTGCTTTACATGCCATTCAGATACCTTACTTCATACCTTACTTCAGTATAGTCCTACTAATTTACCTTATAACATTAAGTGAGAACTTTCTGATAATTATCCTTGTTTCAACAAGTCATCAGTTGCATCCCCCTTTGTGTTTCTTTCGAGCCCATTTGGTCACTGCTGACATCCTTTTGGTTACGAATATTGTCCCAAATGTGCTTTACATGATAATAAGAGAATGGGTAACAATACTCTTTTGAAGATGCATGGCCTAGTTCTTATTGCATGGGATGTCTGTTTGCACAGAATGCTTCTTTCTTACTTTAATGTCCTATAATTGATAGCAAGCAATATGTACCCCATTACATTATATTCTCATTATGAATAAACCTGTTCAATATAGCTTGGTTGCATGATGTTGGACATTGAATTTCATATTTGCGCTAGTAATATTTGTACTTGCAAGTCAACTAGATTTTTGTGTGGGCCCCAATGTTATCGACCACTTCTTCTGTGATTTTGCTACAATGCTAGAGCTAGCATGTTCATAATTTCAATTCCAGCATTTCTGTTACTTTTTATATTCATTACTGTAACATATATCTGTATTTCCGTTACCATCGTCAAGATTCCATCCCTCTTTGGTTGTTAGAAAGTCTTCTCCACTTGCAGTTCACACTTGATAGTTGTATGTATGTATTTTGAATCCATGTTTGTTAAATATACAATTCCAAATAGTGGATATTCTTTGTCTTTAAAAAAGTACATTTGGTTGATTTACATAATATTCACCCCACTTCTGAATCCAGTCTACGTGACCAGACGAGCAGATCATGAAAAATTATAAATGTTAACTATGGACCTTAGCAGCTAATATTTTTTTTGGAACTATGTGAATTCTCTATTGCAATTATTAGTGGAAAATAGATGTGCATTGGGATCCTGCATCACTTAACTTGAGTTTTACTTGGTCAGTGCTGTGGAAGTGGCTCTACTGACAGTGAGTATGACAACCTCAAGAGGTGGACTCCCCTGAAATGTAATAATTGAAGTTCCTAGAAAGCTGCAGTGTCACTGCACCCAAACCACATGTGTTTGTAGCTTACTGTGCACTCTGATATCTCATGATATCTCTCAGTCAGCTGATTTAGTGCATCATCTCAGTGGTCAAATAAATGATGTATATCATTGTGCTATGGGCAATGTGAGCAGGATATTGCTTTGTCGCATGTGGGATTTAGATAGCTTGGGGGACTGGACACTTAAATGGCAGATGAAATTTAATGTAGAGAAATTAAATGGCAGATGAAATTTAATGTAGAGAAATGCAAAGTTATCCACTATGGGGTAAAGCATGCACATGCAACTTATGCCCTAAGTGGAAGTAAATTGGGGATAACAACAAATGAGAAGGATTTAGGAAGAGATGTAGACAATAAACTAGGTAACAATGTGCAATGTCAAACAGCAGTGGCAAAGGCCAGCAAGGTTTTGTCATGTATAAATTCATTTTCAGGATTAAAATATAATTTTGCCTCTTTTTAAATCATTGGTAAGATTTCACCTTGAATATGCTGCGCAATTTTGGGCACCTGTTCTAAAGAAGGATATTATGGCACTAGAAAAAGTGCAGAGGCCGGCTACAACACTGATAAAAGTAATGGAGCATTGTTGTTATAATGAGAGGTTAACAAAGTTAAATCTCTTTAGTTTAAAAAAATGGCACATCAGAGGGGATATGATAACATTTACAAATATATCCGGAGCCAGTACAAACCATTATCTGGAAATCTATTCATAAACAGGACTATACATAGGAGATAATTTCATACATTTAGCCTGGAAGAAATGAGATTTAATCTAAGGCAGAGCAATTGTTTTTTTACAGTTCCTTTATAAGGATGTGAAATTCTCTGCCTAAAGAGGTGTTTTTATTAGAGTCCATACAGATGTTTAAACACCAGTTGGATAAATACTTGCAAAAAGCATAATGTACAAGTATATAAAGTTTAATTAGTGGGGTAATAGCTTTTTGATCCAAGGAGATATCTGACTGCAATTGTAAGTGCTTCACACTGGCGTTTTTGCCTTCTTTTGGATCAACAGCAAGAATCAAATGTGAGAAAAGCTGAACTTGATGGATTCACATCTCTTTTCAGCTATGTAACTATATTGTTTATATATGTACATAAATGCTATATTGTTTATTGCTATATCTGGGTGTACAGCCAAATAATATTAGTGCATGATGCAGACAGTAAAAATGTGGAGAAAAATATCTGGCTTTTTCCCTAATACTTATTATTATGGTAGATATGAACATTCTCTTTACTTAAGGGAATAAAGATTATTAGGCATCCCTTGGCACAGCAGGATGAAGTTGGGGTGCTAGAACATTGAAGAGCAAGATATATATGTGGCGAAACCGACCTCGCCACTGGGCATTGGAGAGGACTGATTGCTAGCCTCCTGCCCTGCGACTATGGCCCTGGGATGTATTGCCCTTTAAGAACTGATTTGGGCTTATGGACTTTTATTGTACAGTGCTGGCCCTTTTAAGAACAGTGTATGGACACATGGAAACTTTTTGGACACTTTTTCTTCCCCTTTGAATCCCTGGGAAGGTAAGGCTCTTCCCCTCCCCCAGCTCCATTGTTCTCCAGCAGGGAGTTGTCCCAGGGACACTGCCAGACCAGTGGGAACTGGTTTGGGAAGGAAAAGCCATGCTTGCAATTGATAATAAAGGGACCTCAACCTAACTTTTTAACCCCTGGACGGATTCATGTGATTTTTACATATGTTGCTCCCCAAGTTATGCTGATCACAGAAATATAAGTTTTATTTGTATGTGATGTAAGCTCACAAAGCTATAAAAATGTATAAAAAGTGTAACTTTTCAGCTTGGAGATAATTGAGTAGATACAGTCATTGACTCAATTATCTCCTAAGCAGAGGGGAGGAATATGATGGGTGTGTTTTTATCGTCCCATTGTATCTGATTGGCTGCTGTACTTGCATTTTATATGTTGTAATGTGTTTATTGGTTGTTCTGAAAAACCCTGTGGGTGGTCCTGTGTAGGGAAAACCTGCATAAAAGAAGGCCCTTTGGTGCCAAGTAATACAGTTCCTGCTTAACCCTCAAAGTGAAGTGTTGTCTCATTATTGGGGGAGGATTTATTGTATGCTGTTCCAGTTTGATTGCTAGGAGTGTAAACCTATTCGCATGGTTTTTCCTATTCAGCTGTATACAACATTCATATGCTTAAAAGTACTTATATGCGTCTCCGGTTCGGTGATTGTGGTGTCTGCCAGAGTGCTTGGAGTCCTCAGGAAACGCTAGGAGCATCCTTTAACAGAGGTACCCAGTCGGGGTGCCAGGTGATCCGTTACAATATATTATTATTATTATTATTAGGTGTTTGCTACATGTCCAGGTCCCATCTCACCTAATGTTTAGAGGATGATTTATAAGGTAGGTCTGGGATTAGAGAGCAACAATTATTTTTCCTTAGTCCTAGATTCACAAGATGTTAAATCTATGACTAGGAAAAAATTGGTCAGGATAGGCGGTACCAGCTCCACCTAATATGGGCATGAACCCTTGGTTATGAAAAATGAAAAACATACACGAAATGCTCGAATATATTCCACTTTAGGAAAAGAGAGGAAGATACTAAGCAAGCTGGTAGAAGTATAAATTATGAGTGCATATAATAGTTATACCTAATAACTCTTAAAACCTAGAGCCCAAAAGACAGGAAAAACGGGGAATAGGAACAGTTGTAGAGACAAGCTAAATAAAATTGATACAGTGCATAAAAAGTATCTCTAAGTCCACTGAAAGAAGTAACAACTTTATTAGCCTATTGAAAAGAAAGAGATACGATAGCAACTGTGTATCAACAAAGTAAAAGTCACTGATTCCTATGGTTATCTATAATCTCTAGTCTTAATACATAGACAAATCCCCTAAACAGTGCAATCCCTCCAGATGTATCAACTTAATATGAAAAAATAAAAGTCGAAGTGATACAATATAGATCTGTGGGGATATTGAACCAAATGCTCATATAGAGAGGGAAAAATAGAGACAGCGAGTGTCTGAAAAGCGGAGAGAGGCAACAGAGACAGGATATATAATCAACTGAAGTCTGATGTAACAAAGAAACTAACTCCGGTCTAGTACTATTACACTCACTTCTGCTAATAAACACCTTCGTGGGTGTTCTGAACTAAGTAGTTGGTTATGGCCCTCACTTCTGCTAATAAACACCTTCGTGGGTGTTCTAAGCTAATTGGTAAGCTGGAACACAGTTATCCTGTCAAATGAAGTGGAACTCTAGATACAAACTGCAGGCATAAGTGATTAGCAAAAAATAATAATAATAATCATGATTGAGGAGTAAGAAAAAAGAGGGACAGAGGTAGGAAAGGAGAGGATTCCCTAGTGCATCGTGAGGTGTGCACTGTGATGTGCCGAGGTGCCGTGAGTGGGAGCCCCCTCAAAAAGATCCGACGCGCGTTTCGGAGTAGCAAACTCCTTCGTCAGGGATAAGAATTGCCGCCCAAACACTCCCTGTATTTAAATCTCAAATGGCCAATCATCACGTCGTTATTCGTGACGTAATGTCCTACTCACTTCCGCTCTGTAGGGAGGTGGAGTTAGTCATTATTGACGTCAGATGATTGACTGGCTGAGGATCCACCGTGCACAGATAGACCTTATGAAGTGTTAAACTTGTCTCGGACACAGCTACTTTATTACATAGTCAAAAAGTTACCATTTGTCCGTATTTTAGGAGGCCATAGGTTGGATATATGATACAATATTGAAACCTACAGCTCTATCTTTCCAAGTATATAATTGGAATAACGGACTATTTTAATAAATCTAAACTTAACACTAAAATATAAAAGGTGAAAGATGAACTTCACTGGCTTGAAATGTAGATATTCAAATTAAAAGAAAGGAAGTTATTATTAATATTGCTCACATAATTTAGATAGTAGAAATATTAAACCATTTAAATTAAAGGTAAACTTGCTATTGAGATGTTATTTAGAAATTGTATCGTCCAGAGAGCTCAATTTGTATTTAGTAAGTGAAATATCTTAAAAGCCAGAAAAAGACTGCCATCAAAAGGATAGTTACATCTATACATACAAAGTGGACCCTCTATAGAGATTAACGAAAATAAATAAAAGGGGGAAAAAGGGGGGGAGAAAAAATGGGCGGCACTACACATAACGGTAGTGAAAATTCCCTCAAAAAGTGTATATACAGATAACTAAGATAGGTAGTAGATTATTTAAAATGCACAAAAATTAAATATAGAGAGACTTCTAAATAAATGGAGAGTATGAGAAACCCTCATTAAGACCCTTGGGGGACAGGGTTTTCAGGCGATAGATCCAATAGCATTCACGTCTTCTCAGACGTTGATCCCAGTTGCCCTTCCTCTGGTCTTGTTTAATTAATTCGATGCCTTGAAATTTGAGTACATTGGAGTCCCCATTGTGAACTGATTTCACATGTCTAGAAACCGATGTTTCAATGTTCCTTACTGTTTTTATTGAATTTATATGTTCAAGAATTCGTCTCTTGAATGGTCTGAAGGTTTTGCCTACATACATGATGTTACATTGGCAAGTGATTAGATAAATCACTCCTTTTGAATTACAATTAAAAAATGAAAAAGATTTGAAATTTTCTGTATTAGAGCTGTTGTTGAAATTTTTAGAGTTGGTATTAATATACCTACAGGCTTTGCACCTGCCGCATTTGTATGTACCTTTAATTTTTTCTGACAGCCAATGTGTAGGTAATTTGCTAGGCTGAAAGTGGCTATGTACCAATAAATCTTTCAAGTTGTTACCCCTTCTAGCTGTCAGAGTTGCATGGGAGGGGAGGACGTCCCTAAGATACATATCTTGTTTTAGTAAAGGCCAGAAGCGATTCATGATTGTTTTCACTTGATCCCAGCCGGCATCAAAGGTGGCGATACACCTAAGTTGTTTTTGTTCGACTTTCGATGGTGTTGAAAAGACAACTTCTTTTTCTCTTAATAGGTCACCCTGTTGAGTTAGGAGAGCCCTATGATACGCTTTCTTCAGGCATTTGTTGGGGTATCCTTTGGACCTAAACATATAGCGCAATTCTCTTGCTTGTATTTTAAAATCTTCCAGATCTGAGCAATTGCGTCTTAAGCGTAAGTATTGGCCCGTTGGTATTCCCCGTTTCTGCTGAATAGGATGATGACTTTTCCAATTCAGAAGGTTGTTGGTAGCTGTGCTTTTCCTGAATAGGTTTGTTTTAATGATGCCTTGTTCTTGTGGAGATACCACGAGGTCAAGAAAGCTTAGAGACGGAGTGCCAATTTCGGCAGTGAATCTAAGATTCAATTCATTTATATTCAAATCAAGTGTAAACTGCCTGAACTGATCCTCTGACCCAGTCCAGATGATTATGATATCATCTATGTATCTTTTCCATAGATGTATATACTGGGTCAGAGGATTTTTAGGAGGAGATGTAAAGACTACTTGCTCCTCCCACCATCCCAGGTGCAGGTTTGCATATGAGGGTGCACAAGATGTCCCCATAGCAGTCCCCTGCACCTGGTGGTAGTACACTCCGTCGAACAAAAAGAAGTTGTGTGTTAAAACGAATCTTAACAAATCCAATACTAGGTCGCTATGTTTATCTAGGGGCGTCCCTCTCCTCCTCAGAAAGTATTCTGTATGTTTTATTCCCAAAGGGTGTGGAATTGAGCTGTATAGTGATTCTACATCCAAGCTACAGATAATAGAGTTAGGTGGTAATTTAGTTTGAGTCAGAACTGCTAGGGTTTGTTTGGTGTCTCTCAAATATGACGGAAGTTGTATAACTAATGGTTTCAGAATGTGGTCCAAATAGACACTAACATTCTGAGTCATATTGTTGTTACCAGAGACAATCGGTCTACCTGTCAAGATCTTCTGTTGTTTGTGAATTTTGGGTAGACTATAGAAGGTCGCAATACGGGGACTATTGATAGCCATAAAGTTATATTCATCCTTGGAGATTAAGTTGTCATCTAAACCTTGTTGTAAGATGCTTTTTAGCTTATCAGCGAACACTTTCGAGGGATCCTGTTTCAGAATTTTATAAGTCATTTGATCCATAAGTATCCTTTTATTCATTTCAACATATTTAGAAGTATCCATGATAACTATGTTTCCTCCTTTATCTGAGGGTTTTATAGTTATTATCTGGTTCTCTTTTAATGTTTTTACTGCTTGATATTCCAATGCAGTTAAATTTGAGTTTGGTTTATAGCTCGTTTCATTAAATGCAACTTTTTCAATTTCCTCACATACTAACTCTACAAAGGTCTCTACATACTTTGAATCTCCCAATTTCGGGCAATAGTGACTCTTGTTCTTGAGATTAGTCAGAGGGTATTTTGGTCCTTCAGTATTGTCGTTCTCTTCCAGCAATTCTGCTAAGATCATAGTCATACGATAATCTTTGAGTTCTAGGCCTAAATTTTTGGCTTTCTTTTCTTCACTCAAGAGGAAGTTTTTATGTAAAATAAGTTTTCTTGCGAAAAGGTGTATATCCTTAACCCAAGTGAATTTGTCAAAGCGTGGTATGGGAATAAAGGACAGACCTTTTGCCAACAGATCTAATTCCGATTGTGTAGGAATGTAGTCAGATAAGTTGACAATTTGTCTGTTCTTCAAAACCGGTTCTTTCTGTTGTATTGTTTTTTGGATCTTGACCTCAGAAAGGGGCGATTGTCCCCCTGTGTGTGATCTAAAAAAGTTACCCCTCTCTTCAAAATCCCTCTATTATTTTCATTAGAGGTAGAGGGAGTTGTTGTTATATCTGTGTCTGAACCACTGGACTCATATTCAGAGGTTGAAGCCTGATCACTATCAACCCTTCTTTTTTTATTATTAAACCTTTTATAGACGTTCCCGGTTTTGAAGTCTTTATGATCCCTTAAAAATTTCTGATGTTTCCTTTGTTTTATAATGCTTTGATATTTCTCTAAATTAGTTTGTAATTTGTTCTCATTTGGGCTAAATTCTGGATCTGTTTTATGTTGTTGAATTTTTTCCACTTCACTCTCAATCTTTTTTTCGATTTCTATTAATTTTTTGTTCTCAAATTTACATATGATCTGCATAAAGCGTATAGAACACTGACCTGCAGCTTCCTCCCATTCTTTGATGAATTCTTCTTCATCGATATGTGAGCTGGGGATGGTAGGTATTCTCAGTCCCCTTGGTATTAAACTCTTTTTTATATAATTTTCTAGTGATGCTATCTCCCAGCTAGACCTTATTTGTTGCTTATATAATTGTGTAAGGGAGTTAAAGCCTGATGTCATAGAATAGTTTAAGTCATCAGGTTGTAAATCGGATTCTGAAAAAATCAGTTCTGCATCTTGGCACCATTTTGTGGCATTGGGTTTATTAGCTAGGAAGCCTGCCATAAATGAGCAATTTGGATATAAAGAAGTCTCTCTTCTGACCAGATAAATGGGTCCTAAACCCTTTAAATCAAATATAGAGAGCAACAATTATTTTTCCTTAGTCCTAGATTCACAAGATGTTAAATCTATGACTAGGAAAAAATTGGTCAGGATAGGCGGTACCAGCTCCACCTAATATGGGCATGAACCCTTGGTTATGAAAAATGAAAAACATACACGAAATGCTCGAATATATTCCTCTTTAGGAAAAGAGAGGAAGATACTAAGCAAGCTGGTAAAAATATAAATTATGAGTGCATATAATAGTTATACCTAATAACTCTTAAAATCTAGAGCCCAAAAGACAGGAAAAACGGGGAATAGGAACAGTTGTAGAGACAAGCTAAATAAAATTGATACAGTGCATAAAAAGTATCTCTAAGTCCACTGAAAGAAGTAACAACTTTATTAGCCTATTGAAAAGAAAGAGATACGATAGCAACTGTGTATCAACAAAGTAAAAGTCACTGATTCCTATGGTTATCTATAATCTTTAGTCTTAATACATAGAGAGATCCCCTAAACAGTACAATCCCTTCAGATGTATCAACTTAATATGAAAAAATAACAGTCGAAGTGATACAGTATAGATCTGTGGGGATATTGAACCAAATGCTCATATAGAGAGGGAAAAATAGAGACAGCGAGTGTCTGAAAAGCGGAGAGAGGCAACAGAGACAGAATATATAATCAACTGAAGTCTGATGTAACAAAGAAACTAACTCCGGTCTAGTACTATTGCACTCACTTCTGCTAATAAACACCTTCGTGGGTGTTCTGAACTAAGTAGTTGGTTATGGCCCTCACTTCTGCTAATAAACACCTTCGTGGGTGTTCTAAGCTAATTGGTAAGCTGGAACACAGTTATCCTGTCAAATGAAGTGGAACTCTAGATACAAACTGCAGGCATAAGTGATTAACAAAAAATAATAATAATAATCATGATTGAGGAGTAAGAAAAAAGAGGGACAGAGGTAGGAAAGGAGAGGATTCCCTAGTGCATCGTGAGGTGTGCACTGTGATGTGCCGAGGTGCCGTGAGTGGGAGCCCCCTCAAAAAGATCCGACGCGCGTTTCGGAGTAGCAAACTCCTTCGTCAGGGATAAGAATTGCCGCCCAAACACTCCCTGTATTTAAATCTCAAATGGCCAATCATCACGTCGTTATTCGTGACGTAATGTCCTACTCACTTCCGCTCTGTAGGGAGGTGGAGTTAGTCATTATTGACGTCAGATGATTGACTGGCTGAGGATCCACCGTGCACAGATAGACCTTATGAAGTGTTAAACTTGTCTCGGACACAGCTACTTTATTACATAGTCAAAAAGTTACCATTTGTCCGTATTTTAGGAGGCCATAGGTTGGATATATGATACAATATTGAAACCTACAGCTCTATCTTTCCAAGTATATAATTGGAATAACGGACTATTTTAATAAATCTAAACTTAACACTAAAATATAAAAGGTGAAAGAAAATTTCAAATCTTTTTCATTTTTTAATTGTAATTCAAAAGGAGTGATTTATCTAATCACTTGCCAATGTAACATCATGTATGTAGGCAAAACCTTCAGACCATTCAAGAGACGAATTCTTGAACATATAAATTCAATAAAAACAGTAAGGAACATTGAAACATCGGTTTCTAGACATGTGAAATCAGTTCACAATGGGGACTCCAATGTACTCAAATTTCAAGGCATCGAATTAATTAAACAAGACCAGAGGAAGGGCAACTGGGATCAACGTCTGAGAAGACGTGAATGCTATTGGATCTATCGCCTGAAAACCCTGTCCCCCAAGGGTCTTAATGAGGTGTAATGGTATTTATTAATTAATGACTTTACATCATAAAGAAAGCATATTTAGTGTAATGCTTTGGGGGCACCACTAGGGGGAGTGTGTAGGAAGACATGTGCTTCTGGCAGTGACATCACAGGCCAGCCTACTTACACTGAATAAAACCAGATGGAGGAGAAAACTCTTTTTTTGCCTCTTTGCCTGTACCTGAAAGATGTAGTAGCAGCTCTGACTTAACCCCAGCCAAAGGGCTGGGGCCTTGTAAGTAAAATGTTGTGTAACATGTAGCAACCTTTTGTAAGTATTATGTTGTAGTTTTGTATTGTATCATAATTGTAGTAAATTGACATTCTGCTAGCATCTGTTTATTTGTTATAGTTATATTAAATATACATTTAATATTACAACGTTTTGTGTATTTTCTATCCACATATTCGACCATAATACCATGAATTATAAAAATATTAATGTTGTTCCGTATTGCTTAATTATTATGTATTAAGAGATTAATATTCATATTTAGGTCACACCACAACATTTGGCGTAGTCGGCAGGATTATGCTTGAATATTGGGGAAAATATAAATGTTATGCATTTTGCTTAAATCATACTGTAAATTGTCTGTCTGTATACAAATGAATAAATGAATGATGATTTGGTTTTAATGGAATGAATGCAGATAGCAGATAGGGATTAGATATTTGTTTTTAAGGTATCTCTTGTTGTAGAACATAGTGATGAATTATTGTGTTGCTTGTTACGTTTTACCAACCTTTGGTCATTTTTATATATAAAACAAAAAACAATTTTACTTTTTGTCTGACCATGTGGATTTTAATCCACCATTGACCACATGGTGTGAATGAGTTGAGGCCTAGTTTCATTGTTTGCTACCATTTGCATAGGAAAAGACTTTTCACTAAACTAGTTCACCAGGTTTTATTGCTAAATTTGACCCTGTTTGTGTACTAATTTACATTTGTTTGGCATTCATGGATTTGTCTAGTTGAAAAGAGATTTGGACAAAATGTATTAAATTAGTAGTTACGAAAAAGATACGTTTAGTAAAGCAGATTCAGTGAATAATAGATTTATGTGTGCGTATACACAGAATATTAGTATAAATATATATGATTTTGACTCATGAAGGAGAGACCACCTTTTTAACAGCTGTGTGACCATGCTTTTCAGCTACAGCTGGGGGAGAATTTGTCCTTGTTGGGGGTGGGTAGTCTTGCCTGTATGAGAAAAAATAAACTGCATTGTTTTGTAAATGTAATTGCCTAAGCTAATCAATTTGTGGAGTGTTTTTCAGCTTTATTATCCAGGACTAAGGAATTACTGGACATATGCAGGAACTGGTAACAAATGAACTGAAAAAATGGTAAAATAATTCCTTTGTCCTATTTAGTCTGAATATTTTAACAAGTTAGCATTTTTAACAAAGTAAGTGTAGGGGCTCAGATTAAGATTTATATTATTTTAGAAGCCATCTATAACTGATTTTAATATTTCCATGCTTTGAATTAGGGTGTATCTGCCTAGCGGGTGAACCTCCATAACGTGGGCTGTGATTTTAGTTACAGTAGCGGGTGGGGAACCTGAGCTAGGGGGTATTTAAACGTGTCCGGATAAAGGGGGAGCATACCCAATAGTTGTTGTGCAGTTCTATCCTGTATTATTATTTGAAACCCTGTATTACTTATAAGTAGCGTTTTGTAACTTATTTGTAATTGTTTATATATATTGCTCTGGGAAAGGGATAGGCAAAATCTCTGAGAGACCAGGAAATATATTTAAAAAAGGGCGTATTACACTAGTGGTAGGGTGGCCTATCATGACCATAGAGACCCTTGGTGACTAGTTTTTGTTGTATATTGCCCTGGGAAGGGGATACGCTATTTAATAGAAATTCCTGAGAGACCAGGAAATATACAATAAGTGATACGTGAGTGTACTGGTTAAATTGCAGACATATTGGCCCAGAACCTTTAATCGAGCCGGAAAAGAGGCTGCTGTATGTTTGCTCCTCTATAATTTTGCGGGGGCGGTCACCCCCATGCGGAAAGCCACTGCCATCACAGGGTGGTTAGTTGTGCAGGCCCTTAGCCGCGAGGTGCAAGCATGTCCGTGGAAAGGCTAGAAATTAATAGGGAGTCACTCATAGCTGTCAGAAGTGTTGAACTTTGAGACATATTGACCTATATCCTTTCAGAGGCGGAAGAGGTGTTGTGGTTCACTCCTCTATAATTTAACCAAAGGGTGGAAAGTTATTAAACATGTTTAAGTTGGCTAGAAATTTGTTATTTTAAGAGCCGAGTAGAAAAATTAAGAAAGTTACCTTGTTGAACAAATTGTTTATAAAATGAAAAGCTGAAGGAATGTGTTTACATGTCTGTGTGTGTATATATGTATATATGCTAAGTAAAGGATTTGGCAGTATACGCTATAAGTGACAAGGAAAAGTAATCCTGATCTGTTTCCTTTTTCAGATATAGCAGAAACCAGGGGTGGACATTGGAACACAGATAGAATATCAGATGGAGACCAGTGTTTAAATGTTGACCTTTGATGAGCTATTGAATGTTTTATTTTATTGTCTATTTAACATGTCTATGCTATGATTTTGTGCATACTATTCTCTTATTTCTAGTGATTGTATTGCAATTGAAACCCTTATGTATTATTGTTGTATGTATGTATGTATGCTTGCCTGGGAAAGGGGGGAATTGACCCATAGGGACCAGGGGGTATTTTTGTGTAAACCAAACTGGGGTGGGAGGGCTCTAACGAGGGAACCCCATTGTCCAGTAGGTGCTTGATTTGTGTCTGTGTAAAGTGCATGAGTGGTTGCAGTTCAAAAAAAAAAAACGGAAGAATGATAAGAGGGATAAGAGAAAGTAGGCATTTTGGGTTATCTATACATGTTTAAATAGAAGGGTGGTAAATAGGAATGTAATTGTTTTGGTTAATGTTTAGATTAAATTGGTTAAATACAGCAGTGATAACGAGTGTTTAGATTAAATTGGTAAATGCAGCAGTAATAACGAGTGTTTGGGTTAAATTGGTAGATACAGCAGTGATATTGTGTTTATCTGTGAATCAGGAGTGTGCTGGATGTGAAGAGAGGTGTGTAGGTATTTATCCAAACGCCATAGGAAAAAATATGGTTAAGACACCACAGTCAAATGGTACTTGTGATGATTGGCACAGTTATTATTTATGTTTGTGTTCGTCATTGCCTGTGTTTTCATTCAAGAACTTTCAAGCAAGGATATTTTAAGCTGAAGAAGAAGAAGCACTGGACACTATGCTCAACTGTTGCTGTAAGGAGAAAAAATATTGCAGCTAAGAGTGGTGAGAGTCGGAACAAAATGCATCAGGAGCAGGAAACTGTTACGTCAAGGTGGTTAATGGTATAAAGAAAGAAAAAACAAAACAATGTGACCACAAACACACAAAAGTCCTTGATCACATGAACTGTTTCATTCATCCCTGTCTCCATGTGTATGTTCTATGAGACTGTCGAAGAATAGAGTATCCAGTTTCCAGGACTAATGTTTGTGAAAATTCCAGGCACACAGACCAGCCAGAGGCTACAGAAATCGAGTTGGTCTGTGCCATGATTCATAGGTGTTATGAGTTTGTAGTGTCTAATACTATATTAAGCTCCAAAACACATCCTCACATGAACACAATATCATTGGTTAATCTAATAAAACATGGTTTGAGTTGTTCATTATTATAAGGGTGGGTATGTGCCTATTTCCCAACTGGTAATGCATGTGCTCAATGGTGAACATTTATAAGCAATAAAATGTTAATGGGTAATAATTAATGGGTAAATGGGTATCGTTCTTCAAAAGGTGGGTTTTGTTGTAGGGCAGGTAGTGTTAAAATGGGGAAGATTCACAATTTACTGGTTTTATAAATGCTTGTTTTATGACATAAGTCAAAGGGTGGTTTGTAATGGTATTTATTAATTAATGACTTTACATCATAAAGAAAGCATATTTAGTGTAATGCTTTGGGGGCACCACTAGGGGGAGTGTGTAGGAAGACATGTGCTTCTGGCAGTGACATCACAGGCCAACCTACTTACACTGAATAAAACCAGATGGAGGAGAAAACTCTGTCTCTTTTTGCCTCTTTGCCTGTACCTGAAAGATGTAGTAGCAGCTCTGACTTAACC
>OW240914.1:12374444-12394972 GCA_933207985.1 Pelobates cultripes | reverse complement strand
CTTCCCTGCCCCATTACATAGAAAATTTACTGAAAAATCACTTCTTAATGTGTGAACTGAACTGAACCTTGAAATCTCTCCTGCTACTGTGTCATCCCACAAAAATAATAAACTATTCTAGCAACCTACTTTTTCATACATAAAATATATCTTATCTTTACCTCTTGTGTCACTTAACCCACTCCCCTTATAATGCAAGCTTATTTGATCATTGTCCTCTCTGGCACTTTCTGTTCATGTACATCCAACTTGTCTTGTTGCAACTACTTGTTTGTTAGTCCACCTATTAAACAGGGCTGGAATGTGTAGGTACTTCATAAATAATAATAATAATAATAATAATAATAATAATAATAATAATAATAAATATAATAGATAAGAATTTTGTATGCATTGCAAAAAAAATACATAGTTCAAATAGTTTACCACAATACACTGCAAGGAATTATCAGTATGTCCCCTTCTCTGCATTTCTGACAGATATAGGATACATTATTCCACCAAGTTGTAAAGAAAAATATATTCTCACACCTGGAAAACGTTCCTATGAAGATACCATATGGTATTTTAATTTTACTACGAAAAGAAAAAATATCAAGTCATTGTGAGGACTGTCTGATGACATTTTTGCTTCTTAGCTTTCCAGCATCTTCTTATAAAACCATAGAGTTCAAATTTTGTATTGTTGAAATAAGCTGATGAAACTGATCAGAACAGCATCGGTCCCAAATAAACATGTGATGGGTTTCAGTTTATAATACCAAGATTTATTTTTACTGTCCCTTTTATACATTTCACATCCCTATTTAGAACACTAAGTGCTCTCTTGTGGGCATATGCTAATCCAGAGAGAAATATAATACAGTAATTTACTAATGAAGAAAAACAAAAATAAGTTTTGTATTAAGATTTTAGATCTGAAAAAATCTAACCCCATCCTACCCGGCGGAATTAATGGCAGCATCAAATTCATGACTTAATTTAATGCGAATTAGTAGTCCTACCCAAATGATTTTATGATAGTATTTATTCCTTTTTATGAAATATTTTGGGGGTGTACATAAAACCATGCACTCTACTTACCTGTGAATTTCAAATTAAAGTTAAATAGTCACTTTTCTAAAACAAAATACTAGACTTGTGCACAGTGAGAAAGTTCAGTTTGGCTGAATATTTTTTTTTTTTAAACTTAAATTTTGATTTTATTTGGATGTCAATAGCTTGTTAATAGGATGCTTCTCTAAATAAACTAAGCATACCTTTTAAAATAACAGTAGTAAAAAATTTTTTTTACATTATATTTTTCATTATTAGAATTATTGAAAACTAATCAAAGCAATACATTTACTTAGAACGTAAGCTGATTTGAGCTGGGCCATCAGCAACTTCTGTTTCTGTACGTTCAACTTATCTTGTTGCAACTACTTATTGTTATTCAATAGTGATGTCCCGAACGGTTCACTGGCGAATATTTCTGGGCGAACATCGCTTGTTCGCGTTCGCCACGGACGGCGAACATATGCGCTATTCGGTCCGCCCCCTATACGTCATCATTGAGTAAACTTTGACCCTGCACCTTACAGTCAGCAGACACATTCCAGCCAATCAGCAGCAGACCCTCCCTCCCAGACCCTCCCACCTCCTGGACAGCATCCATTTTACATTGATTGTGAAGCTGCATTCTTAGTGAGAGGAGGGACAGTGTAGCTGCTGCTGATTTGATAGGAAAATTGATAGCTAGGCTAGTGTATTCAGTGTTCACTACAGTCCTGAAGGACTCATCTGATCTCTGCTGTAAGGACAGCACCCCAAAAAGCCCTTTTTAGAACATCAGTCTGCTTTTTTTTTCTGTGTAATGTAATTGCAGTTGCCTGCCTGTCAGCCTGTGTGTCAGGCTCACAGCATATACTGTGCCCACTTGCCCAGTGCCACCACTCACTCACTGGTGTCCCAATAGCTTGCATTTAAAAAAACAAACAAAACTTTTTGGACTGTAATATAATAGCAGTCAGTTTCCTTCACGAGTGTGCGTTTCAGGGCCTGCCCAGTGCCACCACTCACTGACTGGTGTCACAATAGCTTGCATTTAAAAAAAAACGAAACTTTTTGGACTGTAATATAATAGCAGTCAGTTTCCTTCATGCTTGTGCGTTTCAGGGCCTGCCAGGGCACAGTGTCACACCAGTGCAACTCATATCTGGTGTATCAGTAGTGTACATTTAAAAAAAAAAATACAATTTTGACTGTAATAGATTGAATAGCAGTTAGTTGTCTGCCAGCATGTGTGTCAGGCTCACAGTGTATACTGTGCCCACTTGCCCACTGCCACCACTCATATCCGGTGTCACAATAGCTTGCATTTAACAAAAAAAAAACTTTTTGGACTGTAATATAATAGCAGTCAGTTTCCTTTACACGTGTGCGTTTAAGGGCCTGCCAGGGCACAGTGTCACACCAGTGCAACTCATATCTGGTGTAACAGTGGTGTACATTTAAAAAAAAATTATAATTTTTGACTGTAATAGATTGAATAGCAGTTAGTTGTCTGCAAGCGTGTGTGTCAGGCCTACAGCGTCTACTCTGCCAACTTCTGCCACTGCACAGTGCCACTCATATCTGTTGTCACAGTAGCTTGCACGCATAGTACCACTAATCGAAAAAAAATGACAGGCAGAGGCAGGCCACCCCGCAGGGGCCGTCGTGGTCGTGGTGCTGTGATTCCCTTTGGCCCTAGAATAATGCCCAGTGTTCAGAGGCCACGTACCCTGAACTCGAAAAGTTCTGAGGACTTAGTTGACTGGCTAACACAGGACACCCAAACTTCTACAGCTTCCGCTCGGAACCTTGACGCACCATCCTCCTCCAGCTTAGCTTCGGGCACCTCTCAAGTTACCACTCGCCCGCCTGCCGCCACCATCAACACTAGCACCACAGCAGCTTCACTTGGTATGTCAGAGGAGTTATTTACACATCAGTTGGAAGAAATGAGTGATGCGCAGCCATTATTGCCAGAGGATGTAGATAACAGGGATATGTCTCAGTCAGGCAGCATTACACACATGGACGTACGGTGTGATGATGATGATGTTGTACCCGCTGCTGCTTCCTTTGCTGAGTTATCAGATACAAGTGAAGCGGTTGATTATGACGATGCGTCCGTGGATGTCACGTGGGTGCCCGCTAGAAGAGAAGAAGAACAGGGGGAAAGTTCAGATGGGGAGACAGAGAGGAGGAGGAGGAGATGAGTTGGAAGCAGGGGGACGTCGTCGCAAGGAGCTAGTGGCACAGTCAGACAGCATGCATCGGCACCCGGGGTCAGCCAGACAGCACGCCAATCAACGCATGCTGTTGCCACCACCAGAATGCCGTCATTGCAGAGCTCAACAGTGTGGCATTTTTTTGTGTGTCTGCCTCTGACAACAGCGATGCCATTTGCAACCTGTGCCAAAAGAAACTGAGTCGTGGGAAGTCCAACACCCACCTAGGTACAACTGCTTTGCGAAGGCACATGATCGCACATCACAAACGCCTATGGGATCAACACATGAGTACAAGCAGCACACAAATTCAAAGCCGCCATCCTCCTCCTGGTCCAGCATCTTCAGCCACGTTAACCACTGCTGTCCTCCTTGCCCCCTCTCAGCCATCCGCCCCTCCGTCTCTCGCCTTGAGCAGTTCCTGCTCATCTGCCCACAGTCAGGTGTCTGTCAAGGACATGTTTGAGTGTAAGAAGCCAATGTCACAAAGTCACCCCCTTGCCCGGTGTCTGACAGCTGGCTTGACTGAACTCTTAGCCCGCCAGCTTTTACCATACAAGCTGGTGGAGTCTGAGGCGTTCAAACAATTTGTAGCTATTGGGACACCGCAGTGGAAGGTACCCGGCCGAAATTACTTTTCGCAAAAGGCAATCCCCAACCTGTACTCAATTGTGCAAAAGGAAGTAATAGCATCTCTGGCACACAGTGTTGGGGCAAGGGTCCATTTGACCACTGATACCTGGTCTGCAAAACATGGTCAGGGCAGGTATATCACCTACACTGCGCATTGGGTAAACCTGCTGACTGCTGCCAAGCATGGAATGCATGGCTCTGCAGAGGAGTTGGTGACACCGCCACGACTTGCAGGCAGGCCTGCTGCCACCTCCTCTACTCCTCCTACTCCATCCTCTTCCATAACCTCCTAGGCTGTGTCCTCTTCTGCTGCTGCCTCTTGCTCCACATCAACGGCACCCCCCCAGCTCCCCAGGTACTATTCCACATCCCGGATATGGCAGTGTCACGCCGTCTTGGGGTTGACTTGCCTGAAAGCAGAGAGTCACACCGGACCAACACACCTGTCCGCCCTGAATGCACAGGTGGATCAGTGGCTGACTCCGCACCAACTGGAGATCGGCAAAGTGGTTTGTGACAACGGAACAAATTTTTTGGCGGCATTGCATTTGGGCAATTTGACACATGTGCCATGCATGGCACATGTGTGTAATCTGATCGTACAATGCTTTGTGCATAAGTACCCAGGCTTACAGGACGTCCTGAAGCAGGCCAGGAAGGTGTGTGGCCATTTCAGGCATTCCTACATGGCCATTGCACACTTTTCAGATATCCAGCGGCGAAAAAACATTCCAGTGAGGCGCTTGATTTGCGACAGCCCGACACGTTGGAATTCAACACTCCTAATGTTCGACCGCCTGCTCCAACAAGAAAAAGCCGTTAATGAGTATTTGTATGACCAGGGTGCTAGGACAGCCTCTGCGGAGCTGAGAGTTTTTTTGCCACGTTACTCATGCGCAATGCCTCTAGGCTCATGCATCCTTTTGAGGAGGTGACAAACCTAGTCAGTCGCACCGGAGGCACCATCAGCGACATCATACCATTTGTTTTCTTCCTGGAGCGTGCCCTGCGAAGAGTGCTGGATCAGGCCGTAGATGAGCATGAAGAGGAAGAGTTGTGGTCACCATCACCACCAGAAACAGCCTTATCAGCATCGCTTGCTGGACCTGCGGCAACGCTGGAAGAGGATTGTGAGGAAGAGGAGTCAGAGGAGGAATGTGGCTTTGAGGAGGAGGAGGAAGACCAACCACAACAGGCATCCCAGGGTGCTCGTTGTCACCTATCTGGTACCCGTGGTGTTGTACGTGGCTGGGGGAAAGAACATACCTTCAGTGAGATCACTGAGGACGAGGAACAGGACATGAGTAGCTCGGCATCCAACCTTGTGCAAATGGGGTCTTTCATGCTGTCGTGCCTGTTGAGGGACCCTCTTATAAAAAGGCTGAAGGAGAACGACCTGTACTGGGTGTCCACGCTACTAGACCCCGGTATAAGCAGAAAGTGCCTGAAATGTTACCGAATTACGGCAAGTCGAAAAGGATGCAGCAGTTCCAAAATCAATTAAAAAGTATGCTTTACACAGCGTATAAGGGTAACGTCACAGCACAACAGGAATCTAACAGGGGAAGAGGTGAAAGTAATCCTCCTCCTCCCACGCCGGCAAGGACAGGATGCTTTACAGACGTGTTGTTGATGGAGGACATGCAGAGCTTTTTAAGTCCTACGCATCGCCACAGCCCTTTGGGGTCCACCCTCAGAGAACGACTCGACCGACAGGTAGCAGACTACCTCGCCTTAACTGCAGATATCGACACTCTGAGGAGCGATGAACCCCTTGACTACTGGGTGTGCAGGCTTGATAATAATGAGCTATCCCAATTTGCGATATAACTTCTGGCCTGCCCCGCTTCCAGTGTCCTGTCCGAAAGGACCTTCAGTGCAGCAGGCGGTATTGTCATTGAGAAGAGAAGTCTCCTAGGTCAACAAAGTCTAGATTACCTCACCTTTATTAAGATGAATGAGGGATGGATCCCGAAGGGACTGACAGTGGGCGATACATTCGACTAAAAAAGGCCTGATGAGAGGGATGTAACAGGGTGTCACGGCTGCCGGCCCGCCGCGTGATATTTAAATCCCTAGCTCACCCCAGTACCTTGCCCTGTCATGGTTTCCTGTTCCTGGTTTCCTGAGAGTGCTTTATCATTGTGAATCTGATTTCCTGGTATCCTGATCTTGGCTTTTCCCTGGTTATTCTGAATTCTGGTTTCCCTGACTTGGCTTGTGTAAACGGTATTGTGTATTTTCTGGCTTCCTTGACCTCGGCTTACCCTCTGACCATTCTCTGTCTCTAGTGTATTAGTCCGGCCATTCTAAGGTCCGGTTTACGCTCTGTCCTTTTATTTTCCTTTTCTTGCCTATGTATATGTTTACATAGTTTCTGCGTGCTGGACCACACTAGTAGTCGTGACATTGGGATTAAACTGATAAGAATAGTACTACTTAACACACCACTCCTATCTGGTGGCACATTAGATTGCATGCGCAGTGCCCCAAATTTGAAGAAGGAGGACCGACCAAGCATCTTTTTCCATCTCCCGGTTCCTACAATCGATGCCATATACACGTTCCCTGATAGGGGACGTAACAGGGATTAAACTGATAGGAATAGTACTACTTAACACACCTTATAATAACGCAGAGAGAGGCAACACAGAGAGAGGAGTCTGAACAAGAGGAGTCAGAGGAGGAAGGTGGCTTTGAGGAGGTGGAAGACCAAACACAGCAGGCGTCAGAGGGGGCTTGTTGTCACCATTTGGGGACCCTTGTTGTACGTGGCTGGGTGGAGGAAGAGACCTTCAATGACATCAGTGAGGTCAAGGAACGGGACATGGCTAGCTTGGTATCCAACCTTGTACAAATGGGGAGTTTGCGGTTGTGCAAAAGGACTGTTTGCGGTTGTTTGCGGTGCGTTAAACGGGGAGTTTGGTCTGTCACTGTGAAGCGGGCGTAACCCTTACACTACCTGATCAATACAACAGCATACCTAATGTTTTAAAGCACGTTATTCCAAACAATTTAGGAATGTTAGGTGATTTATGCCCTTTATGGATTTAAACCAAACTCTGCATCAACTATGTCATTTTCCATGGGAGTTTTGCCTTGGATACCCCTCCGGCATGCCACAGTCCAGGTGTTAGTTCCCTTGAAACAACTTTTCCATCACTATTGTGGCCAGAAAGAGTCCCTGTGGGTTTTAAAATTCGCCTGCCTATTGAAGTCTATGGCGACATCACTATTATTCAACCTATTGTACAGCACTGTGGAATTTGTTAGCACTTTATAAACAAACAAAAACAATAATAATAAAGTAACAAGAAACACTATAGCATAAAATAGCACAAACCAAAAAAAGAACTGCATTCCAATCAGAGGACGTATACATTTGGTATTGTTTGTACAGTCACTATTGCATTCCCAATAGAGGACATGATGGCACCAGTGATTATTGTTTGGTAAAAATAATCCCAGACCTACCTTATAAATCATCCTCTAAACATTAGGTAAGATGGGACCTGGACATGTAGCAAACACCTAATAATAATAATAATAATATATTGTAACGGATCACCTGGCACCCCGACTGGGTACCTCTGTTAAAGGATGCTCCTAGCGTTTCCTGAGGACTCCAAGCACTCTGGCAGACACCACAATCACCGAACCGGAGACGCATATAAGTACTTTTAAGCATATGAATGTTGTATACAGCTGAATAGGAAAAACCATGCGAATAGGTTTACACTCCTAGCAATCAAACTGGAACAGCATACAATAAATCCTCCCCCAATAATGAGACAACACTTCACTTTGAGGGTTAAGCAGGAACTGTATTACTTGGCACCAAAGGGCCTTCTTTTATGCAGGTTTTCCCTACACAGGACCACCCACAGGGTTTTTCAGAACAACCAATAAACACATTACAACATATAAAATGCAAGTACAGCAGCCAATCAGACACAATGGGACGATAAAAACACACCCATCATATTCCTCCCCTCTGCTTAGGAGATAATTGAGTCAATGACTGTATCTACTCAATTATCTCCAAGCTGAAAAGTTACACTTTTTATACATTTTTATAGCTTTGTGAGCTTACATCACATACAAATAAAACTTATATTTCTGTGATCAGCATAACTTGGGGAGCAACATATGTAAAAATCACATGAATCCGTCCAGGGGTTAAAAGTTAGGTTGAGGTCCCTTTATTATCAATTGCAAGCATGGCTTTTCCTTCCCAAACCAGTTCCCACTGGTCTGGCAGTGTCCCTGGGACAACTCCCTGCTGGAGAACAATGGAGCTGGGGGAGGGGAAGAGCCTCACCTTCCCAGGGATTCAAAGGGGAAGAAAAAGTGTCCAAAAAGTTTCCATGTGTCCATACACTGTTCTTAAAAGGGCCAGCACTGTACAATAAAAGTCCATAAGCCCAAATCAGTTCTTAAAGGGCAATACATCCCAGGGCCATAGTCGCAGGGCAGGAGGCTAGCAATCAGTCCTCTCCAATGCCCAGTGGCGAGGTCGGTTTCGCCACATATATATCTTGCTCTTCAATGTTCTAGCACCCCAACTTCATCCTGCTGTGCCAAGGGATGCCTAATAATCTTTATTCCCTTAAGTAAAGAGAATGTTCATATCTACCATAATAATAAGTATTAGGGAAAAAGCCAGATATTTTTCTCCACATTTTTACTGTCTGCATCATGCACTAATATTATTTGGCTGTACACCCAGATATAGCAATAAACAATATAGCATTTATGTACATATATAAACAATATAGTTACATAGCTGAAAAGAGATGTGAATCCATCAAGTTCAGCTTTTCTCACATTTGATTCTTGCTGTTGATCCAAAAGAAGGCAAAAACGCCAGTGTGAAGCACTTACAATTGCAGTCAGATATCTCCTTGGATCAAAAAGCTATTACCCCACTAATTAAACTTTATATACTTGTACATTATGCTTTTTGCAAGTATTTATCCAACTGGTGTTTAAACATCTGTATGGACTCTAATAAAAACACCTCTTTAGGCAGAGAATTTCACATCCTTATAAAGGAACTGTAAAAAAACAATTGCTCTGCCTTAGATTAAATCTCATTTCTTCCAGGCTAAATGTATGAAATTATCTCCTATGTATAGTCCTGTTTATGAATAGATTTCCAGATAATGGTTTGTACTGGCTCCGGATATATTTGTAAATGTTATCAAATCCCCTCTGATGTGCCATTTTTTTAAACTAAAGAGATTTAACTTTGTTAACCTCTCATTATAACAACAATGCTCCATTACTTTTATCAGTGTTGTAGCCGGCCTCTGCACTTTTTCTAGTGCCATAATATCCTTCTTTAGAACAGGTGCCCAAAATTGCGCAGCATATTCAAGGTGAAATCTTACCAATGATTTAAAAAGAGGCAAAATTATATTTTAATCCTGAAAATGAATGCCCCTATTTATACATGACAAAACCTTGCTGGCCTTTGCCACTGCTGTTTGACATTGCACATTGTTACCTAGTTACCTAAATCCTTCTCATTTGTTGTTATCCCCAATTTACTTCCACTTAGGGCATAAGTTGTTTGTGCATGCTTTACCCCATAGTGGATAACTTTGCATTTCTCTACATTAAATTTCATCTGCCATTTAATTTCTCTACATTAAATTTTATCTGCCATTTAAGTGTCCAGTCCCCCAAGCTATCTAAATCCCACATGCGACAAAGCAATATCCTGCTCACATTGCCCATAGCACAATGATATACATCATTTATTTGACCACTGAGATGATGCACTAAATCAGCTGACTGAGAGATATCATGAGATATCAGAGTGCACAGTAAGCTACAAACACATGTGGTTTGGGTGCAGTGACACTGCAGCTTTCTAGGAACTTCAATTATTACATTTCAGGGGAGTCCACCTCTTGAGGTTGTCATACTCACTGTCAGTAGAGCCACTTCCACAGCACTGACCAAGTAAAACTCAAGTTAAGTGATGCAGGATCCCAATGCACATCTATTTTCCACTAATAATTGCAATAGAGAATTCACATAGTTCCAAAAAAAATATTAGCTGCTAAGGTCCATAGTTAACATTTATAATTTTTCATGATCTGCTCGTCTGGTCACGTAGACTGGATTCAGAAGTGGGGTGAATATTATGTAAATCAACCAAATGTACTTTTTTAAAGACAAAGAATATCCACTATTTGGAATTGTATATTTAACAAACATGGATTCAAAATACATACATACAACTATCAAGTGTGAACTGCAAGTGGAGAAGACTTTCTAACAACCAAAGAGGGATGGAATCTTGACGATGGTAACGGAAATACAGATATATGTTACAGTAATGAATATAAAAAGTAACAGAAATGCTGGAATTGAAATTATGAACATGCTAGCTCTAGCATTGTAGCAAAATCACAGAAGAAGTGGTCGATAACATTGGGGCCCACACAAAAATATAGTTGACTTGCAAGTACAAATATTACTAGCGCAAATATGAAATTCAATGTCCAACATCATGCAACCAAGCTATATTGAACAGGTTTATTCATAATGAGAATATAATGTAATGGGGTACATATTGCTTGCTATCAATTATAGACATCCCATGTAAAAAGAACTAGGTCATCTTCAAAAGAGTATTGTTACCCCTTCTCTTATTATCATGTAAAGCACATTTGGGACAATATTCATAACCAAAAGGATGTCAGCAGTGACCAAATGGGCTAGAAAGAAACACAAAGGGGAATGCAACTGATGACTTGTTGAAACAAGGATAATTATCAGAAAGTTCTCACTTAATGTTATAAGGTAAATTAGTAGGACTATACTGAAGTAAGGTATGAAGTAAGGTATCTGAATGGCATGTAAAGCAGGAAATCCCAAGATGAATGGTTGTCTCCATGAATTTCTTGATATTTAATCTGTATATTATTAAACATCATTGTACCTTATATCTCTAAACAGAGGTCACCATGAAGAAAAACATCTTCAAAGTTTTCTAGATGTAAAAAGATAGAAAAATAGATGTAAATGAAGGGCTAGCTATGAGAGAGAAAGAGTGTTGGAGAGAGATAGGTATATAGAAAGAATCAGAGAGAGGCAGAAAAGATTGTGATAGATAAAAGAGAATGAAAGAGAGAAAAATATTTCCCCTCAGTGCCATGAATTTTTATACATAATTGTATTAAAAAATATGTAGTTTTCTCAAACTGAATACCAAAAAATCTTCTTCCCATTTACTTCCGCTGATGTGGAATGCAGTATACAGACACACACAGACACACATCCAAAGTAACAACCAACTTTAAAGAATAACACACACTCACATGTGATGGTTTCTTTGGACAGTATTAGGACACACATCTCAGACAGCAGATAGATGTGTGAAAGATTGCTCCAGAATGTACTTAGTAGGAAAAAAAAACAATAAAAAAAAACACAAACATAAGTAAAATCAGAATGGAGTTGCACAAAATATACTGTGTTCATTGGATGAGTATCTGTTTTTTTTTTAGATTTTAAAATAAAAATGATTGGGGCATATTCCTAACTAAAGTAGCAACCAAAGACAAAATCAATGTTTCAGATATGAACATTTTCATTATTTATAATATTTTTTTTTTTCATTGAAGATGTGGACAAGCAGGCTCAATTCCTCAAATATAAATCTATTGTAAAACATTATGTGGAAAGTATATAACGAGTTTAACAGAATTAGAAAAATAAATAAAAACGGTCTTCTACATTATAAATTATCTGAGGTTCATCTGAAGTTGTAAAACATGTGTAGAGTTTGGTATGCCTAATGCAACACACAGGGATGAGGGAGTCTGACTTATGGTGGGTTGCTCAAAACTGGACAAAGACAGGAGTTCACCCAATACCTGTCAAAAATAATAAAGTATGAGGGAGTAACACCTTAATTCGGAGTAGTATGTCCAGGAGCTGTTTCACCCACAAATGGCTCTTTGGTAGAAGTATATATATAGTTGTGCCAAATAAGGAACAAGCAAGAAGTTCAGATATTGTGGAAAAGTGATATAACAATATGTATGGTGTTTACGTCTTTAAATCTGCTCGATGCAGAATAAGTATGGTATACACCAAATAATCTACTTAGTGAAAGCAACTATGTGACACAGAACAACAGCATGGAGAGCAGTTTTCTGTGTTATACTTTAGTTGATGTCACAAACCCATATAGTGACACGACTATTTATAATGTATATCTCTTTAAATCTGCTACCGGCAGACCAACTAAATTGTGCACAGTAATGCTTCTTTAACCGGAACTGTCAATCATGTAGATTGTAACCACATTACTTAGTACTGTATTTAATAGTGCAGGGACTTAAAACATCTGTATAAGCAGTTGAAAAATTAAAAAAATTATAAAATTAAAAAAACACTATTAACAAAAGAAGAAATAAAAATAGTTGAAAACTAATGGGAAATTTATTCACAATTATCGATTCATAAAAATACTGCAAATTTTAAAAATATAAGTCAGGAACGGTTTGCAAGTAAATTGCCAGCAGAAAGATAGCCCTTTTAGCAAAATAACCACTGAGACCGTCTGGGATTGATTTGGATACTTAATAATAAGTTTCTGTACTTGCCGGCTGCTGGTGAAGTTGGCATGCGTCCCAGACCTCACTCTGGGTGGTAGGTGTTATCGACCAGTCGGTCCCCAGATCGTGGATGCTTTACGGTGAAAAGAAAGGTTCCTTCTACTGGTTCAGAACTGCGTCTGTATCCTGCTTGCTGCTGTCTAACGCGTTTTGTGGGTGTCAGCCCCACTTCATCAGAGAAATAATAGAACTGTATATCAGAGACATAATAGAGCCAACACTGTTTTTTTTTTTTTATTTGTTTAGTTTTTTTATTGGGGTAGCCCCCAAAATATTAAGACATATAAAAAAAGAAAACAAAGAATAAGTGCACTTGAGTATAACAAAGGCTAAAGTCGGCTACATGATGGCATGAACACCGCTAAAGCTTTCCTTCTTTTCCACTTCGACACTTCAAAGGAAATCGAAGTGCTTTCGATGATTCGAACGCCATGTTAAAATGGGCTATTTTCACGAAAGGGCGCGCGTTCGTGCAATCGAATGGGACTTAGTATTTTTTCTATGTGAAATAGACCAACCACACATCCCAAAACTATGGAACTCTTTTTGGCAGGAAAGCCATGCTTGCGGACGGTCAAATAGGACTTCCACCTACCTTTTGAACCACTGGTGCAATTTGCATGATTTTTACATATGTTTGTATACTGTTTATGCTGGTTCAGAATATGTATGTATGGTTTGGAAGTTTATGAATATTGTGTAAAACTGTATATTTTCTGCCTGTGATAATTAAGTTAACCCATTGTGTTCAGTAATTATATCACAGGCAGAAGAGAGGGTTTGTGTGCCTTAACTGGGAGTGTCTGACTGTACTGTAATGTTTTGATTGACTATTGTAACTGCATGTCCCGTGTACCACCAGGTCCACGTGGGTGGTAACCTTGTGAGAAAACCTGTATATAAGTGCCTGCTGAGTTCCTATTTTACCCTCAACATAGAGCCTCGTCTCATGTGTGGGGGAAAAGGCTGCATCTACCCTGGGGATTTCTATACGCTATATACTCCCTTGGCTATAATCACTAAGCTCTTTTAAGAGCTTGTTCCTGCTTCGCTCTATGAAGGAAGAAAGGTTCACCCACTGGAGCCTGGATCCTTGTCGTAGGTCCATGGTGGGTAGGAGACAGCGAGACCCCAACCAAGCTGTGGTGGTTCGTGGGGTCTGCAGTACTTCTGTGGTGTCTGAAGAAGTGCTTGGAGCCCTTGGTAAGCACTAGACGCATCCATCAACGGTGGTACCCAGTCGAGGTGCCAGGTGATCGATTATAGTTAGCATTTAGATGTAAGCTCTATCCACTCTTACAAATTTCAACTGTACTATTGAGTATTGGCTCTTTATTTGGGGGAAAGTGTGTTCTCTTTTGGTTGTTTTAGTTGCCTAGATGGATCCTGACACTACGGCCATTGTTTGAGGAGCCTGACAAATTTGGCAACTTGTTATCATACCAATAGACCCCTACCCAAATTTTGGCACATCTATTATGTATAAACAGCTTTACAGTAGTATATATCACTGAGTGAGTTATCCTCTCTAGCTTACTATACATTGCTACATGTAGATACCAGCTTACGGTATCATTACCCACTGGGGTATTATAATTAGGGAAGAATCTATCAACCTTGAATTTTCTATTGCTAGCTTCCCGGTTGATCCAACATTCAATCTGGGGTTTGCTGCTACTTATTTCCCCAAATATCTCTTTGTCTGTAAATACCTATTTATCATCCCCACAGGGTATATATATATATATATTTAATTGATACAGAGGTTGGTCCTATTTTCACCACTGATTATTTTCTTATTTTCACTTCACTAATTACTTTTTGCCTCATCGGGGATTAATAAAATGATAGTTTTCTTTTTGCTCTCAATTTATTAAGGCATGTTTAACCTATCAGAAATAGAGCAGCCTCTTCAAGGGTACTAGGTCTGCTAGTGAGTCTGTTTATTTTACTTACCCCTTCCAGCCCTTCTTTCTTTGTTCATTTGTTGGGTTATGTTCTGTGTATCCCACAACCATTACAACCCTGGTGGAAAGGTTGTTCCCTCTCTTATCATTGTTGTACTTTTCTAGTTTTAACATATTCAACTGTTTCCCTAATTACAAGTCAAAATTTAGTTGTATCATTATGTCTCTGTCAAAAGATAGACAGGCAGTAGTCACAGAATCTGATGGACTCTGCACCACTGCTTGTAATGGTTGTAGAGTAATTAGGGCATAACCCAAAGACAATATGATTAGAATACAAATGGAGAAAAGCCCATAAGAAATTACCTAAAGAACAACAATTCAAAAGAAGGGTAACCTGGAGAAAATAAAATAAAATAATAGAAAACAAAATAAATTATATTGAGTCTTTATTTTAGTCAAATTCAAAGAAAAAAGAGAGACAAAAAAGTGCATTTAAAAATATAGCTGGTAAGTCCATGTAATTGATATTAATATGGTTATGAATATAAATCCAGTTTGGTAATTTGATATTCCATGTATTCAAATACCTGCATGGAGGGTTCATATCATATTAAGTTATAAATGCCTTATCTGTCTTAGTTGTAAGACCCTTGGATATTTTTTTCTGTAGGATCTGTGAGGTTATTCCATATTGGTGGTGCTCTATGATACAGATCCTATTTTAAAAATGGTCTATCATTTTTAAGATTTTTTTTCTCATGGCGTCTTTGATGTCTTCATTCCTAAAACTGTATATAATTGGATTAATCATAGGAGTCACTACAGTGTACAACAAGGATACCACTTTGCTGACAGCCAATGATTTTCCTTTGGAGGGGATCATGTAACTTCCAATTAGTGTCCCATAAAATATAGAAACCACAGTCACATGAGAGCTGCAGGTAGAAAAGGCTTTCCCTCGCTCAGTATTTGTGGAGATCCTAAGTACAGCTTGGACAATATATATGTAGGACAGGATAATAATTATCAGAGGGAAAATAGCAGCAGGAATACCTAATAAGAAAACTTCAATCTCGAAGAAGTGAGTGTCTGAGCAAGCCAGCTCGATTAGTGGAATGAAGTCACAGAAAAAATGGTCAATAATATATGATCCACAAAACTGAAGTTGAGTTATTGATATTGCTTCAATCAATGCTATAGAAACGCTTGCAAGCCAAGACACAATAACAAGCTTAATGCAAAACACATGGTTCATTAAGGTGACATATTGCAGAGGGCTACAGATGGCCAGATATCGGTCATAAGCCATAATGGACAGAAGGAAACATTCAGAGGCTTCAGAACAAGCAAAAAAATACAACTGAAAAATGCAACCTGAAAAAGACATAGTTCCACCTTCATCCCATAAAATATAAAGTGTGTTGGGTACAATAGTTGTAGTCAGAATTAAATCAGAAAAGGACAGTTGTGTTAAGAAGAAATACATTGGAGACTGTAGATTATAGACGGATGCCACCAGCCAGATAATCAGAAGATTTCCACATATTGTTCCAAGGAAAGAAACAAGGACTAGAAAAAAAAACAATCTCTGGAAGCCATAAAGATTCTGAAATCCAAGGAGAAGGAACTCATTAACCGTTGTCTGGTTTATGATTTGCATTGCCTGGGTACAACAAATAAGAGCAGTGGTAAGATTGCTGTTATTTTACTTTTAGTTTTAATTTACAGTAATGAGGTAATGATCCAGAACACATCTATAATGTATATGTAAATATATTGATAGATTAGATCTTTCCTGTTATCTTCCCACGACTTTTCACCTCACAGCTCCATAATCATCAGAACGTCTCCTACCTCAGGATCCCTGTGTCTAAAAAGGCAGCTTGGCAAGGTAGGTCCTGCAAGGTAAGTAACGTTACCGTTACACTCAGCATATTGTGAGGGGCTGCACTGCAGCACTGGGACATTCAGCATGTAAAGCAAAGGTAAATTAAAGGGTTACTGACACTTAGGGAAAATAAATACATTTACAATTATGTTCAGAATTAATTTTAACTGTACCTCTGGGGTTTGAGTTAAAATAAGAATTAAGATAGGCTAAATTAGTTCTGATCCTTATTTTAACCCTCACATTAACCCTAAATGTTCCATGTCCCAGCACTGCAGTCAAGATCCTAACTATAAGCTAAATGTGTGACAGTAGCTTAATTACCTTGCAGGACCTACCCCACCGAGCAGTTTTTTCAGACAAAGGGATCGCAAGGGACAAGGACCTTTTAAAAATTGCAGAGCTGTGATGGAAGAGTGGACTGCAGATAAAATTATATATATATATGAACCAACTGAGATGCAATTGAAGTGCAGACTTTCAGCTTTATGTCAAGGGGTTGAACAAAAATATTGTATGAAACGTTTAGAAATTGCAACCATTTTCACATACAATCCCCTTATGTCATGGGCTCAAATGTAATTGGAGAAATTAACACAGTCATAAATAACATGTTGTTGAGAATCTAAAGTGCATGGACATCACCAAACACTTGGTTTCCTCCTTTGTGATGCTTTGCCAGGCCTTTACTGAAGCTGTCTTCAGTTGTTGTTTCTTCATGGGTCTGCCTAAGTTTTGTCTCGGCCATTGCGGGATATTCCACTTCTTTGACTTAAACAACTCTTACGTTGCTTTATATTTTGGGTCATTGTCCATCAGTAAAGTGAAGCACCCTCCGATCCACTTTGCAGAATTTTCATTTACTCTGAACAGACAATATATCCCTATACACTTCAGAATTGATTTGGTTGTTTCTGTCTTCTGTCATATAAATAAACACTAGTGACCCAGTGGCATTGGAAGCCATGCATGCCCATACCATCACACTGCCACTATTGTGTTTTACAGGTGATGCTTTAGATCATGAGCCGTTCCTAACCTTCCCAATGTTCTGATATAGGTTGATCTGATATAGGTTGATCAAAGAATGCTGTTCCAGAACTGGGCTGACTTTGTTAGATGCTCATCAGTGTGTTCTTTTGTTCAGTGCGTTCTCATCAGAATTTACCAAACTGATTTTGCCACTCCTAATGTTCCTGCTATCTCTCTGATGGTTTTTATTTTGTAGCCTAAGGATGGCTTGTTTCACTTGCATTGAGAGCTTCTTTGACCGCATATTGTGGGTTCACAGAAACAGCTTCCAAATATGAATGCCATACCAGAAACCAACTTCAGACCTTTTACCTGCTTAATTGATGAATAAATAACAAAGCAAAACTAATAATGAACCTGCCCATCAAACAACTGTTGAGTCAATTGTCCAATTACTTTAGGTCCCTTTAAAAAGAGGCTACATATTAAAGATCTGTACATCTCAAACCCTTATTCCAATTTTAATATGAATACACTCACATTAATGCACTTTAATCCCCTACTCATTAATTAACTGTAACTTGAATTGATTTTGGCAAACAGCCAAAATAACAAAACTTGTGTCAGTGTCACGATATATTTCCGACCTAATTGTATATCCCTGCACCAGCGTTAACCTGAACCTTATACTTAACCCTACACCAACTGTCACCCTAACCCAACTCCAGCTCCAAACCATAACCAACTAGTTCCCCTATAATGCTAAGGGGTTCATCTCTGTATGTACAGCATGTCAATGGTGCACATACAAATTCTGCAATACTAAATCTAGAATGGTGCACATACAAAGTCTGCAAAACCAAATCTAGAACTGCACTAGATCCAAAAAATGCAATCCTAGGTGCAATCAAACCAGGAACAAGCACCAGGTCCAGGGAACTGATGAGAAAAAGTTTAATGAAACCCAACAGTCAGCAATGTCTTGACCTACATGGTCTTTTTCAAGCTGACACACACAAGAATAAATGTACAATATATACGAAAAAGATTGATGAAACAATAAAAAGTAAGTAAGTAACAAACATGTGACCTTACAAGATCTGTACTCACTCAACAGGGATTTGTAGTATCTCTGTGGGATACCAAAATGTCCATTCAAAGGAAAAAAAAAAAAAAAATATTAATGAATTAAAAGTAATAATAATATTCCTCATGCCATTTTTGTCAGCCCCATTATTTTCATTCATGTGCAGCGTCTGAATTAGCATCTGGTGTCAGGACGCTCCCACCCAATCACGCAGAGCGCCCAACATCAATAAGCAACAGCCTGTTACAAGTTCACACACATCTCCCAGGATGCATAGCATGAGCCATATGAAGCCTCCACAGATGTCCCAAACATACAAATAAGACCCTAGTGCACATGCAAATGATCCAGCACAGGCACAAAGCAAAAATAGCCCGTAACAATCTAAGGGCTTAAAACCCCAAATTGGAAAATACTAAAAAAAGGTACAAAGTAAAAAAAAAAAAAACACAATTCCCTTGGATCATAAGGACTCCATCACAGATGACACATTACAGCCTCCAAAAATATACAGTGAAATAAATATAAATCCCAATATTGAGAAGATAACCTCTAAGACCCTGAACAGTTATATATGATATAGCCATTATTAGTGAAACACATTTAAATATATGGCATGAACTAATACATCAACCGTTATTATATTAAAAAAAAACATCATATCACTTCTGTTCATGTAAATGATCAATTCCTGTATAAATAATCAATTTCATATATTCAATACATAATTCATAAAAGAATATCTAATACATTGCATAAAATAATATCTACCATAACCAAAGCCTTCCTGTTTTTCAATAATTAGATAAATATGATGTCATTAATCAATAGCATTGTTGATCATTATCAGGTAAAAAAAACAAAGACACCAATATTGTATTGAAGTACATAAAAATGTCAATACCCATAAGTGTAAAATAAACAAGTGTAAAAATTTTTTCAAAATATAAAAAAAATGATAAAAGATTTGACAAGTAAAATAAAGAATATGTATCATCAAATCATGTTGACGTGGTGCAAATATAAAGTGCTAAAAGTGTGAATCAAGTGTACAATGATGATAAATATGGATCAAAATGTACAAAAAGAAATCAGTGACAATCAATATCAGAGACACACTAAGTTCAAACATTCCTCAATAATACAATTGAAACCTAAAGTGCTACAAATATAAAGTGCAAATTGCTGATGATTAAATTTCACGGAATGATAATATAAAGTGCTAATAATTTACAGGAAAGTCCCAATTCAGAAATAAAAGGATTATTAAAATAACTGGTCCAAGGACAAAAAGGTGTGTTTAAAAACCAGCAACAACACCCAAAATTGTAGAGCATCTGTAAAACAAAAAAAGAATATACATATTAAAAAAGTTTTAGTTTTTTTTTTTTTTTGGGGGGGGCGGGGGGTTGTATTAGAAAATTATAATACTAAAAACCAAATTCAAATTAGGGTAGTTGGGTAATACTCTAGATTGAAATCCCATGGATTCAACGTATCTAGTTCCCAAATACAGAAAGCCTCCCATAGTAGCATTTTTTTTTTTTTTTTAAATTTATAATCTAAACTAGAAGGACAATTTAAATTGTATTACACATCACAAATTGTTTAACCAATATTTTCTCCCTGTATGCGGGTGATGAAAAACAGACCCCTGGATCATCGAATTGTAATTGTAAATTACAATTTTTCTGTTGCATCTGAGTTGAGTTAATGTACAGTTCTGCTCTGCCCTATTTATCGCTCAGTGATAGAGCTCTCTTATAGGCCATCAGCTTTATCTTAAACTCCTCAATTTCAGAGCGACAACTTGATAAAATATGCCAATGTTTGTCAATAATCTTTTTCACATCAATAAATAGATACAAAATTGAGAAATAATCCTATCATCCTATCATCTGCCTTTCATTTAGATTTGGGCAAAAACATATCATGTCTATTCATATTTGTCACAGATTTTTATTGATCTTGTAAATAGATGTTGGTAGGATAGCCTCTCTCTCTCCAAACCTGTGTGTCATCTCTTCCAAGTGCTAATCTGCCAAATTGTGTATTGGCTTTTTGGTAATGCTCTAAACACTCAGTGTTTGTATCCAAAGGTTTTCTGTAGATACTTTTTTCCAATTTGCCCTTACATTTAGA
>OW240914.1:12267372-12353537 GCA_933207985.1 Pelobates cultripes | reverse complement strand
CTGGGATACATACTGTCGCTGGGGATCTGGGCCGACTGCCCGGCATCCCTGTAGGGCCGGTAGAGAGACAGCCGTCCCATCTCTACCTACCATTGGTGGGTCTTCCCAGGACCAGTCTATGAGGTCCCCTACTTCTGCAACTGGTAGTGAAGCAGTGGGGACCTCGGCTGCGTTTTCCCAGCTGTAGGTTGGCAGGTCTGGGTCCGCCACCCAGTTTTCCTGTTCTGCGTCTATGCTCTGCGGCTGACATGAGTTCAGTAGTTCCACATAGTCCATCTCTAGCTCTCGTTCCATGGCAGCGAAACGGCGGATGTCTTCTCCCAGTCCAATAGATCTCGGGCCCTGTAACATCTCACTTCGGTATTGAAAGATAGCCCAGTACCGTGACTTTGCTGGACTGCCAAAGTCGACATCTTCTGTTAAGGCCTTCCTCAACAGGCCAGGGCTAGTGTAGTTCTCCCCCTCCGGCTGGATGCCCTCTGCCCTCCACGTCTCTGGCTGGACAGTGCACCACCACAGTGCCCGGTATGAGGCGTCAAGGCTCAGTTCCCATTCCACGAGGTACTCAAGTTGTCTGACCTGCTGCCCTCCGGGTTGGTCTCCCAGAAGCGGCATCCACCAGGCCATTTGTTCCTCCAACTGATATGCGACACCAGGAAGGTGCTGCTGCCATTGATACTGGACTTCCTCCAGGGCATCGTACCATAATTCTTTCCGAGCGATATCTCTCCAGTCTAATTCACTCTCTTCCTCAGGTGTGTGTGTTGCCCAGGGGTCCACGAACCCCATTTTCCCAAATCTTTATGTAGACAGGGACGCTGTATGAACACTAGCGTCGCCTTCAATTTGTAAATCCACGAACTGTGTCTCTGAGCTGCTTTACCTCGCACTAGGACGCCATCCCACCGCTTGCCACCAATGTAACGGATCGCCTGGCACCCCGACTGGGTACCTCCGTTGAAGGATGCTCCTAGCGCTTCCTGAGGACTCCAAGCACTCTGGCAGACACCACAATCACCGAACCGGAGAAAAAAATAAATTCTCCCAAGCATATGAATGCTGTAGACAGTTGAATAGGAACCATACGAATAGGTTTACTCTCCTAGCAGTCAAACTGGAACAGCATACAATAAATCCTTCCCCCAATAATGAGACGACACTTCACTTTGAGGGTTAAAACAGGAACTCCCTGTACTGTCACATACAGTCTCTTTTATTCCCAATCCACAAACATAGTACAGCCCACAGGGTGTTACAAAACAACCAATCAATCCATACAATACACGCAGCCCCCTCCAAGGACACGTGGCGAGGCCGGTTTCGCCACACTAATATTTTGAGGGCTACTCTAATTAATATATATATATATATATATATATATATATATATATGCACTCATATCCAGGCTATCTGGGGATATGTGATACGAATGGGTAGCATTCGACAAATGTAAAGTTATATATTTTTATTTGTTTTTATGTGTTGAATGTAAAATGGCGATTTGCCTCTGTCCTGGAGATAATTGAATTACTTCTCAATTATCTCCAGGGCAGAGGGGAGGAATTACTATTGCATGCTGGGAATATTTTGTGTCTGTGGGTCCTGAACTGCCATGTGTCTATCTGTTGTCACAGTCTCCCATTTGGTCCCCTGGGGAGTGTCCACCAAGTGGGAGACCTGCATAAATACGAGCTTGGTCTCGTTATTGGGGGGATTTATTACCGACGACTAGAGACTGATGGATGGAATTATTAGCCGCTTGGGAGATACTTGCGTTCGGCTGCTATTGGCGCTTCGTGAGTTTGGAGCTTGTGAAGTGAAGTGCCCGTACGGACCCCGTTCGTGAGTTTTACAGCATTCCCTTGCTTGCGGTTCGTATGATTGTATTGGATATACATGCAGCCTGGGTTATTGCGAACGGGGAGCATTCACTAAATGGTGGTTTGTGAACTTCATGCTGAGGGTACCGTAACACAGTGCAATCCAGTCCTCAAGGCACATACCAAGTCTAGAAGATATACTAACATTCAAAGATTAATGGAACAATGATCTAAAGTGCCTTTGGTTTACCTTGAGGACAATGTTGGTTTATGGATTATGGGAGCCAGACAAATACTGTCTCTATGCTCTCATACTTGTCATTTGTTTGTGCACAATGAGGTATCACATACATACTTATATCTTCTTTTCACATGCGTAAGCCTCTGCCTTTTGTCTGCTTCAATATTTCCTTCTCACTTTCTCTTGCTACATTTTATTCTCTTTATTATGGTCTCTATTATTTTTGTGTTAAAATAGAAATCACTGTTTTGTCTATTACCAGATTTATTTGAGCTATTGTTCTGTGTATCAAACCATTTGAAGATGATATGATTATAGAAATGCTAACAAATACTACTATTTAAAAAAAATCTTTGCCTTCAAGACTTCGTGAGGGCTGCACCTTTTCTGTGGAACTCCATTCCTTTTCTCCAAAAGACATTCACACTCCTTCATAAAATCTTTGAAATCTCACTTCTTCAGGAAAGCATATCAGTTAAACTGTTAGCAGGTTTTCATCTTCACACCCTGACTCCTCTCCTGCAAAAATAAAAAATAACCCACTAAACCTAGCAAGGAATCAAGCCAGACTTAGATTATAGCAGTATGCTCTAGTGTTATAAAATAAACAATTTGAAAATAGAAATATTTCCATTTTAAATATATTGTATCATTCACATCTTTAGGCTTCCTTAAGGGATATATATCTATTAGAAACCTACAGGTCTGTTGTGGTGCCCTATCATCTAATACAGGTTATTATGCAATAAACCAAGTATTGATTGTAGTTATAGCTTCAGTTCACTGATATTTATAAAGCAGTAACATATTCCGCAGCATGGTACAGCTAGAGGAGAGCATACAATATAGACAGACCAATATAAAAGGTTAAGAGCACCCCACCCTTATGAGCTGAGGTGTAGCTATTGAAACTCTTTATACAAATTGGTAAGTTAGAGCCCATAAACTTACAATCTAAAGATAACTGCTGCAATGCATTATTTACATACACACCTTCACGATCCTGAAGCACTATTTCAGTGACATTTTCATATACCTATCTGCTGTCTGAGATTTAGGTTGTATTACTAAAAAAACAACTAAGTGTATGTTTGTATTACCGTGTATACTTTGATGTTCCTTTGCATATGTGTCTATGCGATTCTGAATTTTGCATTGTGCATCTAATGAAACAAAAGGAGTCCAGTTGCTATAGATTAAATTTAAATAAAACTGCATATTGTTGCATGAGGTGGGATCTATCTATCTATCTATCTATCTATCTATAATTCATTGATTCATTCATTAACAAAGCAAACACTTTATTTGCAATTTATTCACACCTATCATTTTACATCCAGAAACCTAAACTTTGAAGGCGTGTTCGTACTTGGTGACCTCTGTGTACAGATGGAAGACACAATAATGTTAAATCATAGTCTACAAATTAAATATCCAGAAATTCATGGAGACAACCACTCATTTGTCACAGAAATACTCATCTTGGGATTTCCTATTCTACATGCCTTCCGAATACCTTTCTTCCATATAATCCTACTAATTTACTTAATAACATTAAGTGAGAACATTCTGATAATTATCCTTGTTTCAACAAGTCATCAGTTACAGTCCCCTTTGTATTTCTTTCTTGCTCATTTGGCGACAACTGATATGATCTTGATTACAAATGTTGTCCCAAACATGCTTTACATGATAATAAGAGAAGGAGTAACAATACTCTTTTGGAGGTGCATGACCCAGTTCTTTGTGCGTGGGATGTCCATTTGTTCAGAATGCTTCCTTCTTACTGTAATGTCCTATGATCGCTATCTATCAATATGTACTCCATTGCATTATTTTCTAATTATGAATAAACTTGTTCGATATAGCTTGGTTGCCTGCTGCTGGACACTGAGTGTCATATTTTCTCTATTGATTCTTGTACTTACATGTCAACTAGATTTCTGTGGGCCTAATGTTATTGACAACTTCTTCTGTGATTTTGCTCCTGTCCTACAGCTATCATGTTCAGAAACCTCAATTTTGGCAATATACATGTTCGTTCTTTCAATTCCAGCTATCCTAATAACTTTTATATTCATTGCTGGAACATATATCTGTATTTCTTCTGCGCTCATCAAGATTCCATCCCTCTCTGGTCGTCAGAAAGCCTTCTCTACTTGTAGCTCACACTTGGTAGTTGTCAGTATGTATTATGGATCTATGTTTGTTATTTATACAATTCCAAATAGGGGACATTCCTTGTCTGTAGATAAGTTAATTGCACTTATTTACATTATATTCACCCCACTTCTGAATCCAGTTATACATGCACTGCATAATCAGGAAATCAGATCATCGTAGAAAAATTATAAATGTTAAATACCATCTGTAGCAAACTATTCGTTTTTTCTTCAAATATGTGAATTCTCAAATAAAAATGTTATTGAAAAATATATACTTGCAATATGAACTTTGTGTTTTTATTAAAACCGTACATAACATGCATGCATGTCTTGTTAAAAACAATCATAATTAATGTCAATTAATAGTTCTTGGTTTACATGATAAGTAAAAAGGAATATATAAAAAATAGTAATCTAAAATTCAGATTAGCAATGTGTATGACTGTTTCAATGTTCCAAGAGCTAGCATGACAATGAACAAGCAATATCTAAATCTATTTGATTATTTCTTTTAGTTATTTAAATAAAAATTTGATACATATCTTTAGTAAAACCCTTTCTGAGTCAGAGGTGTGGCACTTACCTTGCTTTGAAATGTGTTGGACATATAGTAACGAAGAATCCATAATTTCAGATTGAATCCCAATGTTGCTATGACAGGTAAATAAAAAAAGGTTAGCATGATAGCTATATTTATTATACATATGCTGAGATAAGAGATAATTAGTGCTTGAAAGGTGAGTTTGTAGAATGCTGTGAATTTAAGTTATGTCGTAAGATGAAAATCACTGGATAGGAGGATTGAGGAGTGAGGAGATGAGGATTGACAGTGAAGACAGAGTTAAGTATTATGCCAAGGCAAAAAAAGCCAGTGGGATCGATTATATCATATGGTATTGACCTAAATGGAGGCTAAAAGTAGAGATGGTGCTCAAAATGAAGAATGAGAAAAAGTTATTTTTTGTGGAAGTTCATTTTTACATATTTTAAAAAGCATGCATTCGCCCAGTTTAAGACATATGAGATGTTACTGGTGGTGAATTAACACAAGATATAAGATAACATGAATAGTAATGTGACGAGACCAATCTCGCCACTGTGCATTGGAGGAGCCTGGTTGCACGCCTGCTGCCTTTAGACTATGGTCCCATGTTGAAACGCTTGATTTTTCTCTGCGAAGACACGAAAGCTGGGTCATTTGGTGCTGGCCCTGTTTGAGCAGTGATACCCCAGATAGCTATGTCATGGAGCCCATTCATATAATGAAAGACTATGGGAAAGACTTTGGCTTCATGGCAATTGAACTGTATGTGTGTGCTTTGAGCGCCATTCAGTAATAATATGCGCTCAGATCTGAGCTATCTGGGGATATGTTACATAGTTACATAGTTACATAGCTGAAAAGAGACTTGCGTCCATCAAGTTCAGCCTTCCTCACAAATGTTGTTGCTGTTGATCCAAAAGAAGGCAAAAAACCTGGTCTGAAGCGCTTCCAATTTTGCCACAAACTAGGAAAAAATTCCTTCTTGACCCCAAAATAGCAGTCAGATGTCTCCTTGGATCAAGCAGCTATTACCCCACTAATTAGAAATTATATCCCTGTATGTTATGTTTTTGTAAGTATTTATCCAATTTCAGTTTAAACATCTGTATGGACTCTGACAAAACCACCTCTTCAGGCAGAGAATTCCATATCCTTATTGTTCTTACTGTAAAAAAACTTTTCTTTGCCTTAGATGAAATCTCCTTTCTTCCAGCCTAAATGTGTGACCTCGTGTCCTATGTATAGCCCTGTTTATGAATATATTTCCAGATAAAGGTTTGTACTGGCCCCGAATATATTTGTATAAAGTTATCATATCCCCTCTCAGGCGCCGTTTTTCCAAACTAAACAGTTTTTTAACCTTTCTTCATAACTAAAATGCTCCATTCCTTTTATCAATTTTGTTGCTCGTCTCTGGACCCTCTCCAGTGCCATGATATCCTTCTTTAGAACAGGCGCCCAAAATTGCACAGCATATTCAAGGTGTGGTCTTACCAGCGATTTATAAAGAGGCAGAATTATATTTTCATCCCGAGAATTCATGCCCCTTTTTATACATGACAAAATCTTACTGGCCTTAGCAACTGCAGATTGACATTGCATATTGCTGCCTAATTTGTTGTCTATAACAATTCCCAAATCCTTCTCGTGTGTGGTTATCCCTAATTCACTACCATTTAGTGTGTAAGTTGCTTGTGTATTCTTAATAACTTTGCATTTCTCTATGTTAAATTTAATCTGCAATTTTAGTGCCCAGTCCCCCAATCTATCCAAATCTCTCTGCAGCAAAGCAATATCCTGCTCACATTTTATTACTTTACAAAGTTTTGTGTCATCTGCAAACACTGATACATGGCTTTCAGTGCCTATTTCAAAATCATTTATAAATATGTTAAATAGAAGTGGTCCCAAAACAGAACCCTGAGGGACACTACTTACCACTTTTGTCCAGCCTGAAAATTTACCATTAATTACAACTCGTTGTACTCTATCCTTTTGCCAATGTTCAACCCAAGAACAAGAATATTCATCTAGACCAATTTCTTTTAGTTTGAAGACTAACCTATTGTTAGGAACTGTATCAAATACCTTGGCAAAACCAAAGTAGATCACATCCACTACAACACCCTGATCTATACTTCTACTTACTTCTTTGTAGAATGCAATTAGGTTAGTTTGACATGACCGATGTTTCATAAAACCATGCTGATTATTGCTAATAACAAAGTTCTTCCCAATGAATTCCTGAATATTATCCCTTAATAGCCCTTCAAATATTTTCCCAGTTACAGAAGTTAAGCTCACGGGTCTATAATTTCCAGGCAAGAATTATGAACCCTTTTTAAATATAGGAACAACATCTACCTTCCTCCAATCCTCCGGTACAACACCTGAAACAAAAGAATCTTGAAAAATTAAATACAGAGGTTCACTTATTTCCCCACTTAGCTCCTTAAGTACTCGTGGGTGAAAACCGTTAGGCCCCGGAGCTTTATTTACATTAATTTTCTTTAATAGCTGTAGCACCTTGTCTCGAGTTATCCAATCACAAGTTATTTGCAAGTTTTTTGCAGCAATCATTTGCATATTTCTTGCCATAGGATCCTCATTAATATATACTGAAGAAAAATAGTTATTTAAAATGTCTGCTTTTTCCTGGTCTTCATTAGCTAATAAACCCAACTCTGTTTCAAGTGTCCCTACACTTTCATTTTTGTTTTTTTTTAGAATTGATGTACTTGAAAAAATTTTGGGGGTTGGTTTTGCATTCTTTAGCTATCAATTTTTCATTTTCTAGTTTAGCCACTTTAATTGCCTTTTTGCAAGCGTTATTGGCTTCCTTATATCTTAAATAGGATGCCTTTGATTTGTCTGATTTAAATGTTTTAAATGCCCTTTTCTTATTTTTAATCTCTTGTTTTACTTCTCTACTAAGCCACATTGGTTTTAATTTGTTTCTTTTATGTTTATTACGAAATGGTACATACTGAGAAATGTACCTTTCTAATATTTGTTTGAATAGTTTCCATTTATTCTCAGTGTTTTTATCACTAAGGAGTTTATGCCAGTCGATATGTTGTAGAGCTGCCCTAACCTTATTGAAATTGGCTTTTTTAAAATTATATGTTTTTGTATACCCCACTTGCTTTTGCTTTTTTGAGTTTATTTCAAAATTTCCCATATTGTGATCACTATTTCCCAAATGCTCCCTTACTTGAATGTTGGTTAAAAGATTAACATTGTTTGTTATGACAGGATCCAGACAAGAATCCTTTCTAGTTGGGGCTTGTACCAGTTGTGACATAAAGGTGTCATTTAACACATTCAAAAACCTGATGCCCCTTGCTGAAGTACTAGTCCCTCTTTCCAAATTTATGTCTGGATAATTAAAATCTCCAATAATTAACGTGTTACCTTGATTTGCAACTTTCTCAATTTGCTCTAACAGCTGTTCTTCCTCAATAATATTTACATTAGGTGGTTTATAACATATCCCAACCAATAATTGATTTCCCTTTGTTTGCCCCAAGCAGATATCTACCCATAAAGCCTCCACTTTTTCCACGTCACACTCCACATGCCTAAGATTTGACTTTAACTCATGGTTGACATATAAACATACCCCACCACCCTTCTTGTTTTTCCTATCCTTCCTAAATAACGTGTACCCATTTAAATTAACTGCCCAGTCATGTGTCTCATCCCACCATGTTTCTGTTATGCCTATTATATCATATTGTTTAGTGTATGCTATTGCCTCTAGTTCCCTTATTTTGCATTAGTAAGCATACATTTAATATTATCATGAGTCTTTTGTACTTTTTGTGAATTATCAATATTACATACCTCCTCTGTTCTGATTTTTACCCTCCCCCCATCTCCACCCCCTTTGTTCTGAGCTAAAGCCCATCTCCTTTAAAATCCTATCTCCATTTTCTAGATTGCTTTGACCCTCCCCCCCACCACTAGTTTAAAATTTCCTCCAACCTTCTAGCCATCCTATCCCCCAGCACAGCAGACCCTCTTCCGTTTAGGTGCAATCCATCATAACTATACAGGTTGTACCCAAGTGCAAAATCAGCCCAGTGCTCTAAAAACCCCAAACCCTCTTTCCTGCACGAAGACTTAAGCCACGCATTGACCTCTCTAATCTCCCGCTGCCTTTCTGCTGTAGTGCGTGGCACAGGTAATATTTCTTAAAAAATTACCTTGGAGGTCCTTTTCTTTAGCTTACTTCCTAGTTCCCTGAACTCATTCTTTAGGACCTTCCATTTTCCTCTGACTTTGTCATTGGTACCAATATGGACCATGACAGCTGGGTCATCTCCAGCCCCTCCCAATAATCCCTCCACTCTGTCGGCAACATGCCGGACCCGAGCACCCGGGAGACAGCAAACTGTCCGGTTGAGTCGATCAGAGTGGCAGATTACCCTATCTACTCTCTTAATAATAGAGTCCCCTACCACCACAACCTGTCTAGACTTCCTTACCCTCTCAACCCCACCCATACTAGATGGGCTGTTTTCACGGCTGTTAGCAGGAACAGCTTCCTGCAGTACAGCTACTCCTGAGCTGATGCTCCCAACATCTTCACTCAAACGGGCAAATCTGTTAGGCTGCATGAGATCAGAACTAGCGAAACCTTTTCTCTTCCCTCCCCCCCTGCTTCCTCGCCCCACTGTCACCCAGCTACGTGCCTGTTCCCCATCTGTCTTATCTCCTCCCTCTCCACTACCTGTCCCCACTAAACTCTGCTTAGTGAGCAGCAGACTCCTCTCAAGATTGTCAATCTCCCTCAGTGTTACAATTTGCCTCTCCAGATCTCTAATCTGAGTTTCCAAAAATGCCACTCGCTCACACTCACCACAGAGGTATGGACCCTGGACAGAATCATCCACGCATGCATACATGCGGCATGATGTGCACTGAGTTAAACTCTCAATCTTGCTAGCACTCATCCCCAGTTACAAAAAAACACAAGTGAGCAAAAACAATATTTACCCTCTTGGTTTAAACTCCCTTGTAGTTTCAACTCCTGTTGTTTTAACTCCTACTTAAAAGAGACTACTTGAAATAGCCTACTTTCAAGCAAACTCCAGTGAGCAAGAGTCAGTAGTGGGTTTATATTCGCAATACAAATCCCACACAGGTGGAAATTAAGGGGCACTCCCCCTAATTATGTACCTGTTTTGAATGTACCTTTTTTGTGCAATGGCTGCACAGTTATATGTTTTTATGTGTTTTATTGTCTTTTGCTGCCATGTGTTCAATGGAGTTTTGCCTCTGCCCTTGGAGATAATTGGATTATATTCTAATTATCTCCAGGATAGAAGACTCTGTGGAACTGGTTTTGGGCAGAAAAGCCATGCTTCCTTTGGTCACAAAGGACTACGATCTATCTTTTTAACCACTGGACCAGTCTTGATGATTGACATATGTTTGTATTTGGAGTATGCTGATTCTGAAAATGTAAGTTTTATGTGAATGTGATGCATTCTTTTCAAGTTATGAATAACATTGAAATTTTTTATTTCTCTGCTTGTGATAATTACATTACCCATTGTGTAAGGTAATTGTATCACAGGCAGAGGGGAGGATTTTTTGTGGGAGTTGTTGGGGATAAAATCAGCCCGGGCCCTTTGTGGATGATGGATATTTGACAACTCATTCAGAGCTCTGGAAATTGGAAATGAATAGCAGAGACGTGTTCAATAACCAATTCAAATTGTATCCATACGTCAGTTATATTCATACCCCATTTTCATAGCAGGATGGGAGGGGGAAAAATGAGCATATGGGCGTGACAATGACATTGTTTTTCACAAGTTATAAACAGCTGTTTCTAGTTATAATTCAGTGTTATATAATGTATGCATATTGGATAAAACCCAGATGATTACAAATACCGAAATCTTGGACAATTAACAAGAACATCCCAAAATCCTTATCCAAGAACATATCATGTAAAAATCCTTGTCCAAGAACATATCCCGTAAATAGGATTGTAGATAAATTTTATTTCCGAGAATCGAAGATACAATTCCAAATTTATTCTTGGTTCAAATTAACCCTTATATGAACAGCTAGGATATTAAACAAAATGGATATTCATATCCTACAATTCCTCTCTTTAGATCATATCGTGATCTACCTTACGGAATATCCATGGGAGGCCTGCGGCAGAGAAACAAAAGGAGGTATATTCAGACGTGCTAATCACGTCTGCGGGACTTTCATTATTTCTTCACCTCGATTTCCCCCATTTGCTCTGTGCCGTATGTTTTCCCTTTAAGAGGAGTTCAAGCTGTCGGTTTTCAGCTTCTGTAATCATCTGTTGTACACATCTTTTAAGTGTACAAGTTAAATATTTCAAACAGCTGACATCTTAACCAATTTTGAACAGACTGCACATCATGTTATCTGTAACTTGAGCCTTGGATCAAAACAGGCAAAGTGTATTATTCCCAACAATGGGAATATTATTATTATAATTCACAACGTAAACACATATAATCAGAAATGGGAATAATATCTATTCCCCCTCTTTGGACCAGGGTCTTGGATTACCAGTCCAACCCAGTGAACTTGGGCCAGGTCAAAAAACCCAGTGGCAAAAACTCATAGTTGAGGAAAAAAGCACATCTGGGTAAACTCTAAGTGAGTGTCATGACTGTGTAGACATGTCATCCCTTCACATTGACAGCATTAGTGACTTATAAAACCTGCACTTGTAAGTAAATAGCTCGAGTATTGGGATTGGGAAACACTTCTTGATTAGTTTGAAAAGGCCCACTTACATATTAAATCATGAGATCATTTCTAATCAGTTTGCAATTCTAGCAATAATCCCAATCATGACCTTGCGTCCTATGCCTCCTAATCAAATCCCTATTTCGATGGTCCAGTCATATCCACACTTAATACATTGGAATCCATCCTTGGTACACTTAACATACATCAATGTCACACATAGTACATCCATGCCTGAGTAAGCTAACGCTTCCTCTCTCTCCGGCTAACTCTACAAAAATAAAAATAACAAAATAGTTCAATAGTCCAGCATAGTCCAGAAAAATATTATAAGTCTTTCAAGGAGTATGAAGAATCTTAGACACCATAAACTTTGTTCCATAATCTTAGACACCATAACATAGCTAAGGGTAGCAATATGGCTGACAACAAGACAATGTCAGCTTCCACATAGTTCTTAATTCTTCTGTTTGCTGGATGTTCACCACAATACTCTGTGCAACACCCCAATTGTTGAAAGGGTAATACAGAAATTGCGGCATTAGACAGCACTGCATCTTCAGGCCTTTCCAAGTTAGTTTATGTCCTCATAAGTAAGCATCTCAGTTTCTTCGGCCAGCATGGTTTTTGACCAAACAGATTTAATTGCAAAAAAGGTAGGTAGGCAGGTAGGTCAGCCAGAGAGATTGGTGTGTAGTCCCAAATATCAGGCTGCACTAATACTCCAGTACGGTCTCTATAATCATACAAACACAAGGATCAGTACGACATCAATAAATTAATTATCTAAACTCAAATAGGAGACTAAAGTTAAATTCTTAACTAGTGTAACATGTACTTCTCTCAGTTTTGCTTATGATTCATTTAATCTGTCCTTTATAAAATTTTAATACATAATTGTATTAGTGGGGCCAGCTTGACAGGGAGAACCGGGTTCACCACAAGCACCTTGGGGTGAATCCCTGCTATCCATAATTAAAACAGTGCTGAAGTTACCACCTCTACAAAAGTTAGATCCTTTGATCAAATCATCTACCTCTGCCTCCAAAACTTTTCTGATTCAATCTCCTATCACCTCCCAAATGTCCTTGTCTCGCCTGCTTAAGATCACAATCCTTTTGTGACCGATACAACATACTTTTCCCTCTTTCTTTATATCAAAACAACCTGCTGTATCTTTCTCATGAATCTTCCCAAGAAATTCAGTTGGGGTCAAAGAGGGCCAGTCACAGACCAACAGTTTGACCAAAAGTGAACAAGGAGGAAGCATATTCCATATGCAGGTCGAGATGACCTAACTCACACCCCCTCTTTGTGTACCCCTCTTTGTGTACCACACAGATATAATATTAATAAGCTTTTGAAGATTTATTGTGCATGTATAGCACGGTTGTCTAGGGGTGTATACATAAACAGTGAAAGCAGAGTCTTCATATAGGGTTTGCAATACTGACAGTCTGGGTCATAGGTGTAATGCAGACATGCGGTTAGGTACTTTTCCATTGTCAGAATACATTGAAAACACTAATATATGGCAAATATTAAAATCATATTGCAGCTGTTTCCTATACCTGGTTGTAATACTTCAACTGAGTTCAAATTGAGTATCAAAAGTCTAACCACAAAAACTAAATTTTATATGCTTATCAAAAATGAGTTTAACCCCTTAGCAATTTAATAGGGTGACCTCTTCCCATAGTATGGTTCCTTTTATAATTATTATATTATTTATTCTCTTCTGGGTCTGCAAAATGCTTTCAATATACCAATACAAATATAATACAGTAGTTAAGAATTGCCTCAAAAGAAAATATCTGATCTCTATTAAAAATATAATTTCATCATTTTGCTATAATCAATGAGGCATACTAGATGAATCTTAATCTTGGAAAAAACCTATCCTATACATCCATATTTTTTATTTTTTTTATATAACCATGTAACATAACACTTGTTTATGTTAAAGATAACACATTTGTCTTTTTCTTAAATAATGCAATGCACTTTAAAAGTAACGTTAACTCTAAATACTCCCCTAATAATACGGAGAGAGAGAGCCATTTAAAATTGGAAACGATTTTGAAAAGCAGATGATATTTTTTTTCTTTTTCTTTTCCAGGGGCCCCTTTCTTGTCGGCTGATCAGCGTTTTTTAATCTGTTGTAAAAAGACAGTAAAGGCTTGCGTTAATGACATGCAAATATTCTTTAAATATTCTTCATACTCATTGTAATATCACACGTCATCTTATAGCACAGAAAACATGTAGCAGATATCTAGCAGGCATGCCAATACAAAAAGCATATTCATGGACAGGCAATTAACTCAATCCAAAATAAATGAATAAATGTCACACTCTGTGACAGACATAATATAGGTTTCCATGTTTGTGCATTATGCATGTCTGCAAACTATGCAAGCAGTACTGCTTTAAGGTTAGATCAGAGCACCTGGCAACTAGACAGGAAAGTCAAATTTTGTCAGGAAGTCCATTATTGCAACAGAATTTTGGAAATCAGCTAAAATTTACAAAAACAGACTCCACCCTTTTTTTCTTTTTTTCTTTCTTTCTTAAGACTACAACTCATATTGCTCTTGGACTAGTATTCAATAATAAATCAGTTATTTAATAGATTATTACGCTGCAATTTCCATCTGTATCAATACTGAGACAAACTTATTCAAATATAATTTAAAATAACACAGCAAAATACCCATTAACATACATGACAATTAAACTGCGCACTTCAAAATGAGTAACCAAAACAAACATTTATGACAATCATCATTCACACAGAATAAACTTCTAACAGCTGTATTCAGAATATATTATTGTAAGGTATACCAATTCTAGTTTGTATCAGATTTATTTAAGGGTTCTGGTACCAAAGGGTTTAATTATTCTTTTTACAGAAGGGATCCCGTACGGGCATATAACGCGTTTGACTTAAACATTTGTATAACACTTGCATTAACCAGTTGCAACATATGTACCCTGTCAATAGAATTTCTCTCTTATACGCTTATAGAACATTTGGACCAGATTACACAGACATGGTATCACCTGCATTTGTCAGAACTCTCAAAGACTCAAAATATTTATACTACTCCATGTTAAAGGCATGGCAAAATCTTGACCGGTCAATTTGAGTTTCCAAAAGTCATATCAACACAGGTAAAAACCTTTGTCCATGGTTTTCTGATCCTACATTTCATGACCAAAATTTCAAACCCACTTCATCACAGTTTGGGTCACCATCAATAAAATCTCAGCATTCCCATTCAACAATTTATAGAATACATACAATTTAAAGCACATACAACATATGACGTACTGGAATACTACAAGTTAGCTTACAGCACAAAATGAAGCATGTGTTGGAACGCTGAAATTTACAACATAAATTCTCTGCAACAAACACTCAGGGCAGAAAGAATGTGGTGTTTGACGTTTTGAATGAAGTGACTTTTTGTCCCAATATGAAAATAAAGGGCTCATCATATAAACAACCATACATCCCACTCTCATGAAAAAGTGTAGTGGGCTTATAGTAAAAATAAGGGGCTCATTATGCAAACATACATGCAGAAAAATCATGTTAGTTCTAGAATTTGTAGCCCCTCTTAAATAACTTCTATTTTTTTCTTTTCTTCATCACCTTTTACATGTACTTTTTACATTCCCTCAATTAAGACTTTATGCTTAAAATCAGCGTTGCACATCATAAAATAGCACATAAATTAGCAAGCCGGAGTAATGCCAAACATCCATCATACCGGGTTTAAACAATATTCCCTTTTAACACCCTTTTTTTTTTTAAAACCAATTTAGTCAGCAACCCACCTGTACATGTACATTACATCACAAGATATAACAGCCTGCCAAAGGCTTGAAAATCATTTTACCACCTGGCCAAAGGTGAACCTCTTACCAAAGAGGAATTGTCTAGACAATTTGCCCAATAACACCTGCCAAAGGCATTTCTCCAAACCAAGGAGTAATAGAATTCTACCAAAGACTTAAAAAATACCATGTCTACCAAAGACATTATCTTGTGAAAATCCCCTTTAAAAATTCAAATAGTGAAAAACCCCATTAAAACAAGAAATGCAATGTGTGGGAGGATGGCAGACGCAGGTAAAGGTCCCCAACCCCTTAAGGACACACGCCGGAAACATTCCGTCATGATTCACTTTTATTCCAGAAGTTGTGTCCCCAAGGGGCTAAAGATCCCCTTACGTGTAATCTGCGTTCCCAATTGCACTCCCACTTCTGACACCAGTTTGTTGGGGATAAAATCAGCCCGGGCCCTTTGTGGATGATGGATATTTGCCAACTCATTCAGAGCTCTGGAAATTGGAAATGAATAGCAGAGACGTGTTCAATAACCAATTCAAATTGTATTCATACGTCAGTTATATTTATACCCCATTTTCATAGCAGGATGGGAGGGGGAAAAATGAGCATATGGGCGTGACAATGACATTGTTTTTCACAAGTTATAAACAGCTGTTTCCAGTTATAATTCAGTGTTATATAATGTATGCATATTGGATAAAGCCCAGATGATTACAAATACCAAAATCTTGGACAATTAACAAGAACATCCCAAAATCCTTATCCAAGAACATATCATGTAGAAATCCTTGTCCAAGAACATATCCCGTAAATAGGATTGTAGATAAATTTTGTAGATAAATTCCAAATGTATTCTTGGTTCAAATTAACCCTTATATGAACAGCTAGGATAGTAAACAAAATGGATATTCATATCCTACAGGAGTGTCTGAGTGTATTGGATGTGTTTATTGGTTGTGTTCCAAAACCCTGTGGGTTGTACTAATGTGTATTAAGAACAATAAACCCACAGCTCTGTCTGTTCACTGCTTGACCCTCAACACGGAGCTTTGTCTCGTTCTTGGGGGGATTTACTGTATGCTGTTCCACTTTGACTGCTAGGAGTGTAAACCTATTTGGATGTTTTTTTCCTATTCGGCTGTTTACAGCATTCATATGGTTCCAGTTCGGTGGATTGGTGTCTACAGTAGCTGTGCCTGTGTCTCTGGAAGGGAAGATCTACTAAATGGCTGTTTAACCATTTTATGCCTGGGGGTGCCGTTACAAGTAATATATATTAGAAGTGCTAAAAACAAAAGGAAGACATAGGACTGCTATGAAAGGCAAAACAAAAGTGAATTGTACAGGGATACAGAATATAACCACCAGTCACATTTATTTAACAGTGAGAAAATGGGGAGGAGTTTTGTTAGAAAAATGCTACTCATGGTTTTGTTCCAAATAGTTTGATGTTAACAACACCAATATAACTGTGTGCTTTAAAAATAGTTTTATAATAAGTTATTTAAATGTACATAGGGATTTTGGATAGTGTACAAGTAACTTGTTTCTTCAATTTTTATTGTATGTATTGGGGTGATTTGTAATATAGTCACTGCTGCCACCCAGGAGTATCGGACTAAATTTTTTATATTTGTATTTCCTGCACTACTGCCTGTTATTGGTGAATTTTAGAGCCAATGCAACAATAGGCACATCTGCAGGCTACTCGTGGTAGGCTCCACCCCCTCTGTGGTAGGCTTAAAGAAGTCCCATGCGGGAGGTATGCTTAGGGCTTCTGGACATTTTCACTTAGGGGTGTTCTCACTTGTGTTGCCAATGGTTTATACACTAATGGCTGTTTGTTGAGTTATATTGAGTTATTTTGCAGTTATTAACAGATTCTAGTCAAAGTTCCTATCACCAGGAGCTCAAGATTAGATTATTTGAAGAAATATACATATCATAGTTTGCAATCTTCACCCCAATTCACTGTTTAGTGACTCTAACCAGATGTTTTCGCTTGGTAGACAACAACATCAAAGAAGTTACCAACAAGTTTAGATTGTGAAAAATTGTATTGTATAGGCATGTCTGTCTGTTGGAATGTAGGTGGACTGGCCAGTGTCCTCTATAGTCCACACAGTTACCTTTGCTTGACAGTAGTAATGCAGAAATAGTTATAGAGAGTATACAACTTACATTTTCTGCACGTGAGGCTAGAGAGGAAGTGGAAGGGATCAATTCCTAACTGCACCATTAACAGTCTCTCACTCAAGAAATGCATTGCAGGTGGAGCAGGGCAGCAAAGAGTGACACCCACAGTATCAGTACTCCAGCAGCTGAACAATCAATAATAGAGTGGTGAATACTTTTCAAATTACCCTTCAAACTCTACATGTTGTAACCAAAACACATCCTTTTCCCCAACCCTAAATTTAACCCCTCCCCAAACCCTTTACCTTAAATGGAAACTATAGTCACCAGAACAACTGCAGCTTAATGTAGTTGTTCTGGTGAGTATAGTATGTTCCTGTAGGCATATTAATGTTAACACTGCCTTTTCAGAGAAAAGGCAGTGTTTACATTACTGCTTAGGAACACCTCTAGGGGCAGTAACTCATAAGGGCATTAGAGGGGCTTCCTGCATCAGTGCTTCACAATGTGCAACACTGATGTTCAGAATCTTCAATTTTAATGATTTCAGCAATGGAGGCAGATTGGGGGCAGAGCCAGCAACGGCAGACCAAGTTTAGGCAATTTTAATATAGGCCAGCCTTTTTATGGCACCTACAAGCTTGAGCCTTGGAATCAAGGTGCATTCCTTCACAAGCCTTAATACCTCTTTAGCCTGTAACTTCTAATATTGTTTTAACTCTACATGCATTTACACTCACTATACTAACAGATTCAAACACAATGCATTACAAGTAGAAGCATGCACATGCATATCTAGAGGAAACAGGGGGAACCTATGTTGCTACTGGCACCTGACAAGTAAATCCAGCCCTGAAAGTACTTGTAAATTTTATATTGAAAACCTTAACATCATATTTGCAAAGAAGGAAGTCTTATAGTTATTAGATGTTAGAGACTTATATTATCATTAAACTTGTGCAGTGTGAATAATTTTGGTTCTTCCAAACCACTTTGGCAGAATGTTTTGGTTTTTGGGGGGCCAGCAGAATTTAGTTTATGCTACTGTTTGGCTCAGGTGAATTTTCAATACCGAGAAAATCTCTAGAAGGCAGCAAAAAAAGTTGCCTATTGACTATACTGACATGCAAAACAACCACCATAATGTATGTTAAATTGCTAAGCAATATTAGCCATTTTTTTCCAATGTCAAATTTGAGTTGCCTAAATTAGAGTATTATATATCTGAAAATAAAAAAGAAAGTAGAGAACTTTTTATAGTGAGCTTCAAATTAATTGAATGTAATATTTTGTTATTTGCAATCTTGTATTAAATAAAAATGGGGGAGAAGGGTTTGTTCAAGTTCACATTATTTGGTTTATGCAAGGCAGAAAGGAAAATGTCAGTGGGTCATTGACCATCCACTCACCCCAACCACCCAGATAAAGACAGAGCTTCCCCACTTATCCAGTATATAGCAGCTGTGACCAACCTTAAGTGTAGAAAAAAACAAACTATGCTCTCTTAATTTCTGCCAAATGAGTCTACAGATATGGCAGGCACCAACGACTCAGGGAGCCTGGTCAAAACTACTACAATAAAAGGTTTGAAAGTTGGTGGGGAGTAAAATAAGTTTAAGTAGCAGGAATAAATAATTTCATTTAATTTGAATTATATTTGTACTTTTTCTTTTTTAATTCGGCGAGTGAACAATGAGATACCCACTATTTCCACCCCTACCACATTTTGGTATACTTTATTTCTTACAAAGATTTAAATAAAAAGACCTGCCGAGCTTTGGGTAGGCAGTGTCCACTTGTGCAGTAAATTGCAGCCACACACAGACTGTGGCCAGAAAGAGGAAAATAATTCAGCCCGGGCATTTTTTTACCACAGCATTCCAATGTGAAGAGAGTGGGACCAGAGGGGGTATTGTATTATAACAAGCACACCTCTCTCAATGTGAACATATTGGTTCAATGTCACAACACTAGCCTGTACTCTGGCACTAGGTTGATTAATGCTAATAGATATGTTGATGATGTCGGTATTGGTCATTTCAATGATGATGGTGGTGGTGGTTGTGTTAGTGGTTTTGGTGTTGGTAATAGTAAAATTGAAAGTGGGTGAGCAACTTGTGCCCATGGTAGCAGGTGCAGCTGATGTCACAACTTTCTCCTTCACATGAGATGATTCCATTTCAGATACAGATGTCCTTGGAGATGGTGGAGAAAATTCAGGAGGCGAGTGCACACTAGAAACATAGAAAGATAAAATCGGCCCAATTTTGTTTAAATACTTTCATTAGTCCCTGGCCTTATCTTATATTTAGGATAGACATATGCATATCCCACGCATGCTTAAACTCCTTTACTGTGTTAACCTCTACCACTTCAGCTGGAAGGCTATTCCATGCATCCACGACCCTCTCAGTAAAGTAATTCTTCCTGATATTAATTTTAAACCTTTGCTCCTCTAATTTAAGACCATGCCCTCTTGTTGTAGTAGTTTTTCTTCTTTTAAATATAGTCTCCTCCTTTACTGTGTTGATTCCCTTTATGAATTTAAATGTTATTATCATATCCTCCCTGTCTCGTCTTTCCTCCAACCTATACATGTTAAGATCCTTTAAACTTTCCTTGTAAGTTTTATCCTGTAATCCATGAACCAGTTTAGTAGCCCTTCTCTGAACTCTCTCTAAAGTATCAAAATCCTTCTGGATATGAGTGATATAGAGTGATATTGTGTATTCAGGCACTTAAAAGGTGGAAAAGATTAGGTGAGCTGCTACCGCCAATGTGTAATTCTCTCATAACTTAACACAAAAATACAAAATGTGATAATAGACTGTGTGGCAAAATACCAACACCAATCAGGAGGTATATGTGAATAACTCGCCTCCCCCCTCTTTCTTGGGTATATTGGTAATAACCTAGAGGTGGGGATTGAAATAAAAAATACAATAGTGTAATGCGTTAAACAGCAGTGAAGTGGTGTGAAAGCATATAGAACCACTCACATGGTACTGAGCCTCAACAGGATAGGCTCAGATCGCTTAGGCAGGCGTGTTTTGGAGGTAACACGAAACCAACAATTGATGAAAATCGTGCAGGTCCTTTAAAGGTAGAAGAAACCAGGCATAGTGTAGTATGTAGATAAATAGTAATTGAAATGGAAAATACACAGAACTGCTCACCTGATTCAGAGCCTATAGCTCTGACTCTGAGTATAATGATGTATGTGCCACTAAGGGGGCACAAAATACTATGGATGGGTATCAGGAACACTACTTACGTCCACAGGTAGGGAGTAGAAAAAATAAAATTTATTAAATTAATACAAAACAAAATAACGGTAATAAAACAGTAATATCCTACCCGGGTGAATATTCTCATCAGGGCCTCGGCTATCGTTTCTGCGTGCACGTTAGTTAAGGCCACTGCCTCGGGGTACCTGGTGGCATAATCCACCACGGTTAGGACATATTTCTTGCCGGAGGGGCTTGGCTTTGCGAGGGGACCTATGATGTCTACTGCCACCCTACTGAATGGTTCTTCAATGATGGGCAGAGACCGTAGGCGGGCTTTGTATCTGTCCCCTCTCTTGCCTACTCTCTGGCAGGTATCACAGGTCTGGCAATATCGCCTAACATCCTGGGAAATACCTGGCCAAAAGAAATTTTGAGTCAGCCTGTGCTTGGTACGGCTGATGCCTAGGTGTCCAGACAGGGGAATATCATGGGCTATGCGTAACAGCTCTAACCTATACTTTCGAGGCACTATTAGCTGTTTAATGGGTAAAGGTATTGACCCGGACACTACCTTCTCTGCGTGCCGGTATAGTAGTCCTTTGTCCCAGATACCCAGATATATCTTTCCCCCACTAACCCCGCTTGATCTTTATCAATGCGGTCTTTATATACCTGTAGCGAGGGATCTAGGGCCACTTCTGAACTAAACTCTATAGAATTGGCCCATGGCATGACAGGGGGTAGGGGAGGGTCATTGCTTACCTGAGCCTCAGATTGATCGGATGGTGCTGTGGTGCGAGCCTGTTGTCGGGTCACAACCGGGTAGGCTTCTTGTATGGTGGGTTGTGGAACAAAAGCTGAAGTCAGCTCCCCCAAGTCGTTGCCCAAAATCACATCCGCTGGCAAGTCTTGCATCATCCCCACATATACGTTCCCATGCCCCGCTCCCCAATTCAAGTGCACCTTGGCCATTGGTACTTTGTAAATGGCTCCCCCGGCCACCCGTACAGCCACACAGTCCCCTGTGAGCTTGGGCTATGGTACCAGATGACTTCGTACTAGAGTTAGGGTGGCCCCAGAGTCACGAAGTCCTTGTACTTTTCTCCCCTCCATGTGTACTTCCTGGCGGTGCCCTTGGCGGTTATCGGAAGCGGCCTGGATGGGGTTCACCTCGTGTAGGGTGCCTAGTGGTTCCTCCAGGGTTGTCCCCAGCTACAGATTCTGGTAGGATTCGGCCTGTAGACAGTGGAATGCGGCACGGTTGCTTGGGGCTGCGTTATTCCAGCTGGGTCGAGGCCGATTCCGTGGGCAGAATGTGCCCCTGTTGGTTGCAGGTATGGCACCGGATTGGTGGATGTGCTGAATACCTGGGGGGATAGGAATTCTGGCTTACCCCTGGTCGCTGGTGAGTTGTGGGGCCCCCTGGAGTGCTGGTTGTTGCAGGGGGGATGACAGCTCTGGTTGGTACGGGTTGATCTCTCCGATTGTCCTGGAACTCGTCTGCCATATTAGCCGCTTCCTGCAGGGTGTGTGGCTTTCTGTCCCGAATCCAGTTTTGCCTATAGGCAGGGACGCCATTGAAGAATTGCTCCAGTACCATTAGCTGGAACAGACCCTCCAAGGTATCCACTTGGGCGGCCTCCAGCCACCCCTTTGCAGCTTGTTGCAGCTGGTGCGCCCATTCCACATGGGTGTCTTTAGTGGGTTTTTTAATGTCCCGAAACTTCCTTCGGTATGCCTCTGATGTGATGGCATACCGGGCTAGAATGGCCCATTTCACCTTATTGTAATCCCTACTATCCTCGTCTGGTACTGCCCGGTACGCTCCAGCGGCTCGCCCAGATAATCTCCCTGCTAGTAGGGTACTCTGTCTGCATCATTAATCTCATGCAGCAAACACAGTCTCTCAAAGTCCTGTAAATAGTCGTCAACACCACCGTCCGCCTCCACATAGCTTTTAAAGGCTTGATATGGAATCTTGGCTTTCCCTGCGAAATTATGGACTGGCATTGCGGCTCTTTCCCCGGCTTGCTGGTTCCCTGGTGTTCTCCTGGACATGATGTACTCCTGTACATCACCGAAAAGCCTGTCAACCATCTCTGCAGATGGGGTTGTAGGGAATAAAGCCATTCGTGCTTGGAATTCGGCTGTGAATTCGTGTGTTTCTGCCTCCATTTGAGGTGCTGCAGCAGCTGCTGCTCTGTCTCCTTCCATGAGCTCTGTAATTAGGACAGCCTTGGCCTTGTTACTGGCGATTGCTCCTCTGGCTTCCAGCACCTCCTTTAATGTGCTCCATTTTAGCAGGGCGTAATTTGTTCCCATTCACCGGCTGTTCGTGGGGTTTATTCGAATGCGCTAATTCCCGAATGACTGTTCCTTGATTCATTTAAAAATCTGCCGAACGTTGCTTTGCTGTGTAAATTCAAATCCCGTCGCTTGCCACCAATTGTAGCGGAGAGGCAGTATAATCCACGATATCTCCGCTGGGTAAAAGGAACAACAAGGGATAATCCAGGGAATCAGCATACAATAATCCAAACAGCACTGCAGTAACCCTTCCTTCCCAAGAACTAGACGACACATAGGCTGGGAGTCAACTGAGGTCTTTTAATTCAGCTCCACAATTTATACAAGTCCCCATGCAAGGGGTTTCCTGAGTCCCCTCCCAGGGGCATTCCCAGAGGGGACTACATTGGGGACTTACAATACAGGACATTTCTCCCATCAGGCACTGCTGCACGAGAGGGATCCTCCCACTGGAATATACCGTTAAGTGGATTATCCCTCCGTGCAGCAGAACTCACAATTCATATTAAATTCAATAACTTCACGAATATCTGAGTTATTTAAACAAATGGAAGTTCGGTAGATAGCTGGGGTCTGAGCACATCATTCGTGAGATTACCGCTCAGATCCCAGCTAAAACTACCGAACGCCGCACGAAAAACACATTTATTAACACATAGCCTGAAAACACCGATTACATTGTTGCAATCGGTTAATAGGCGCCACACGCCTCTAAGTGTGTGGGCTATTAACTGATATGTTGTTCAGTTCCCGAACGGCCCGCAAAGGTGCAGTTCGTGAAACGAAAGGAATCAGCTATCTGCGTTTGGCAGATAGCCCAGCAGGCAATGCATTATTAACAGTGCATGACATTACACGCTATAACATACAATAGGAACCCCATACTGGCAACCCTTAAAGAAACAGTACAAAATAATGTCCAAGTGGCTAGGTTTGACACACTATAGCTCTGGCTCTGAGTATAATGATGTATGTGCCACTAAGGGGGCACAAAATCCTATGGATGGGTATCAGGAACACTACTTACGTCCACAGGTAGGTAGTAGAAAAAATTAAATTTATTAAATTAATACAAAATAAAATAACTGTAATAAAACAGTAATAAAAATGAGTCTTTGATCCTCCTGGACATCCGAGACGCGTTTCGCCGGTAGGCATTGTCGAGAGTGCGTTCCTGTTTATAGTTGTCTACCTGTTTTTTTTACTTTGGCTTTGTTTATTGACTTCTCTATATTCTGGTATCCTGACAACTGGCTTTCCTCATCGCTGCGTCCCTTTCTGTGTTCCCTGACCTCGGCTAGTATTTTTGACTATTCTATGTCTGTTAAATCTGGGCATTCTAAGGACTGGTAATACGTTACTTATTTGTCATCCGTGCTATACAGTTCTACGTGCTGGATCAAACAGTAATCCTGACATTACGACATGGCCATAGATCCTGTAGAACTGTGTCAGCACATAGCTGCTTGCGAGAGGAAATTAGAGGAGAATGATCACCGCATGGATCAATTCGCTCAGGCTTTCAGAACGCTTCTCGCTAGAACGGTGCATCTGAAGCCTGCAGCGTCTCCTCCTATAGCACTTCTACCCTGTGTACCTCCACCCACTGTTAATAGGACCCCTAGCATCTCCTTATCGCCATCCCTACAGTTTGATGGCAATATCCAGGAATGCAGGGGTTTTCTTAATCAGGTGGAGTACTATTTTGAGGCCTCACCAGGGTTGTTCCCCACAGACAGAGTAAAAATTGGTAATCTAATGAATCAATTAAAGGGCAAGGCCCTTGCCTGGGCTAATCCATTGTGGGAGAGTAATCGTAGCATTGCTCATAATTACCAGGAATTCCTTGCCGAATTCAAGCTCACGTTTGAGCCATTGGGTAGAGAGGATGACGCCTCCACTGCCCTAATGCACATCACACAAGGTAAACGGTCTATCTTGGATTATGCTATTGAATTCCGTACCTTAGCTTCCGAGGTAGACTGGACTAACAATGGGTTAATATTAGCATTCAAAAAGGGTCTCTCAGAGACTATACTAGATGAGATAGCCGCTAAAGAATTACCTAAGAGTCTTAATGGATTTATTACGTTTGTCATGCATATTGATAATAGGTTAAGACTCAGAGAAGTCACCAGAAGCAAGACCAGATGTATGGCTATATCCCTAGCACCTCAGTTCTCTAAATATGTTTTGTCTAACCTCCCTGTACAGTCTGAACCCGAACCCATGCAGTTGTCCGAGGCTGAAAACAGTATAGGAGAAGGGAGGGGTTATGCTATATTGCGGTAAAATGGAACATATGTTAACTAATTGCCCAGTGCGTCCGGAAAACTTCAGCACCTAAGAACCTTCAGGGAACAGATCTTAGGTGTGATGGAGTTGTCCTCTAGCAAAAACAAAAGTAGATTCCTTCTTGAGGTATCTATTTTCCTTGATAACATGATCTTTTCTTGCAGTGCCCTAATGGACTCAGGTCCTGCTGGAAATTTTATTGATGTCCAGTTTGTTAGGGGTAATGAGATACCGGTCAGGGAGAGACCTACGCCGCTAGCTGTAGAGGCTATTGATGGTAGACCACTCACACAACTGTTTATAACCCACAAAACTGTCCCTATTATGATCTCTATTGGGGCCTCCCATAGGGAGGAGATGACGATTCAGGTTATTACTTCTCCATTGTGTCCTATCATATTAGGGTTTCTGTGGCTGAGTAAGCACAATCCCTATATTGACTGGGCTAATGGTGAGATATTAGAATGGGGTAAAGAGTGTATGGGGAGATGTATAAAACCAGTACTAAAGAGATTGGATACTATTGACCTTCCCACTACCACTTCCCAAACTCCTGGAGTTCCCATGCAATACCGAGAACTTCAGGAGGTGTTTAACAAGGCTCAGTCTGATGTATTGCCTCCCCACAGAGCATATGACTGTACCATTAACCTGTTTCCAGGCGCTATGTCACCTAAGGGGGCAGTTTATGCCTTATCTCCCCAGGAGAGTAAAATAATGGAGGAATACATCAAAGAATCCTTGAGCAAAGGGCATATAAGAAAGTCATCCTCACCAGCTGGTGCAGGATTCTTTTTTGTTGAGAATGAGGGTGGTGAGTTACACCTTTGCATAGACTACATGGCACTTAATAAAATCACTATAAAAATGCATACCCTATCCCACTCATTTCCGAATTGTTCGATAGACTTCAGGGAGCTAAAGTATTTACTAAGCTTGACCTTAGGAGTGCTTACAATTTGGTTAGAATTAGCGGAAGACGGCATTTAATACCCGTAGTGGACACAATGAATATCTGGTAATGCCATTTGGGTTATGCAACCATAGTCACAGGGCAGGAGGCGGTCAAGCAGGCCCCTCCAAAAACTCATCGGAGTTTGTTACACACGTTCAAACAGAAAATCATACTGGCACACAAACTGATGCAGGTACACAAACACAGACAGTCATGCAAACAGACACAAACAAATACAGACAGTTATACAGGCACACATACACACTCATACAGAGAGTCATACAATCACACAGACAGACTCATCGGGCAAAGAAGAAAATTGTTACTGCACCAACAGAGGCATAACAAAGGGACTGTAGGGTACTCGATTTATACAGCACAGAAGAAGGACTGTTTTTATGGAAAGCCAAAACCAGAGCATGCTGTGGTTCAATGCTTGGTATTGTGCACAAAGCAGTTGATAAAATAACACTCACCAGCATAATAAAATTATCTGAAAATAAACATATTTATCTATAAAATTACAAAGACACTAAAGTGGAAATTTGCAGAATAAAAATCACATCATATGTTTTGTTAAAACAGATAAATGGAGACTACTGGATAACATTAATATGGTGTGAACAACAGGTTTCAATAATAGGCTGTAGAATGTATTCCATAATTTATAAGGATTAGCCTACATTAGTGTGAGGGCCTGGTTATTTGGCTATCAAACATTGAAACAAGATACTTGTAGAGGCTGATGATTGTTTAGATAGGATTTGTATAATTACATGCATGCCTTTGTTAATTCCATCTGGTATTAGGGTTTTTAAATTCCTTTTGGAATCCTTAGATATTAATCAGTCAATAAACAATGAAACATTAATATGTTTTTTCTTCATTAGTAAAAGAATATATGTCATCTCTCTCTTGATTTGCTGCTGTGCACAAGTGAATATCCTGTATTCTTTACGGGATTGAGATGATATAAAAAAGGAAATTGATAACTATAACAATGTTATAGACTGAAATCCATTCAATGTTTGATCAAGTACAGATGTGATTCTGCTCATTTTCTACAGCTGAATGATATCATATGACAATACTGGGTTCAACTTTCTTACACGAAGAAAAGCAATTGATAAACAGACATTCGAGTGGTGACCCCATGGTGAGCTGAAATTTTCCCTTTAAATGTAAGTTTAGACAATAACTAAATAATATAATTCTTCACTTCTAATCTTTCATAGTTAAAAGTTTTGATCCCAGTTGTGAAATTCTGAAATCCGTCTGCTGGGCAGAGGAACAGACACATCCCCTCCAAGAGAAGAAGGTGATCAGAGGGTGGCTGATGGGGAGCTGTGCATTGGGATGTGCTGAAAAATTTGCCAGAGTCATTCTACAGTGTCTCAACATACTGATTTCTCACATCACAATGTTTATCTATAATTCAGATCACAATGAGGCAGGGACGCAGCATGTGCTGGAAGACTGTCTATTAATTAAAGCAGCTCTAACAGTACTACACCATCAGGGAAAATATGTGTGTTGGGGGAAGTCATTGAGTCGACCATACACTCCTCTGTATACCAAAGTATTCTGGTATCAAATGTGAAATGGTATATAAAAATGACCTGTATATACCTGTATATTATGGAAAAATAATATAATTACCTATTTTGGGGGTGTTTTCGTCTATAATAGGTTATTTAATGTTCTCTGCTGCAGTAACTAGGATTACAGAAATTCATAAGTAATGCTATTTAGGCACCTTCTGATTGAAACTCACCAACACACATACATTACACACATGTACACACATACCTTATAAGCTGATCTTCTTTACTTTCTGTTCTCTGGTACTCGTGTTCTCTAATGTAGAAACCCATTAATGGCCAATGGATCTGGAGTCATGAAAGCTCAAAATGGGGGTACACATAATAGAGCAGATTCTATATGATTTCACGTATACAAATCTCAGTGTGTTAGTCAATGCCTTTACTAAATGACTAAATATTGAAATTATTATACCATTGGTTTATTTAAATTGTTCAAAAATATTTTATGTTGTCAGGTAAAAATCTATTTATATTTCTCCAGTTTTACACTTGCCAAGGAAATTCCTGTGCCACAGCCTGCCTGGTCACAGACTGTAAAATTATATATAGGATGTGGGGGATACATTGTGTAATTGTCAAGTTCTCCTGTTGTGTGTAGGGGGATAAATACATATGGTTTTCAATGAAATAAACAGTTCTCTTGTTTTACTGAATACTACTGGTCTTGTCCATTGTTTTGGTAAATTTTACAAAGGTCCAGAGGGCTATGCTCAGTGTATGCTTTAGCTAAATCCAGGACCAGTAGAGGACTAGAGAAGCGATGGCCAAGGGACACTAAAAACTATTTATCATTCTTTATTTTTATTTTACTTTTGTATATATAATTATTTACATGTATTTTTTATTTATTTTATTATTATTTTTTAATTATTATTTTATTATTATTCTTTCTTTATTTACTTATTCTTTATCCTTACTATGATGTGTTTTTATATATTTTTCATATCTTTTTGTTTTGTGTTACTTCTATTTATAATTTTTTTATTTTTTATTTTCTTCTTTCTCTCTTTCTTTATTCTTTTAATTTTTCTTGTTTGATTTACATGATCTATTTCTTATATGGGCAGTTGTGTGTAGGCGGTGATGGAGTCCTTTTGAGCACTTTGAGTGCTCTTTTACCTTAGATGTCTCCTGCGCATGTGCCCTAATATACTGTTGACAGATGCACCTTACTATGCGCTTGTGTTCTTCGCACATGCGCTGTATTTCCTGTTGTGATACTTACACATGCGCTGTATTAAGTGCTTTTATTGTTTGCACATGTGCTCTAATGCCGGGTGTTCTTGCACTAACCGGCCACTGTGGGCATTTTGCGATGTGGGAATATATGGGTGACAGGATCACGCATGTAACATGCACGTGTGCGGCTCATTTTTACCGTTGGCTTATTGAGTTGGTATCTTGGAGGATGTATAAGGTAATTACAATAATTACTAATTTATTTATTCACATTTTCTCCTCATTACTGAATCTTCTTTAGTGATTATTTGACATAGATGAGTCTATTGAGCCCTTAGCTTGTGTCCTCCTATCACAAGAAAGAGGTGTTCAAACTTTAGTGACCCTTTCTGTCTGCTTCAATATGTGGATTATTTTTATTCCTTACTTTTGTTTACTTTCTATGCCATTTACTTGGTTTATTTTTCCATGTTTTCCAAGGAACTTGTGTACTGAATTAATGATTTAATTAACCAAATTAACTGATCATCTGTTTTTTTTCACTGTGTGTGTTAGTGAACTTTGTAATTTCACATTAATTGATTATGTGTGTATATAAATGTTTTCTTGTTACTGTGGTGTTAGCTTGATAAAGACCTGGGCACAGGTCGAAACGTTACAGATCCAATAAACCTGCTTTGAATATATGACAGTGAGTGCCTGAGACTTTTTTCTCTTACAAGGGACACTAAGAGACCTTGCCAACCCGTAACAACACTATGTGCAAGTTATTTTTTTCCTCTCAATGGTCCAATTTTAATGATTACTCCAAGTACCATAACCACTTCAGTTCATTAAAGTGGTCATGGTGCCTGGAGTCTGTATGTGCACCGTTAGATGTAAGAAAAAAGGTCAGCTTCTCCAGTGAATTAATGAGGCAAAATTCAATAAAACCCAACTGTCAGCAACGTTGCAACCTAAATGGTCTTTTTCAAGCTAACACACACAAGAATAAATGACAGACAAAAGATTGATAAAACAATTAGTGTAGTTCAACAAGTATATGGGTGATGGAAATCAGATTTGGAAGAAACCTAAGAATAGATTAAAAAAGAGAAATGGTTAAAATAATATCGTTAAATGTTCAAGGTCTAAATTCCCCTAGTAAACGAGCAATTCTGTTTGATTATATTAAGAAAGAAAAAGCTCATATCATCTTTCTACAGGAGACACACTGGAAGAGAGATGATAAGTTAAGATTCATTCCACAAAGTTTTTCAACAGTAATATCCGCCACATTAGAGAGTCAGAGGAAAAGAGGTGTAGCCATTATGATAAGTGACGACTTGGATGCTAAAATCATATATCAAGAACTACATGCAGAAGCCAGATTTATTATAGCGATAATTAATATCCAATCAGAAATTTATACGTTAGTAAATGTGTAGGCGCCTAATAACCCTTCTAATAAATATTTCTATAATCTTTTTGATAAAGTAGATAAAATAAAGCAGGGTAAATTACTCTTGGCGGGTGATTTCAATCGGATACCAGATGTAAATATGGATAGTAAAACTTTAAACCCCGAAGGGTCAATTAAAGCAGTAACTGAACAAGCTGTACAATTTCAAAGGATAATTAAGAAATGGATTTATGGATATATGGCGAGTGTTTCATCCACTGGAGAGGGATTTTACATGCTTCTCCAGATCATATTTTTCATACTCAAGAACTGACTTATTTCTGGGCAATGTTGGATTTACCAATAGTACTAAAAAAGTCATTATAGACGAAGTAACTTGGTCTGATCATAATGCCATAATCTTGGAGTTGGATATAGTGGATAACAGGGCAAGAAGAACTGATTGGAGATTAAATGATAATATTCTCTCCAGTAAGGAAAATAGAGATTATATAGGGGAGATGACAGATTGTTTTTTTCAGGAAAATGAGGGGGGTGAAGTGTCACTTCCGATGGCTTGGAATGCATATAAATGTGTTATAAGGGGTTACTTAATTAAGCTAGGTACAATTGATAAAAAAAAGAAAGGGAGACCCCTAAAGGATTTATACGTAGACTATTATAATCTATCGAATGAAAATAAAATTTTACCAACTCAGGAGAAAAGTATAAAAATGCTATTATTGCAATATCGAATAAATGAATTATTATTTGAGGAGAAAAAGAGAAATCTCCAATTCTTAAAGATGAATTGGTATTATAAGAGTAACAGGGCGGATAGGCTGCTTACAAATAAATTGAAAAATAAAAAACAAATGAGGAGGATTCATAGAATTGAGGTAGGAAAAGAAACGTTATTAAGCCCGAAAAAAATAGGGTCAGCTTTTAATGACTATTATAGTCGATTATATAATTTAGAATCAGTGGGACAACAACCCCCATCTTTGGATTATTTTAAAAATAAAAAAATGTCAAAAATAACTAGAGAACAACTTAATGAGATAAATAAACCAATAACCTCAGAGGAAGTTATAACAGCTATAAACAAGTTACAGATAAATAAAGCCCCTGGCCCAGATGGCTATTCAAATAAATTTTATAAGATATTTAAAGATTTCCTTTCGACTCGTCTCGCTAGGATATTTAATACAATAGTGGAAAATTGCGCGTTCCCTAGGGAGATGCTTCAAGCGAATATTGTTCCTATCTTGAAGCCGGATAAAGATCCATCCAAATTGGTGAACTATCGCCCAATATCTCTTCTAAATGGGGATGTAAAGATTTATGCCTTAATTATTGCAGATCGATTAAAAACATGTATTCCGACTTTAATCCATCAGGATCAAGCCGGCTTTATTCATGGTAGAGCACCATCAGACGGATTAAGAAGAATAATGGATGTACAGGATGTTGCGATTAGGAAAAGAGCCCCCCTTCTGACCCTGTCATTGGATGCTGAGAAAGCGTTTGACAGGGTCCGATGGGATTTTTTGGGAAATACATTAAAATCATATGGTATAGTAGGAACAGTCTATGATGCCATTATGGCACTATACACTGTTCCTTCGGCAAGGACTATAGGCCCTGGGATAGAGGCAGATTGGTTCATTATTAAGAACGGAACCAGGCAAGGATGTCCTCTTTCCCCGTTACTTTATGTTTTAACAATTGAGCCTCTTGCAGAAGATATAAAGCAAAATGGAAAGATTGAGGGTTTTTGGTTTAAAAATTTAGAACATAAGATTAATCTATACGCTGATGATGTTATGCTTATGATACAAAATCCTAGATCATCATTGCCGGAATTGATAAGAACACTAGACCATTATAGTGTATTTTCAAATTATAAATTAAATATTAATAAAACCACAATAATGACAACTAATTTACCCAGGGAAGATAAGGACTTTATTAAAATATCTTATGACTTTGTCTGGGTTAAGGAACATATCTCATTTCTTGGTATAAAAATATCAAGAGATATAAATAGAGTTATCAAAGTTAATTTCCTCCCTCTTATAAAAAATACAAATAAAGTATTAAAAGAATGGGCCGGTAGGGAGATCTCTTGGATAGGTCGTATAAACACTATTCGATCATATATTTTGCCTAAATGGAATTATCTCTTTAGAATGATACCTATACAAGTTCCCAACCTTTGGTTAAAAATGATACAGTCAGCTTTTTCTAAATTTATTTGGAAAGGTAAAAAACCAAGAATAAGCTTACAGTTAATATCTAAGAAAAGAAAGGATGGAGGCCTTGCTGCTCCAAATATAATAGAATATCACAATGCATGTATGCTGGCCCACACTGTTAACACGTTAAGTATAGATCAAAAAGATCAATCTTGGTATCATATAGAGCAATCATTAGTAGAGACAAACAGCCTATCCGCTCTGTTTTGGACAACAAGGAGGAATCAAAATAAAAATAACTTGGTTCACCCAGAAAATTAGACAATTATAGATAGTATACGGAGATTTTGGTATAAATTTAAGAAAAATTATAAAATAGAATATAGAATATTCCCTTTTCTACATTTAGAGGTGATTAATTATAATATTGAAGATATTAATATCAGTGGTTGGATACAAAAAGTTATTAAGTACATTCAACAAATTATAGATAAAAAGGATCTTAAGTCATTTAGCCAGTTACAGGCAGAGTTTGGGATTGAAAGTAAGGAGGTATTTACATATCTAAGAGTTAAGTTTTACCTGGCGAAATTTTTGGATATTCAGTTAAATAAAAATATAAGTAACATCAAGAAGATTATGGAAACCTATAGAACCAAAGGTCACATTTCTAGATGTTATGAATTTTTAAAGTCATCTCAGAAGCTCCCTCCTTGGAAACCTAAGATTAAGTGGGAAAAAGATTTACAAATGGTAATCTCCGAGCAAGACATGACAAATGCGATAGAGAGAGTTAATAAATCGGTACATTGCTTGAATATAGTAGAGAATTTTTATAAACTCTTAAATAGATGGTATATGGTTCCAGAAAAACTGGCCAAAATATATGTAGATCAGAGCCCTTTCTGCTGGCGTTGTGAAGATGGGAAAGGAGATTATCTCCATATTTGGTGGTACTGTAAAGTTTTAAGTAATATATGGAAGGTGGTATATAAGCAGATTTATAACTCATGTCAGCTATATATACTCTTCACACCACAAAGTTTTTTGCTACATCTTGGATGGCCTTTTATGTCCTTTGAGAAACGCATGTTGATAATACATATCTTAATGGCAGTAAAGTTAGCTGTGGCTAGAAATTGGAAAAGTAAAAAAGAAATACAGTGGAGTGAAATTAAAACACAGGTTATATACCAATGTAAGATGGAAAAGGGAATAATTCTAGGTAATTCTGTAGGTCTGAAGAAATATAGTAACTGGGAAACAATAGTTGATAATTTCACTATTAATTAGAAGAACTTATAACTCTGAGGATATGAGCTTCCTTGAATGCGAGATTGATCCCCGAGGAACTTTAGCAACAACGTACCCAATGTGTAGGATGGGCAAAATGGGAAAGTATAAGTCTGGTCCCTCGGGAGAGTATGCATGTGTGAATGGAATGTTTTAGGTTTTTTATTACACCTCTTTTTGCAATCCATGTGAATTATATATATGGAAACCTAATTTGGTTTATAATTGAAATGTTGTTTTTATATGGAAATATATTAGAAATGTAAAAGTTGTAATAGAGGAAATGATTGCAATATGTAAATTGTGAAAATTTGAAAAAATAAAAATATATGATAAAACAATTAGTGCAAAGAACAAACGTGACCATACGAGATCAGTACTCACTTAAGCAGGGATGTGCAGCATCTGTGTGGAAGACCAAAATGTCCAATCACAGGAAAATAGAAAAAATAATAATTAATAAAAAGTAATAATAATATTCCTAGTGTCATTATTGTTGTCTGATGGTCGTCGGCATTTGATGTCAGGGAGCTCCCACCTGATCACGTGGAGCATCCAACGTCAAGAGGCAACAGGGTATTATGAGCATGCACACATCTGCCCAGATGTATAGCATGAGGGATAGGAAGCCTCCACGGATGCTTCTGTGACAAAACCCCTGTTTTATGTATGTCCTGCCCTTTGTATTTTGTCTGCTCTTCATGTAGTTAGGACTATTAAGTTCTTTCATAAAAAAAAAACGAACAAACTACCGAACAGCCAGACCACCCACACTGGGAGTGTCCGGCTAATTAATCTCCCAGAAGCTGCAGTTAACCACAGCTATTTGTCGAATGGCTGGGTGGTCGCCATTCATTTGAACGAACGTGTGGTGGGAGCCATTTTAAACTGACGAATGCCCAGCGGTGTTTGGTCATCAACCGTGTGGAACTATTTTCGACCACAATTTCACACGAACACCGCTGGGACTATCTAACTTCCACCTTGTTCGTTTCTATTTACACGAGCGCCGTGCCATTCGATACATTTAACCCACGAAGGAGACCGACCCCAGATAGCTCAATCCATGGAGCTAATGTTTAACATATTTCAAACGAACAGTCGGAGAACAGACTCTTTAGCTATATGGCAATTTGACTGTGTTCGTGGGAACTGAGCGCTGTTCGACTATATTCAGCGCTCAGACCCAAGCTATCTGGGGATATGTCGAATGATGGGGTTCCATTTGGGAAAAGCAAAGTTATATATTTTAATGTATTGTTGTTACTTTTGTAACGTTAAGACAATTAAGTTTGCTCAGGCCACTTAAACCAATTATCTCCAGGATAGAGAGGAGGGATTTCACTGTTCATGTAGGAGTGTTATATTTTACTGTAAAATGATTGGTCACTGTATTATGTGTTCCTGTCCTCCATAAAGTCCCCGTGGGAGTAACCCTTGCTGGAGGACCTGCATAAAAGGCCGAGTTGTGGCCATCAAAAAACAGATCGTTTTACCCCTTCATAGTTACATAGTTACATAGTTACATAGCTGAAAAGAGACTTGCGTCCATCAAGTTCAGCCTACCTCACATTTGTTTTTTGCTGTTGATCCAAAAGAAGGCAAAAAAAACCAGTTTGAAGCACAATTTTGCAACAAGCTAGGAAAAAAATTCCTTCTTGACCCCAAAATGGCAGTCAGATTTATCCTTGGATCAAGCAGTTATTACCCTACATTGAAAGATTATATCCTTGAATATTCTGTTCTTGCAAGTATGCATCTAGTAGCCGTTTGAACATCTGTATGGACTCTGATAAAACCACTTCTTCAGGCAGAGAATTCCACATCCTGATTGTTCTTACAGTAAAAAAACCTTTCCTTTGCCTTAGACGAAATCTTCTTTCTTCCAGTCTAAACGCATGGCCTCGTGTCCTATGTAAAGTCCAGTTTGTGAATAGATTTCCACACAATGGTTTCTATAGGCCCCGAATATATTTGTATAATGTTATCATATCCCCTCTCAGGCGACGTTTTTCTAAACTAAATAGGTTTAAATTTGTTCATGAAGTCTTGGCTCATGTTTTGGGTATTGGGAGCTATATTTCACAACACATTTATTGGGATTTCGGGAGACGCTGCACGGATTTACTCGGCTGGAGTGTAAGAAATCCGTAACATCTTCACACATCCAAAAAAGACCCAGGTGCACATGCAAATGATCCAGCGCACTCACACCACAAAAATAACCCATAACAGTTAAATGTAATCTATGGGCTTAAAACATAAAATTTTAAAATACTAAAAGCAGGATGAGACTGTGCAGTTGGAATGAGTGATAATTTACTTGAAGCAAGAAACAAAATTGATACTAATGTTGATAATCTAAAGAAACAGATTGAAAAATTTAAAACATTTCAAAGAGATTTATCAGATTATGAGAATGGAAACATGTGTTAATGGCATACTAATACCTATGGTTCCTGAGCCCAAAGACATTTCAGGAATAGATTCTCACAAAATAAAAATGACTGTTGCCACAACTGCTGATTCTGCCCAGGGAAACCACTCACATACCAGTTCTGTTTATTTTTTTTAAGTTAGATCCCTCCCAGAAAGAGGGGCATCCAGCAAAGACATATCACAAGGATCAGAAGGAGTCACAACAAGAAGCAAAACTTGACCCACTCATTGGAGGAACAAAGGGACACAGGGACCACAAAAATGGAAGAAACTACAGAAATGAATAAGTCATCCAAAGGACTGCTGGAGGAGGAGTATTCAGTATTGAAAAAAAGGTTTTACATTTTGTCCTGTATATACACCTAAACCAGTAGAAATTTATTGAGATCTTTGTAAATTATTTCATAACCTGAGGTTAAGGCTGTTCTTTAATAAATCCATGTATCCTCATTTAGAAGCAGAGTCTAATAATACATCACTTAAACTATGTGAGACAAAACTTAAATATAAGAGCAATTTTTTTTTTTCCATATACATTTTTTTTATTGAATTTTTCATCGTAAACAGTGAAACAAGGTTACATGTAAACGCCGTCACATTATGCACCACACGGTAGGTATAACCATAGGTACTGTAACCACAACGTAAAAAGGGGTATGCACAGTGCAGGTCCATTATGTATTAATAGGTCTCAGAGACAATACCATATCACAAAATAATACATACGTCTGGTGAAATGTTACAGTAGTTTAACATGATGACAGTTTACCCACGGTGCACACATAGTACACTAGTGTAGCCTGTTTGGCATTGGAGTGCTTTTTACGTCAGTAGACTAGGTCCATTTAATATGGGTGTATGACAGAACCGTCTGTCTTTGGATTATGTTTCTCCTCCCTCCATTCGTCTGTTTGTTCAGTTATTTCTTTGCCCGTACAGTCTCCCTGTTTCCCCGTATTGTTTCCCGAAAGACTACCGAATACGCGACCACTGGGAAGCTGGCTTGTGCAGTCAATTGACTACCCAGTATCTGCAGTTAACTGCAGCTTAATTGACTGTTACTGGGTGGTCGCGGTTACACATAGCCGCCACACGGTGGCGGTGTTATGGAAGCTCCCCCGGACAGCCAGCGTTGCTCTGCCCAGCCTCAGTACACCAAAGTCGGACACTTTTCCTCCCAAGCACCACTGAAGTACCAGCCTACGGGTTTTAGCTCCGTTCGTGAACCGAACAGCGGAGCATTTGGGACTTTATGTCTTATATTGTATTACATGTGAGGGTACCCAGATAGCATGCCATGGAGCCTGTTCGTGGAATTAAAAACTTTGGCTCCATGGCAATTAAACTGTATTTGTGTGGTCTGAGCGCCATTCACCTAATAATGTGCACTCAGACCTCAGCTATCTGGGGGTATGTTATGTGTCTGTATTTATTGTGACATTTGTGACACTGTATATTTTAACAGTAATTTCTATTCTGGTGTCTCCATGTGCATAATGGTGATTTGCCTTTGTCCTGGGAGATAATTGAATTACTTCTCAATTATCTCCAGGGCAGAGGGGAGGAAGCCAGTATGCATTGTGGGAATGTATTGTGACTGTATGTCCTAAACTGATACATGTCTGTCCTTTGTTACAGTCTCCCATTTGGTCCCCTAGGGGAGTGTCCACCAAATGGGAGACCTGCATAAATACGGGCAGGTAGCCCTCATTAAAGTCAGATCTTGTTTTACCCTCAATACGGAGCTTGGTCTCATGATTGGGGGGATTTACTATACACGGATAGAGACTGACTGCAGGGAATGTAAGCCACTTGGATGCTGTGTCTGTTCGTCTGTTAGCAGCGATTCGTGGAATTACCGTTCGGGAGTTTGAAGTATTACTGGTACGTGTTCGGGAGTTAGGAGCATTCCCCTTGTTCCAGTTCGGGAGTTTGGGGTTCTAAAGTAGTCGTGCCTGTATCTCTGAAAGGGGAAACTCTACTAAGCGGCGGTTTCACTCTTTTATGCTAGGAGTTTCTTAACAGGGTGGGTCAGCAATCTGATTTACATTGTGGTACACTGTGTCTCACAAATTTTAAAACCAGTTATACACCTTAAAGGTTCCAATTGATCTGAGTAGTAGTGACATAAGTAACTGCAAGAACAATACATATTAGATATAACTTGCCTGATTCCAAGCTGCTCGCAGGATTTGCTTACCCAGGTCCCTTTCCCAGTGTTGCATATAGGATATTTTGACATTATCTCCTAAGGCCAAAGGGTGGTATGAGGGTGGGGGGGCGGAGGAGGTAGCAGTATCAGATTATGCCATCTTTTATCTAGGTTGTAAATTGGAAGAGGGTCACCATGACCAAGATGGTCTTCTGTGATTTTGTGAAGTATTCCAAACCCACGTTGGCTGTACAGCTTTACGTGGTATTACTAGTGTTATATGCTGCTAATCCTAAGGCTGGCGTGTGTTATCTTGTTTTGTCATATCATATGTCTGGCATGTGCAGATCTCTAATCATTAACCATTGCCGCCATCACCTTGTGTACTTTCTCTCCGCCCCACAGAGGCGGCTCGCCATTCGCTCATAATTACTGTCAAGGCAGGTTATAACTTCTATCAGGGTGGGGACCTGTGATTGCATTCACCTATGTGTGATAGCAGTTTTTGCTGCTATCAGACAGTGTATAATTATTATTAATACATCTTCAGGGAGCGAGGTTGGAAACATGTGTAGAAGATAGCATTCAGGATGTCTTGGGACACCTACCTTCAGAGCCTCGCTGAATTTTTTTTCCAGTGTGTGCTATATGAGAGTGATTTTTGGACAGTCCCAGAAAACATGCTAAAGGGTGCCTTCCTGTCCCTGGCATCTCCAGCACTCAGCGGACGTGCCAGGGTATATGCGAGATAGTCTCGCAAGTACCATATACCATCTCATAGTTAATTTGCAAAATGCCTCCCAGTGTGCTAGGCTTCTATAGTCCCATTTAGTAGTCCTTATTGCCTGGTGACAAGCTGCTGGCAGGAGTTACTTACCCAGGTCCCTCTCCCATTGTTGCATATAGGATATTTTGACATTATGAACATTTATATTTATGAACAAAAGGTGTCATGTGTGCACTATCCTGTGTTGTAAGTTGTAACGGACCGTTTTGCACACAAGGGGTAAAAACTGTTTAGGCGATCGTCACCCTTTCCAGATGCACAGGCACAGCTACTGTAGAACACCAAACTCCCGAACTGAATACAAGGGAATGCCCCAACCTCCCGAACTGCATACAAGGGAATGCTCCAAACTCCCGAACTGAAACCTCACGAATAGCTGCTAGCAGACGAACAGGAAAAGCACGAAATTCTCTCAGGTATCGATATGCCTTGTGCGAGTATCGAAGCCATACAGTATAAGTGTACATTCGGTATGCTTAGGCCACCTTTCGTGTAGGGGCACCATAGCAAGTTCTGCACTATTCACAGGGGTTTCCTCTTCCAAATGTGTGCATTGATAACCATTTGGAATTTCTTCAGGAGTGCATTTGGTAGGGCAATGGATAGGGTTCGGAAGAGATATAAGATATGTGGTAGTGCCATCATTTTTACAGTGTTTATGCGTCCTAGTCATGATGTTCCCTTATCCTCCCATGATTTGAGTTGCAGGTCCAGTTTATGTATAAGTGGGATGTGATTTTCTTTCACTATCAAGTTGCGTGTCCTAGGGAGTTTTATGCCAAGGTAGGATATTGATGTTGTGCACCAGTCAAATGGGTAAGTGGATTGTAGGCTTTGTATGGTTTGTGCGGGCAGTTGTAGTACCAGTGCTTGGGATTTTTTGGAATTATTTTTATACTAGGAGACCTGTCTGTATCTGCTTAGCAACATCATAAGGTGCAGAAGCGATAATAAGGTGCAGAAGAGTGCCACTTCATTTCACTCGTGGTGTATGTAAGCCGTGTATTGTGTTATGGATTTTAATATGTCTTACCAGGGGTTCCAGGCATAAAATGAAGATCAGTGGGGAAAGAGGGCATTCTTGTCTGGTTCCATTTGTAATATGGAATGGACTTGACAGAAAACCCAAATTATACACTTTCGCTGACTGGTGTGAATATAGGTCTAGAATGCTGTCAAAGAAGGGGGAAGAAAAACCCATCCTCAACAGCACCTCTCTCATGTATGTCCAATTCAAGCGATTAAAGTAATAAGCCTTGTTGTTCACTAGTTTGGGCCCAGTTAAGTAGATTCAAGAAGTGACGGGTATTGTCTCCTGGTTGTCTTGAGGGAACAAATCCTGCTTGCTCAGGGGAGACCATTTTGATCAGCATGGGATTTAGGCGCATGGCTATTAATTTAGCGTAAAGTTTTGTGTCAGCATTTAAAAGTGAAATGGGTCTCAAGTTGGCACATTCCGTAGGTGGCTTGCTGGGTTTGGGCAACGTGATTATATGAGCTAGTAGCATCTTAGCAGGCATGGTCACAGAGTTATTGAAGTGGTTAAAAAGCTTGGTAAGTTGTGGGAAGCAAAGGTTATGTAAAAGAAATTTGAAAACCCGCCCGGGCCTGGTGCTTTATGTTTGGGGAGTGTGTGGATTGTTTTTTCATACCTCTTCTTCCGAGAACAGTTCTAGCAGTTATTGACATTGTTTTCCTGTCAGAATAGGTAGGTCAATGTCCGCTAGTAAGGTCTGGATTTCGTCATGTGTGTCTTGGTCAAGTTTTAGATTGAAAAGTGTATTGTAATAGGCGGCGAGCTCCTAAACGATGTCTTGAGGCTTAAACAGTTTAGTGTTATTAACAGACGTCATGTATGGTAGTTTGGATTGTAGGAGCCTGGATTGTAATGCCCTTGCAAGCAGTCTGCCCACTTTATTACCCTGCACATAATCGGCTAGTTTAAGCTTTCTCAGTTGTCTCTCCATAACATTTAAGGTTAATGTCTATAGTTCAGATTTGATCTTATTAATTTGTTTAGTCAGTTTTTAATCATGTGGTGGAGGCGTATGCAATTTTTTTTTTTAAATCTACTTCAACATGGTCATTCTGGGACACCAGATTTTAATCATGTGGTGGAGGCGTATGCAATTTTTTTTTTTTTTAAATCTGCTTCAACATGGTCATTCTGGGACACCAGTCTAAGGCCATTGGAGCATTACAGAATAATCATGATTTGGTTATCAAACTGGCAGATAATGTTGATGGACAAAAAGGACTATGCTGGGGAGATCAAAAGACAACTTAGAGATACTGATATATTTAGAAAGAAACAGACTGATCCAACAAGTGTTAAAAATTAAGATTAATGGAGCCCTTAAAGAAGCTTTAGAAATTCTGATTATCAACAAAGAGCTGTATACGTTTCTTTCAGTTACATCCCCGATTGTGCCAGTACTATACACCTTAAATAAACAATTCTCTTATCAATCCTCCTGGTCAACCAATTGTGACAGGTATAGGGTCTTTACTCTCACCATTGACAAATGTGTAGATCAAATACTAAGGCCATATCTATCTGAAATTAAATCATATATCATGGACACCACATAGGTACTCTAAACACTTGAGGAATGTTGAAAATGTGATATTGGTTACATGTGATGTCAGTATCCTCTATACCTCCATCTCACATGTGGGAAGCATTTGGCCACTGAAGAAGCATTGAAGTGGTTAATATATGATGTGCAATCTCTCTCTTTTTGTTAACGCTGCTTACATTTGTAATGAAAGAAAATTATTTTTTATTCCAGGAGGAATTTTTCATACAAAGGAGGGGTACATCGATCGATGTCTGAACTGGAGAAGAAGGTCATCTATAAGAATGATTCATTTAAGAAACATGCCATTAAATGGTGGCGCTATAATGATGATGTACTGGCATCGTGGAGTGGTCCATTGGAACCACTAGATTAATTTTTAACATTTTTAAACAGTTGTTCAAAAGCAATAACATTTACAATGATTTTGCTATAATAACTAATACTATTCCTTCCCTGGATATTTTGATCTCTAAATGTAAGGGCAAATTGGAAAAAAGTATCTACAGAAAACCTTTGGATGCAAACACTGAGTGTTTAGAGGATTACCAAAAAGCCAATACACAATTTGGCAGATTAGCACTTGGAAGAGATGACACACAGGTTTGGAGAGAGAGAGGCTATCCTACCAACATCTATTTACAAGATCAATAAAAATCTGTGACAAATATGAATAGACATGATATGTTTTTGCCCAAATCTAAATGAAAGGCAGATGATAGGATGATAGGATTATTTCTCAATTTTGTATCTATTTATTGATGTGAAAAAGATTATTGACAGACATTGGCATATTTTATCAAGTTGTCACTCTGAAATTGAGGAGTTTAAGACAAAGCTGTTGGCCTATAAGAGAGCTCTATCACTGAGCGATAAATAGGGCAGAGCAGAACTGTACATTAACTCAACTCAGATGCAACAGAAAAATTGTAATTTACAATTACAATTCGATGATCCAGGGGTCTGTTTTTCGTCACCCGCATACAGGGAGAAAATATTGGTTAAACAATTTGTGATGTGTAATACATTTTAAATTGTCCTTCTAGTTTAGATTATAAATTTTTAAAAAAATGCTACTATGGGAGGCTTTCTGGATTTGGGAACTAGATACGTTGAATCCATGTGATTTCAATCTAGAATATTACCCAACTACCCTAATTTGAATTTGGTTTTTAGTATTATAATTTTCTAATCCAATCCCCCGCCCTCCCAAAAAAAAAAAACTAAAATTTTTTTAATATGTATATTCTTTTTTTGTTTTACAGATGCTCTACAATTTTGGGTGTTGTTGCTGGTTTTTAAACACACCTTTTTGTCCTTGGACCAGTTATTTTAATAATCCTTTTATTTCTGAATTGGGACTTTCCTGTAAATTATTAGCACTTTATATTATCATTCCGTGAACTTTAATCATCAGCAATTTGCACTTTATATTTGTAGCACTTTAGGTTTCAATTGTATTATTGAGGAATGTTTGCACTTAGTGTGTCTCTGATATTGATTGTCACTGATTTATTTTTGTACATTTTGATCCATATTTATCATCATTGTACACTTGATTCACACTTTTAGCACTTTATATTTGCACCACGTCAACATGATTTGATTATACATATTCTTTATTTTACTTGTCACATCTTTTATAATTTTTTTATATTTTTTTTTAAATTTTTACACTTGTTTATTTTACACTTATGGGTATTGACATTTTTATGTACTTCAATACAATATTGGTGTCTTTGTTTTTTTTACCTGATAATGATCAATAATGCTATTGATTAATTACATCATATTTATCTAATTATTGAAAAACAGGAAGGCTTTGGTTATGGTAGATATTATTGTATGCAATGTATTAGATATTCTTTTATGAATTATGTATTGAATATATGAAATGGATTATTTTTACAGGAATTGATCATTTACATGAACAGAAGTGATATGATGTTTTTTTAATATAATAACGGTTGATGTATTAATTCATGCCATATATTTAAATGTGTTTCACTAATAATGGCTATATCATATATAACTGTTCAGGGTCTTAGAGGTTATCTTCTCAATATTGGTATTTATATTTATTTCACTGTATATTTTTGGAGGCTGTAATGTGTCATCTGTGATGGAGTCCTTATGATCCAAGGGAACTGTGTTTTTTTTTTTTTACTTTGTACCTTTTTTTAGTATTTTCCAATTTTGGGTTTTAAGCCCTTAGATTGTTATGGGCTATTTTTGCTTTGTGCCTGTGCTGGATCATTTGCATGTGCACTAGGGTCTTTTTTGTATGTTTGGGATATCTGTGGAGGCTTCATATGCCTCATGCTATGCATCCTGGATGATGTGTGTGAACTTGTAACAGGCTGTTGCTTATTGATGTTGGGCGCTCTGCATGATTGGGTGGGAGCGTCCTGACACCAGATGCTAATTCAGACGCTGCACATCAATGAAAATAATGGGGCTGACAAAAATGGCATGAGGAATATTATTATTACTTTTAATTCATTAATATTTTTTTTTTTTTTTCCTGTGAATGGACATTTTGGTATCCCACAGAGATACTACAAATCCCTGTTGAGTGAGTACAGATCTTGTAAGGTCACATGTTTGTTACTTACTTACTTTATATTGTTTCATCAATCTTTTTCGTATATATTGTACATTTATTCTTGTGTGTGTCAGCTTGAAAAAGACCATGTAGGTCAAGACATTGCTGACTGTTGGGTTTCATTAAACTTTTTCTCATCAGTTCCCTGGACCTGGTGCTTGTTCCTGGTTTGATTGCACCTAGGATTGCATTTTTTGGATCTAGTGCAGTTCTAGATTTGGTTTTGCAGACTTTGTATGTGCACCATTCTAGATTTAGTATTGCAGAATTTGTATGTGCACCATTGACATGCTGTACATACAGAGATTAACCCCTTGGCATTATAGGGGAACTAGAATTCATAGAATGCATAGAATGTCAATCATTGGCTGAGAGTGGTTAGCTGACACTGTTAGACACTGAATGACTATTGCCATGGCTTCTAGTTTCTGCAGCTCTGCAGAAACCAAAGGTGACTGGAACTCCAGGAAGCATTGGAGCCAGTTAAGGGGTAAACTGTTGTAAAAAGGTTTGCCATATTACCTGGAAATGGGTCAGGGTACTTCTTATTAATTACAGTGTAACCAGTTTGAAGTCATCCTAACCTCTAACACAAAATATACATTTAATACCTGTGCCTCCTGTGGTTGCTTGCTGTTTATCTTTGGACAGAAAGTGTAGAAATTTAGGGGAGCACTTTTTTACAAGGCACAAAAAACATGTTAGTCCTTTGATCCAATGCTCCACAGTTTGTTCCAGCTGCATAATGTTTTTTCAAGAAATAAAGGTACAATATATGTATTACTTGCTATACATATTGATTGAGACATTTTATTCCACCGCAGTTTGGATTTCTAATTTCCAGTGCATATATTATTTATTGTACTTGGCACTCTAAATTCTCTTTTGATAGAATGGGATATCCTCTGTTTTAGGTGCAAGCAGTCTAATTGCTGTTCATACTAGGGTGATCTAGGTATCAGTCAGTGCCTGGAGCGCTCTTCTGTTAACTGGGGTCATGTTTAGTAGCTCCACATACACCAATGTGAGTTGAAAGTGAGCACTAAAAATCCGCCAATTTGCTTAAAGGCCATATTCAGCTACAATTATTCTATCAATTTCTCTGCATGCCCCCCTACTGCAGGTAAATGGCTGTGCATAAAACCCTGCACCAATCACTGTGTTATTGTCAGGGAATGCATTAAGATCTGCAGAATGAGATCACACAGTACAGAGAAATCACATCATTAGAGTGGGTGTAGGGTTGGTTATGTTTTGGAACTGGAGTTGGGTTAGGGTGACAGTTGGTGTAGGGTTATGTATGAGGTTCAGGTTAATGCTGGTGCAGGGATATACAATTAGGTCTGGAAATATATCGTGACACTGACACAAGTTTTGGTATTTTGGCTGTTTGCCAAAATCAATTCACGTTACAGTTAATTAATGAGTAGGGGATTAAAGTGCATTACTGTGAGTGTATTCATATTAAAATTGGAATAAGGGTTTGAAATGTATAGATCTTTAATATGTAGCCTCTTTTTAAAGGGACCTAAAGTAATTGGACAATTGACTCAACAGTTGTTTGATGGGCAGGTTCATTATTAGTTTTGCTTTGTTATTTATTCATCAATTAAGCAGGTAAAAGGTCTGAAGTTGATTTCTGGTATGGCATTTATATTTGGAAGCTGTTTCTGTGAACCCACAATATGCGGTCAAAGAAGCTCTCAATGCAAGTGAAACAAGCCATCCTTAGGCTACAAAATAAAAACCATCAGAGAGATAGCAGGAACATTAGGAGTGGCAAAATCAGTTTGGTAAATTCTGATGAGAACGCACTGAACAAAAGAACACACTGATGAGCATCTAACAAAGTCAGCCCAGTTCTGGAACAGCATTCTTTGATCAACCTATATCAGATCAACCTATATCAGAACGTTGGGAAGGTTAGGAACGGCTCATGATCTAAAGCATCACCTGTAAAACACAATAGGGGCAGTGTGATGGTATGGGCATGCATGGCTTCCAATGACACTGGGTCACTAGTGTTTATTTATATGACAGAAGACAGAAACAGCCAAATCAATTCTGAAGTGTATAGGGATATATTGTCTGTTCAGAGTAAATGAAAATTCTGCAAAGTGGATCGGCGGGTGCTTCACTTTACTGATGGACAATGACCCAAAATATAAAGCAACGTAAGAGTTGTTTAAGTCAAAGAAGTGGAATATCCCGCAATGGCCAAGACAAAACTTAGGCAGACCCATGAAGAAACAACAACTGAAGACAGCTTCAGTAAAGGCCTGGCAAAGCATCACAAAGGAGGAAACCAAGTGTTTGGTGATGTCCATGCACTTCAGATTCTCAACAACATGTTATTTATGACTGTGTTAATTTATCCAATTACATTTGAGCCTATGACATAAGGGGATTGTATGTGAAAATGGTTGCAATTTCTAAACGTTTCATACAATATTTTTGTTCAACCCCTTGAAATAAAGCTTAAAGTCTGCACTTCAATTGCATCTCAGTTGTTTCATATATATATATATATATATATATATATATAATTTTATCTGCAGTCCACTCTTCCATCAAAGCTCTGCAATTTTTAAAAGGTCCTTGTCCCTTGCGATCCCTTTGTTTGAAAAAACTGCTCGGTGGGGTAGGTCCTGCAAGGTAATTAAGCTACTGTCACACATTTAGCTTATAGTTAGGATCTTGACTGCAGTGCTGGGACATGGCACATTTACGGTTAAGGTGAGGGTTAAAATAAGGATTAGAAACTAATTTAGCCTCTCTTAATTCTTATTTTAACTCAAACCCCAGAGGTACAGTTAAAATTAATTCTAAACATAATTGTAAAAGTGTTTATTTTCCCTAAGTGTCAGTAACCCTTTAATTTACCTTTACTTTAAATGCTGAATGTCCCAGTGCTGTAGTGCAGCCCCTCAAAATATGCTGAGTGTAACGGTAATGTTACTTACCTTGCGGGACCTACCTTGCCAAGCAGCCTTTATAGACACAAGGATCCCGAAGGAGGAGGCGTTCTGATGATTATGGAGCTGTGAGGTGAAAAGTCGTGGGAAGATAACAGGAAAGATCTAATCTATCAATACATTTACATATACATGATAGATGTGTTCTGGATCATTACCTCATTACTGTAAATTAAAACTAAAAGTAAAATAACAGCAATCTTACCACTGCTCTTATTTGTTGTACCCAGGCAATGCAAATCATAAACCAGACAACGGTTAATGAGTTCCTTCTCCTTGGATTTCAGAATCTTTATGGCTTCCAGAGATTTGTTTTTTTTCTTGTCTTTGTTTCTTTCCTTGGAACAATATGTGGAAATCTTCTGATTATCTGGCTGGTGGCATCCGTCTATAATCTACAGTCTCCAATGTATTTCTTCTTAACACAACTGTCCTTTTCTGATTTAATTCTGACTACAACTATTGTACCCAACACACTTTATATTTTATGGGATGAAGGTGGAACTATGTCTTTTTCAGGTTGCATTATTCAGTTTTATTTTTTCGCTTGTTCTGAAGGCTCTGAATGTTTCCTTCTGTCCATAATGGCTTATGACCGATATGTGGCCATCTGTTACCCTCTGCGATATGTCACCTTAATGAACCATGTGCTTTGCATTAAACTTGTTATTGTGTCTTGGCTTTCAAGCTTTTCTATAGCATTGATTGAAATAATATCAGTAACTAAACTTCAGTTTTGTGGATCAAATATTATTGACCATTTTTTCTGTGACTTCATTCCACTAATAGAGCTGGCTTGCTCAGACACTCATTTCTTCGAGACTGAAGTTTTCTTATTAGGTATTCCTACTGCTGTTTCCCCTCTGATAATTATTATCCTATCCTACATATATATTGTCCGAGCTGTACTTAGGATCTCCACAAATACTGAGCGAGGGAAAGCCTTCTCTACCTGCAGCTCTCACCTGACTGTGGTTTCTATATTTTATGGGACACTAATTGGAATTTACATGATCCCCTCCAAAGGAAAATCATTGGCTGTCAGCAAAGTGGTATCCTTGTTGTACACTGTAGTGACTCCTATGATTAATCCAATTATATACAGTTTTAGGAATGACGACATCAAAGACGCCATGAGAAAACAAATCTTAAAAATGATGGACCATTTTTAAAATAGGATCTGTATCATAGAACACCACCATTATGGAATAACCTCACAGATCCTACAGAAAAAAAAATGTCCAAGGGTCTTATAACTAAGACAGATATCAAATTACCAAACTGGATTTATATTCATAACCATATTAATATCAATTACAAGGACTTATCAGCTATATTTTTAAATGCATTTTTTTTGTCTCTCTTGTTTCTTTGAATTTGACTAAAATAAAGACTCAATATAATTTTTTTTGTTTTCTATTATTTTATTTTATTTTCTCCAGGTTACCCTTCTTTTTAATTGTTGTCCTTTAGGTAATTTCTTGTGGGCTTTTTTCCATTTGTTTTCTAATCATATTGTCCTAATTACTCTACAACCATTCCAAGCAGTGGTGCAGAGTCCATCAGATTCTTTGACTACTGCTTGTCTATCTTTTGTCAGAGACATAATGATACAACTAAATTTTGACTTGTAATTAGGGAAACAGTTAAATATGTTAAAACTAGAAAAGTACAACAATGATACGAGAGGGAACAACCTTTCCACCAGGGTTGTAATGGTTGTGGAATACTCAGGGCATAACCCAAAAAATGAACAAAGAAAGAAGGGCTGGAAGGGGTAAGTAAAATAAATAAACAGACTCACTAGCAGACCTAGTACCCTTGAAGAGCCTGCTCTATTTTTGATAGGTTAAAAATGCCTTAATAAATTGAGAGCAAAAAGAAAACTATACTTTTATTAATCCCTAATAATTCAAAAAGTAATTAGTGAAGTGAAAAAAAGAAAATAATCAGTGGTGAAAATAGGACCAACCTATGTATCAATTATAGCCAAGCCATTTCAATACAGACTAGGACTGTTACTTTTATATAATGTTGCAAATTATTGCAACAAAGTTGTTAGTCTGTGTCTGACATTGAATTGGATATTAATCTGTGGGGTATATTAAGTAGTGCTTAATTATGGGAAAGATGGAGATTTTCATATTAGATAAAGTCATAAGTGACTTAAAGTAGAGATGTCTCTAATTGCCCATTTAAAGTCAGAACACACACATATATATATATATATATATATATATATATATATATATATATATTCACCCTATGGGGATGATAAATAGGTATTTACAGATAAAGGGATATTTGGGGAAGTAAGTAGCAGCAAACCCCAGATTGAATGTTGGATCAACGGGGAAGCTAGCAATAGAAAATTCAAGGTTGATAGATTCTTCCCCAATTATAATACCCCAGTGGGTAATGATACCGTAAGCTGGTATCTCCATGTAGCAATGTATAGAAAGCTAGAGAGGATAACTCACTCAGTGATATATACCGCTGTAAAGCTGTTTATACATAATAGATTCACCAAAATTTGTGTAGGGGTCTATTGGTATGATAACAAGTTGCCAAATTTGTCAGGAGCCTCAAACAATGGCCGTAGTGTCAGGATCCATCTAGGCAACTAAAACAACCAAAAGAGAGCACCCTTTCCCCCAAATAAAGAGCCAATACTCAATAGAACAGTGGAAATTTGTAAGAGTGGATAGAGCTTACATCTAAATGCCAACTGTAACGGATCACCTGGCACCCCGACTGGGTACCACCATTGATGGATGCTTCTAATGCTTACCGAGGGCTCCAAGCACTTCTCCAGACACCACAGAAGTACTGCAGACCCCACGAACCACCGCAGCTTGGTTGGGGTCTCGCTGTCGCAAGGATCCAGGCTCCAGTGGGTGAACCTCTCTTCCTTCAGAAAGCGAAGCAGGAACAAGCTCTTAAAAGAGTTTAGTGATTATAGCCAGGGGAGTATATAGCGTATAGCAATCCCCAGTGTAGATGCAGCCTTTTCCCCCACACATGAGACGAGGCTCTGTGTTGAGGGTAGAACAGGAACTCAGCAGTCTGAGCGTTTATTGGCACTTATATACAAGTTTTCCCACAAGGTTACCACCCATGTGGACCTGGTGGTACACGGGACATGCAGTTACAATAGTCAATCAAAACATTACAGTACAGTCAGACACTCCCAGTTAAGGCACACAAACCCTCCCTTCTGATGTGATATAATTACTGAACACGGGTTAACTTAATTATAACAGGCAGAAAATATACAGTTCTACACAATATTCATAACTTCCAAACCATATATACAATTCACATAAAAGTTATATATTCTGAACAAGCATAAACAGTATACAAACATATGTAAAAATCATACAAATTGCGCCAGTGGTTCAAAAGGTAGGTGGAAGTCCTATTTGACAAAAAAGAGTTCTATAGTTTTGGGATGTGTGGTTGGTCTATTTCACATAGAAAAAAGACTAAGTCCCATTCGAATGCATGAACGTGCGCCGTTCGTGAAAATAGCCCATTTTAACATGGCGTTTGAATCATCGAATGCACTTCGATTTCCGTTGAAGTGTCGAAGTGGAAAAGAATGTAAGGTTCAGCGGTGTTCGTGCCATAGTGCAGCCAATTTCAGTTCCATGAGTTCGACGGCAAAACACCGCTGACCGCGTTCGACCTAACAATATGGCTGCCGCCACGTTTTTTCGACTGTACGAATGGCGGCCACCCGGCGTTCGACAATTAACCTGCGGTTAACCACCAGCCTGGGAGGTAAATTGGCAGCACACTCCACTTGTGTGTGGTCCGCCTGTTCTGTAATTTGTTTGGTAAGCCCCATTTACCGAACCAAGAAAAAGACATGAACAAAGTATTTTCACAGTCTGGGGACACAGTTTTAAAGGGGCATTGTTCCAAAAAATCTCAATATGCCCAAATAATGTTTTTAAAGGGCCATACACCCCAGGGTCATAATCCTGAGGCAATGGGTGAGCAAACAGGCCCCTCCAGAACCCAGTGGTGAGGTTATTTTCACCACACTAACTAATAGAGGCCAGTAAGCAAGGGATCAGTCCTTACTAGTGTAGTGCTAGAGGAGATTTGGGGTATAGGATTTCCCTAAATCGATCATAAAAGGAATGACCAGGCTGACTATAATCATATTGAAAAGATACTCAGTAAAGATAATAATAGTCCCCACTATGACCCCTCTGAAAGGGAGGAAATAAATAAATAGTAACGGTGGTCCTAATAAAAGCCTCCGTAACAGCGGGAAAGTAGCCCAATGCGCGTTTCGATGCCATACGCCTTTGTTTACGATCGATTTAGGGAAATCATTTACCCCACTCTTACAAATTTCTGCTGTACTATTGAGCACTGGCTCTTCATTTGGGGGAAAGGCTGTTCTCTTTTGGTTGTTTTAGTTGCCTAGATGGATCCTGACACTACGGCCGTTGTTTGAGGCTCCTGACAAATTTGGCAACTTGTTATCATACCAGTAGACCCCTATTACGTATAAACAGCTTCACGGCGGTAGATTGCACTGAGTGAGTTATCCTCTCTAGCTTACTACACATTGCTACTTTTAGATACCATCTTATGGTATCATTACCCACTGGGGTATTATAATTGGGGAAGAATCTATCAACCTTGAATTTTCTATCGCTAGCTTCCCGGTTGATCCAACATTCAATCTGGGGTTTGCTGCTACTTACTTCCCCAAATATCCCTTTGTCTGTAAATACATAAATCCAATCGACGTTTCGACCTCTTCAGGTCTTCCTCAAGATCAATTTATAGACATATATGACAAAAATATATAGAAAATAAGAGAAGGTTACTCACCAATCACGCAGTGTTCACCGGTTTCCAGTAGCCCGAAACCAGAAGTGTGCGTAAAGCGTTACGTGACATGTGATGTGTGCCATGTGGGCGTGCCCATCTCCCAGCCGTGGTTGCTAGGAGAACAGTAAACTATGACAAAACAGTGTGTAGTAGAAGTCCGGTGGTTCGGAACTGTTGAGAAATCGTGTGTGTGGAGTCAAATAGGCAGATAATGCCTACTGAAACTACCAAGTTACATTTAATAAAAGGTGCAGCAGTGTGTAGAGTAAATGTGTGGACTGTGAGTCCAAGTGTGCATAGTGTGGTGTCACACATGGTGACCTGAGTATTAAGTGCCGCATGCATCGTCTAAAGATGAAAGTACGTGTGTGTGAATAATATAGGTCATGCACATGATAAAAACAACACCAACGAAGGCAATAACAGTATATCATAAAAAGTTACACCAAGCATATCATGGAGCCATAACATTGGATTAATAATCAGAAAGAACATTTTCTAATGCCCAAAGTGTGTACTAAGCAAATACTTAATAATCATACTTTAATTGGGTAATGAGCAAAGGGTAGAAAGTCTGCAGGATATATTAAGCTATAATAGTTTCCTAAGGATCTGACAATAGCTTTTCAGAGAAACACTGAATATATAATGTCCTCTTGGAGTCACCGTATAAAGTTGGTATGTCCAGCGTGCTTCACGTTGGAGTAACATTCTCGACCTGTCACCTCCTCTTGGTAGGGGAGGAATATGGTCAATCGCTATAAAGCGTAACGTAGGTAGTCTATGTGAAAAGGCCAGAAAATGCAGTGCAGTGCAGTGGCTGCGCTTTGTTGCGCCTTTTTCAAGAGCAAAAAAAAAGGCTCTTGAAAAAGGCGCAACAAAGCGCCGAAACGCGTTGAGCTGTGCTATGCCGCTCTTTAGCTGCCTTGTATTTTAATAGGGATTTCAATGGATTTTTGCTGAATATATAAAGCTACATTTTTGTATATTATTTTGATTCCTTTTATGGACGGTACCCTCTACCCATTGTAAGCATATTTATGGACCTACCCTATATGGGGGCTCTATTAGTTTTCTATATTCAACATCTGACTAGATAACCGTATGGCCAATACTCTGTGGTGTTACAGCCATATTAGGGGCACAGTACAAAGTGTCTAATTGGGAAACTACACTGACTTCATGCTTCCCAGATACTTTGAGACTGCTTTTTTGATCTGGCTACCTGTGGGTATGGGATTTCGGTCCTTTTATTATTTTTCTATATAGAGACTATTTATATTCACATATCAACATATATCTGTTTATACCTTTACATTTAGTCTCTACTATATGTAGCTTTGTTAATATAATTTTCTTTTTGTCTGGTATATCTACTTTCTATAATCATTTGTCAGCTGGTTGATATTGCTTTAGTTAACAGGAACCAGAGTCTCTATTGTTTCCCCTTTCTAGATATTGTGTTTTACTGTAATGGAAACATTGTATTTCTATTTTGACTTTGTTATATCTACTATCAATATAGATTGTTCTCTTTGAGCCCAGTTCTTTGAATGTACCCTTATACTACCTGACAGCCCTTTTTTACTTTATAAGTACATAACTGAGTGCTCCCTTGGGGGGATTGTGTGGATAGTTTACTTTCTGGGAAATGTGCTATTACAGTATTATTTTATTTACTAGACTTTTGAATTACATCTGATACACTGATATTTGGCTATATAGACATATATTCACATGTCAACATACTGGTCCTTTAAATATAGATATACATCGATTTATCTTGATAGGATCTTTTTGCTCTCTAGCCTTTATCACGGATTAACGCCAGCAAATTTCCATTAGATTTCCCTTTTTAATCACGAACACATTTTGCACGATTTCCTTTCACTTTTTTCTTCTTATTATTTGTTGTCGTATGACGCAATAAAGGTTACGTTTATTTGATTTATTATATTATTTATTTCTTTTTTTCATTTGTCGTTCTTTTGAGCTATATACTTGGGTAAGATCTGCACCTGTGCGGTGATTCGGGGAACCAAGATTAAGTCTGGTGGCCCCTTTAAATATCACACAGCTACGCAGTACTTGTTTTTCTTTGATACATAGGAAGTTGTATTACTCCCATGTAACTAGAACTGATAAGTAGAGTTGAGCGAACCCAGACTGTAAAGTTCGGGTTCCTACCGAACATTATGTTTTTTTGGACCCCTGGAACCGAACACGGACATAACACTGTATGTTCGGGTTGGAGTTTGGTGTTCGGTGATTTAATGGCGCATCTTCAAAGGCTAGTCGCGTAGTGCTGCATGTCACATGAGGTATTACTAGTGTAGGGAGAGGATGCTGCCCCTGTGAGGGACAGCTTAGGAAAGAATTCTGCAAACTAGTACGTTAGTGGGGTGCACTTCATATCTGAGAGTCAAATAGAAGCGTCAAATACCGCGGTTACATTGGAGTTTTAAAAAGTTAATTTTTTTTGGTGCTAAATAGTACATTAATGGGGTGCACTTCATATCTGAGAGTTAAATAGAAGCATCAAATACTGCTGTCACATTGCAGTTTTAAAACTAAAAAAATTTTGGGTGCTAAACTGCTAAATATTATTTTAGTGGGGTGCACTTCATATCTGAGAGTCAAATAGAAGCATCAAATAGTGCGCTTACAGTGCAGTTGTAAACATTCCAATTGTTTTGGTGCTAAACTGCTAAATAGTACATTTTGGGGCCTGCTCTTCATATCTGAGAGTCAATTCAAAGCGTTTAATAGTGCGCCTTACAGCGCACTTGTAAAAATTCTTATTTCCGGGTGCTAATCTGCTAATACTGTCAATTAGCTGATAGTAATTATAATCGGGTGCTAATCTGCTAATACTGTCAATTAGCTTATCGTAATTATAATCGATGACTTTGCTCCCTAGTTTAAAGAGTTATACCTTGCTTTCTGTGAATAGTTGCTTTCATCTCCTTTTCTCAGGCCTGCTGTCAGGAAGCAAAGTGCACATATTGTCTCTCAGTTGATTCCCTACAGACAGATATTATGTCTTGTCGTAGGCTACCACTAGTCTGTACAGCCACCTACATGCATGCCCTACCGTCGGTCATGTAAATATCTAGCCTTGAGCAGGGATTATCATAACCTGTCACTGACAGTATAGATTGCACAGCATCAGATTCAGTATAAGCACCCTGTCAGATAAGCAAGACTAGCCTGCAAAAGCCTGTATGTGCTTACAGCGCACTTGTAAACATTCTAATTTTCTGGGTGCTAATGTGCTAAATAGTACAGTTTGGGGCGTGCACTTCATGTCTCCCGCTTCTATGTCTCCTTGAAAAAATGCTTTGGGCGATGATGGAAGAGGATGTGGTACAGGAGGAGAAAGAGGGATCATTTCTACGGTTATCAGGCCAGTCATTCAAAAGTGGCTTGGACGGTGGGTTTCTGCACCAGCATAGGCCAGTTACACAATTATCCAACCAGGGCACAGTTCTGGAGGATGAGGAGGAGGATGATGAGGATGAGGAACCATGTTCACAGCAGGGTGGCACCCAATGCAGCTCGTGGGCATCACTGGAGCGTGGCTGGGGTGATACGGAGGACACAGACGATACACCTCCCATAGAGGACAGCTTGCACACATGAGCGACTACATGCTGCAGTGCCTGTGCAATGACTGCCGAGTTGCCCACATTCTAACTTGTGCTGATTACTGGATGGCCACCCTGCTGGATCCCCGTTACAAGGACAACGTGCCGTCCTTAATTCCCTCACTGGAGCGCGATCAGAAGATGCGCGACTACCAGCGCATGCTGGTAGACGCGCTGCTGAGGGCATTCCCAACTGACACCGGGGGCTCAGTGGAAGCACAAGGCAAAGGCAGAGGAGGAGGATAAGGTCGCCAATGCAGCTGGGGCACTGCCAGCACCTCAGAAGGCCGGGTTAGCATGGCCGAAACGTGGAAAAGCTTTGTCAGCACGCCACAACAACCAGCACCACCATCTGATATGGAAAGTCTTAGCAGGAGGCAGCATTTCAGCAACATGGTGGAACAGTACGTGTGCAAACGCCTACACGTACTGACTGATGCGTCTGCCCCATTCAACTTCTGGGTCTCCAAATTGGGCACATGGCCTGAGCTTGCCCTTTATGCCTTGGAGGTGCTGGCCTGCCCTGCAGCCAGTGTATTGTCTGAACTTGTGTTTAGCACGGCAGGGGGCGTTATTACAGGCAAGCGCAGCCATCTGTCCACAGCCAACGTGGACAAGCTCACGTTTATTCAAATGAACCAGGCATGGATCCCACCAGACTTGTCTGTACCTTGAGCAGAATAGACATTTATACAGGCCTCACCCAGCCATTGTTATACTCAAGTGCACTTATTCTTTGTTTTCTTTTTTTATATGTCCCAAAATTTTTGGGGCTACCCCAATAAAAAAACTAAACAAAAATAAAAAAAATAAATAAATAAAAAAACAGTGTTGGCTACGTATGTACACAATAGCAGAGACTTTTGAAGTCCTTTTCTCCATGCATCAGGAGTTGGGCATTTCTCCATCCATCAGGACTGCAAGAAATGCACCGCAGGCCACAAATGTTTCTTTTTTTATATGTCCTAATTGTAACGGATCGCCTGGCACCCCGACTGGGTACCTCCGTTGAAGGATGCTCCTAGCGCTTCCTGAGGACTCCAAGCACTCTGGCAGACACCACAATCACCGAACCGAAAAAAAAAAAAAAAATTTACATACATTTTCATAATCAATCCATTCAGGGGAACAACATATTAAAAAATGGCACGAATCAGACCAGTTAAGGGAAAGTCCTTTGTGACTAAATGAAGCATGGCTTTCCAGCCCAAACCAGTTTCAGAGTCTTCTATCCTGGAGATTGAATTGAGAAGTAATTCAATTATCTCCCAGGACAGACACAAGACTCCATTATGCACATGGTGAGCACAAAGCTTTAAAATATTATAAAATACACAAAGTCACATTTTATACATAAAACACAGACATGTCACATATCCCCAGATAGCTGGGATCTGAGCGCACAAAACTACCGAATAGCGCTCAGATCCTATTCACACAGTTCAATTGCCATGGAGCCGAAGTCTTTAACTACACGAATGGGCTCCATGGCATAGCTATCTGGGTTAACACATTCACATAAAGTCTGGTCCATAGTCCAAAGGCAAGAGGCGGGCAAGCAGCCCCCTCCAAGGACACGTGGCGAGGCCGGTTTCGCCACATTTCTCCCTTTTACCATCCAGACTAACAGGGTATCTGACCTCCTGCCGGTCAGTGCCCTGGTTAGTCCTGCAACCCACCCACGAAGCACAAACAGCCTACCCACAATAACTGGTTACTACACCTGGATAAAATAGCAACTTGTCCATGTCCAGGTGCCTCACCACGGCTGTGCGAGGGGCTGGTAGACTGCCTTGGTGGGTTGCTGAGTGGGCAGAGACCAGCGGTACTCTGCCCGGGTGCCAGCGCTACCACTGAAGTAGCCTGGTTGGAGCCTGGTTGTGGGAGGGGGAGACCGACTGTCTCCCCTCTGGATACACTGCTCTGTGGCTGGGGGACAGGACCGACTGTCCCTACCCCTGGTGCTGCAACTGCAGAGACTACGGTCCCATCTGCATAGTTGTGGGGCTTAACATCTCCCCTTGGTGGGTTAGGTTGCAGCTGGAGAGAGGGTGTAACAAGCTCCTCTCTCTGAACTGTAGACTGCCGCTGGGAAGAGGGGGTAATCTGCTCCTCTCCCTGACACTCTCCTTGCTGGTGGAGAGGGGGACCAACTGTCTCACCTTTCAATATTTTGTCCTGCAGCTGGGTTGCGAGACAGACGGTCTCTGCTTCCTGGGGTACACACTGCTGCTGGGGAGGAAGGACGGCACCTTCTGCTCTCTGGGGTACACACTGCGACTGGGGAGGAAGGATGGCACCTTCAGCTCCCTGGGGTACTCACTGCGCTGGGGAGGAAGGACAGCACCTTCTGCTCCCTGGGGTACACACTGCCGCTGGGGATGAAGGACGACACCTTCAGCTCCCTGGGATACATACTGCCGCTGGGGATCTGGGCCGACTGCCCAGCATCCCTGTAGGGCCGGTAGAGAGACAGCCGTCCCATCTCTACCTGCCATCGGTGGGTCTTCCCAGGACCAGTCTATGAGGTCCCCTACTTCTGCAACTGGTAGTGAAGCAGTGGGGACCTCGGCTGTGTTTTCCCAGCTGTAGGTTGGCAGGTCTGGGTCCGCCACCCAGTTTTCCTGTTCTGCGTCTATGCTCTGCGGCTGACATGAGTTCAGTAGTTCCACATAGTCCATCTCTAGCTCTCGTTCCATGGCAGCAAAACGGCGGATGTCTTCTCCCAGTCCAATAGATCTCGGGCCCTGTAACATCTCACTTCGGTATTGAAAGATAGCCCAGTACCGTGACTTTGCTGGACTGCCAAAGTCGACATCTTCTGTTAAGGCCTTCCTCAACAGGCCAGGGCTAGTGTAGTTCTCCCCCTCCGGCTGGATGCCCTCTGCCCTCCACGTCTCTGGCTGGACAGTGCACCACCACAGTGCCCGGTATGAGGCGTCAAGGCTCAGTTCCCGTTCCACGAGGTACTCAAGTTGTCTGACCTGCTGCCCTCCGGGTTGGTCTCCCAGAAGCGGCATCCACCAGGCCATTTGTTCCTCCAACTGATATGCGACACCAGGAAGGCGCTGCTGCCATTGATACTGGACTTCCTCCAGGGCATCGTACCATAATTCTTTCCGAGCGATATCTCTCCAGTCTAATTCACTCTCTTCCTCAGGTGTGTGTGTTGCCCAGGGGTCCACGAACCCCATTTTCCCAAATCTTTATGTAGACAGGGACGCTGTATGAACACTAGCGTCGCCTTCAATTTGTAAATCCACGAACTGTGTCTCTGAGCTGCTTTACCTCGCACTAGGACGCCATTCCACCGCTTGCCACCAATGCAACGGATCGCCTGGCACCCCGACTGGGTACCTCCGTTGAAGGATGCTCCTAGCGCTTCCTGAGGACTCCAAGCACTCTGGCAGACACCACAATCACCGAACCGGAGAAACAAATAAATTCTCCCAAGCATATGAATGCTGTAGACAGTTGAATAGGAACCATACGAATAGGTTTACTCTCCTAGCAGTCAAACTGGAACAGCATACAATAAATCCTTCCCCCAATAATGAGACGACACTTCACTTTGAGGGTTAAAACAGGAACTTCCTGTACTGTCACATACAGTCTCTTTTATTCCCAATCCACAAACATAGTACAGCCCACAGGGTGTTACAAAACAACCAATCAATCCATACAATACACGCAGCCCCCTCCAAGGACACGTGGCGAGGCCGGTTTCGCCACACTAATATTTTGAGGGCTACTCTAATTAATATATATATATATATATATATATATATATATATATGCACTCATATCCAGGCTATCTGGGGATATGTGATACGAATGGGTAGCATTCGACAAATGTAAAGTTATATATTTTTATTTGTTTTTATGTGTTGAATGTAAAATGGCGATTTGCCTCTGTCCTGGAGATAATTGAATTACTTCTCAATTATCTCCAGGGCAGAGGGGAGGAATTACTATTGCATGCTGGGAATATTTTGTGTCTGTGGGTCCTGAACTGCCATGTGTCTATCTGTTGTCACAGTCTCCCATTTGGTCCCCTGGGGAGTGTCCACCAAGTGGGAGACCTGCATAAATACGAGCTTGGTCTCGTTATTGGGGGGATTTATTACCGACGACTAGAGACTGATGGATGGAATTATTAGCCGCTTGGGAGATACTTGCGTTCGGCTGCTATTGGCGCTTCGTGAGTTTGGAGCTTGTGAAGTGAAGTGCCCGTACGGACCCCGTTCGTGAGTTTTACAGCATTCCCTTGCTTGCGGTTCGTATGATTGTATTGGATATACATGCAGCCTGGGTTATTGAGAACGGGGAGCATTCACTAAATGGTGGTTTGTGAACTTCATGCTGAGGGTACCGTAACACAGTGCAATCCAGTCCTCAAGGCACATACCAAGTCTAGAAGATATACTAACATTCAAAGATTAATGGAACAATGATCTAAAGTGCCTTTGGTTTACCTTGAGGACAATGTTGGTTTATGGATTATGGGAGCCAGACAAATACTGTCTCTATGCTCTCATACTTGTCATTTGTTTGTGCACAATGAGGTATCACATACATACTTATATCTTCTTTTCACATGCGTAAGCCTCTGCCTTTTGTCTGCTTCAATATTTCCTTCTCACTTTCTCTTGCTACATTTTATTCTCTTTATTATGGTCTCTATTATTTTTGTGTTAAAATAGAAATCACTGTTTTGTCTATTACCAGATTTATTTGAGCTATTGTTCTGTGTATCAAACCATTTGAAGATGATATGATTATAGAAATGCTAACAAATACTACTATTTAAAAAAATCTTTGCCTTCAAGACTTCGTGAGGGCTGCACCTTTTCTGTGGAACTCCATTCCTTTTCTCCAAAAGACATTCACACTCCTTCATAAAATCTTTGAAATCTCACTTCTTCAGGAAAGCATATCAGTTAAACTGTTAGCAGGTTTTCATCTTCACACCCTGACTCCTCTCCTGCAAAAATAAAAAAATAACCCACTAAACCTAGCAAGGAATCAAGCCAGACTTAGATTATAGCAGTATGCTCTAGTGTTATAAAATAAACAATTTGAAAATAGAAATATTTCCATTTTAAATATATTGTATCATTCACATCTTTAGGCTTCCTTAAGGGATATATATCTATTAGAAACCTACAGGTCTGTTGTGGTGCCCTATCATCTAATACAGGTTATTATGCAATAAACCAAGTATTGATTGTAGTTATAGCTTCAGTTCACTGATATTTATAAAGCAGTAACATATTCCGCAGCATGGTACAGCTAGAGGAGAGCATACAATATAGACAGACCAATATAAAAGGTTAAGAGCACCCCACCCTTATGAGCTGAGGTATATCTATTGAAACTCTTTATACAAATTGGTAAGTTAGAGCCCATAAACTTACAATCTAAAGATAACTGCTGCAATGCATTATTTACATACACACCTTCACGATCCTGAAGCACTATTTCAGTGACATTTTCATATACCTATCTGCTGTCTGAGATTTAGGTTGTATTACTAAAGAAACAACTAAGTGTATGTTTGTATTACCGTGTATACTTTGATGTTCCTTTGCATATGTGTCTATGCGATTCTGAATTTTGCATTGTGCATCTAATGAAACAAAAGGAGTCCAGTTGCTATAGATTAAATTTAAATAAAACTGCATATTGTTGCATGAGGTGGGATCTATCTATCTATCTATCTATCTATAATTCATTGATTCATTCATTAACAAAGCAAACACTTTATTTGCAATTTATTCACACCTATCATTTTACATCCAGAAACCTAAACTTTGAAGGCGTGTTCGTACTTGGTGACCTCTGTGTACAGATGGAAGACACAATAATGTTAAATCATAGTCTACAAATTAAATATCCAGAAATTCATGGAGACAACCACTCATTTGTCACAGAAATACTCATCTTGGGATTTCCTATTCTACATGCCTTCCGAATACCTTTCTTCCATATAATCCTACTAATTTACTTAATAACATTAAGTGAGAACATTCTGATAATTATCCTTGTTTCAACAAGTCATCAGTTACAGTCCCCTTTGTATTTCTTTCTTGCTCATTTGGCGACAACTGATATGATCTTGATTACAAATGTTGTCCCAAACATGCTTTACATGATAATAAGAGAAGGAGTAACAATACTCTTTTGGAGGTGCATGACCCAGTTCTTTGTGCGTGGGATGTCCGTTTGTTCAGAATGCTTCCTTCTTACTGTAATGTCCTATGATCGCTATCTATCAATATGTACTCCATTGCATTATTTTCTAATTATGAATAAACTTGTTCGATATAACTTGGTTGCCTGCTGCTGGACACTGAGTGTCATATTTTCTCTATTGATTCTTGTACTTACATGTCAACTAGATTTCTGTGGGCCTAATGTTATTGACAACTTCTTCTGTGATTTTGCTCCTGTCCTACAGCTATCATGTTCAGAAACCTCAATTTTGGCAATATACATGTTCGTTCTTTCAATTCCAGCTATCCTAATAACTTTTATATTCATTGCTGGAACATATATCTGTATTTCTTCTGCGCTCATCAAGATTCCATCCCTCTCTGGTCGTCAGAAAGCCTTCTCTACTTGTAGCTCACACTTGGTAGTTGTCAGTATGTATTATGGATCTATGTTTGTTATTTATACAATTCCAAATAGGGGACATTCCTTGTCTGTAGATAAGTTAATTGCACTTATTTACATTATATTCACCCCACTTCTGAATCCAGTTATACATGCACTGCATAATCAGGAAATCAGATCATCGTAGAAAAATTATAAATGTTAAATACCATCTGTAGCAAACTATTCGTTTTTTCTTCAAATATGTGAATTCTCAAATAAAAATGTTATTGAAAAATATATACTTGCAATATGAACTTTGTGTTTTTATTAAAACCGTACATAACATGCATGCATGTCTTGTTAAAAACAATCATAATTAATGTCAATTAATAGTTCTTGGTTTACATGATAAGTAAAAAGGAATATATAAAAAATAGTAATCTAAAATTCAGATTAGCAATGTGTATGACTGTTTCAATGTTCCAAGAGCTAGCATGACAATGAACAAGCAATATCTAAATCTATTTGATTATTTCTTTTAGTTATTTAAATAAAAATTTGATACATATCTTTAGTAAAACCCTTTCTGAGTCAGAGGTGTGGCACTTACCTTGCTTTGAAATGTGTTGGACATATAGTAACGAAGAATCCATAATTTCAGATTGAATCCCAATGTTGCTATGACAGGTAAATAAAAAAAGGTTAGCATGATAGCTATATTTATTATACATATGCTGAGATAAGAGATAATTAGTGCTTGAAAGGTGAGTTTGTAGAATGCTGTGAATTTAAGTTATGTCGTAAGATGAAAATCACTGGATAGGAGGATTGAGGAGTGAGGAGATGAGGATTGACAGTGAAGACAGAGTTAAGTATTATGCCAAGGCAAAAAAAGCCAGTGGGATCGATTATATCATATGGTATTGACCTAAATGGAGGCTAAAAGTAGAGATGGTGCTCAAAATGAAGAATGAGAAAAAGTTATTTTTTGTGGAAGTTCATTTTTACATATTTTAAAAAGCATGCATTCGCCCAGTTTAAGACATATGAGATGTTACTGGTGGTGAATTAACACAAGATATAAGATAACATGAATAGTAATGTGACGAGACCAATCTCGCCACTGTGCATTGGAGGAGCCTGGTTGCGCGCCTGCTGCCTTTAGACTATGGTCCCATGTTGAAAAGCTTGATTTTTCTCTGCGAAGACACGAAAGCTGGGTCATTTGGTGCTGGCCCTGTTTGAGCGGTGATACCCCAGATAGCTATGCCATGGAGCCCATTCATATAATGAAAGACTATGGGAAAGACTTTGGCTTCATGGCAATTGAACTGTATGTGTGTGCTTTGAGCGCCATTCAGTAATAATATGCGCTCAGATCTGAGCTATCTGGGGATATGTTACATAGTTACATAGTTACATAGCTGAAAAGAGACTTGCGTCCATCAAGTTCAGCCTTCCTCACAAATGTTGTTGCTGTTGATCCAAAAGAAGGCAAAAACCTGGTCTGAAGCGCTTCCAATTTTGCCACAAACTAGGAAAAAATTCCTTCTTGACCCCAAAATAGCAGTCAGATGTCTCCTTGGATCAAGCAGCTATTACCCCACTAATTAGAAATTATATCCCTGTATGTTATGTTTTTGTAAGTATTTATCCAATTTCAGTTTAAACATCTGTATGGACTCTGACAAAACCACCTCTTCAGGCAGAGAATTCCATATCCTTATTGTTCTTACTGTAAAAAAACCTTTTCTTTGCCTTAGATGAAATCTCCTTTCTTCCAGCCTAAATGTGTGACCTCGTGTCCTATGTATAGCCCTGTTTATGAATATATTTCCAGATAAAGGTTTGTACTGGCCCCGAATATATTTGTATAAAGTTATCATATCCCCTCTCAGGCGCCGTTTTTCCAAACTAAACAGATTTAATTTTTTTAACCTTTCTTCATAACTAAAATGCTCCATTCCTTTTATCAATTTTGTAGCTCGTCTCTGGACCCTCTCCAGTGCCATGATATCCTTCTTTAGAACAGGCGCCCAAAATTGCACAGCATATTCAAGGTGTGGTCTTACCAGCGATTTATAAAGAGGCAGAATTATATTTTCATCCCGAGAATTCATGCCCCTTTTTATACATGACAAAATCTTACTGGCCTTAGCAACTGCAGATTGACATTGCATATTGCTGCCTAATTTGTTGTCTATAACAATTCCCAAATCCTTCTCGTGTGTGGTTATCCCTAATTCACTACCATTTAGTGTGTAAGTTGCTTGTGCATTCTTAACCCCGAAATAACTTTGCATTTCTCTATGTTAAATTTAATCTGCAATTTTAGTGCCCAGTCCCCCAATCTATCCAAATCTCTCTGCAGCAAAGCAATATCCTGCTCACATTTTATTACTTTACAAAGTTTTGTGTCATCTGCAAACACTGATACATGGCTTTCAGTGCCTATTTCAAAATCATTTATAAATATGTTAAATAGAAGTGGTCCCAAAACAGAACCCTGAGGGACACTACTTACCACTTTTGTCCAGCCTGAAAATGTACCATTAATTACAACTCGTTGTACTCTATCCTTTTGCCAATGTTCAACCCAAGAACAAGAATATTCATCTAGACCAATTTCTTTTAGTTTGAAGACTAACCTATTGTTAGGAACCGTATCAAATACCTTGGCAAAACCAAAGTAGATCACATCCACTACAACACCCTGATCTATACTTCTACTTACTTCTTTGTAGAATGCAATTAGGTTAGTTTGACATGACCGATGTTTCATAAAACCATGCTGATTATTGCTAATAACAAAGTTCTTCCCAATGAATTCCTGAATATTATCCCTTAATAGCCCTTCAAATATTTTCCCAGTTACAGAAGTTAAGCTCACGGGTCTATAATTTCCAGGCAAGAATTATGAACCCTTTTTAAATATAGGAACAACATCTACCTTCCTCCAATCCTCCGGTACAACACCTGAAACAAAAGAATCTTGAAAAATTAAATACAGAGGTTCACTTATTTCCCCACTTAGCTCCTTAAGTACTCGTGGGTGAAAACCGTTAGGCCCCGGAGCTTTATTTACATTAATTTTCTTTAATAGCTGTAGCACCTTGTCTCGAGTTATCCAATCACAAGTTATTTGCAAGTTTTTTGCAGCAATCATTTGCATATTTCTTGCCATAGGATCCTCATTAATATATACTGAAGAAAAATAGTTATTTAAAATGTCTGCTTTTTCCTGGTCTTCATTAGCTAATAAACCCAACTCTGTTTCAAGTGTCCCTACACTTTCATTTTTGTTTTTTTTTAGAATTGATGTACTTGAAAAAATTTTGGGGGTTGGTTTTGCATTCTTTAGCTATCAATTTTTCATTTTCTAGTTTAGCCACTTTAATTGCCTTTTTGCAAGCGTTATTGGCTTCCTTATATCTTAAATAGGATGCCTTTGATTTGTCTGATTTAAATGTTTTAAATGCCCTTTTCTTATTTTTAATCTCTTGTTTTACTTCTCTACTAAGCCACATTGGTTTTAATTTGTTTCTTTTATGTTTATTACGAAATGGTACATACTGAGAAATGTACCTTTCTAATATTTGTTTGAATAGTTTCCATTTATTCTCAGTGTTTTTATCACTAAGGAGTTTATGCCAGTCGATATGTTGTAGAGCTGCCCTAACCTTATTGAAATTGGCTTTTTTAAAATTATATGTTTTTGTATACCCCACTTGCTTTTGCTTTTTTGAGTTTATTTCAAAATTTCCCATATTGTGATCACTATTTCCCAAATGCTCCCTTACTTGAATGTTGGTTAAAAGATTAACATTGTTTGTTATGACAGGATCCAGACAAGAATCCTTTCTAGTTGGGGCTTGTACCAGTTGTGACATAAAGGTGTCATTTAACACATTCAAAAACCTGATGCCCCTTGCTGAAGTACTAGTCCCTCTTTCCAAATTTATGTCTGGATAATTAAAATCTCCAATAATTAACGTGTTACCTTGATTTGCAACTTTCTCAATTTGCTCTAACAGCTGTTCTTCCTCAATAATATTTACATTAGGTGGTTTATAACATATCCCAACCAATAATTGATTTCCCTTTGTTTGCCCCAAGCAGATATCTACCCATAAAGCCTCCACTTTTTCCTCGTCACACTCCACATGCCTAAGATTTGACTTTAACTCATGGTTGACATATAAACATACCCCACCACCCTTCTTGTTTTTCCTATCCTTCCTAAATAACGTGTACCCATTTAAATTAACTGCCCAGTCATGTGTCTCATCCCACCATGTTTCTGTTATGCCTATTATATCATATTGTTTAGTGTATGCTATTGCCTCTAGTTCCCTTATTTTGCATTAGTAAGCATACATTTAATATTATCATGAGTCTTTTGTACTTTTTGTGAATTATCAATATTACATACCTCCTCTGTTCTGATTTTTACCCTCCCCCCATCTCCACCCCCTTTGTTCTGAGCTAAAGCCCATCTCCTTTAAAATCCTATCTCCATTTTCTAGATTGCTTTGACCCTCCCCCCCACCACTAGTTTAAAATTTCCTCCAACCTTCTAGCCATCCTATCCCCCAGCACAGCAGACCCTCTTCCGTTTAGGTGCAATCCATCATAACTATACAGGTTGTACCCAAGTGCAAAATCAGCCCAGTGCTCTAAAAACCCCAAACCCTCTTTCCTGCACGAAGACTTAAGCCACGCATTGACCTCTCTAATCTCCCGCTGCCTTTCTGCTGTAGTGCGTGGCACAGGTAATATTTCTTAAAAAATTACCTTGGAGGTCCTTTTCTTTAGCTTACTTCCTAGTTCCCTGAACTCATTCTTTAGGACCTTCCATTTTCCTCTGACTTTGTCATTGGTACCAATATGGACCATGACAGCTGGGTCATCTCCAGCCCCTCCCAATAATCCCTCCACTCTGTCGGCAACATGCCGGACCCGAGCACCCGGGAGACAGCAAACTGTCCGGTTGAGTCGATCAGAGTGGCAGATTACCCTATCTACTCTCTTAATAATAGAGTCCCCTACCACCACAACCTGTCTAGACTTCCTTACCCTCTCAACCCCACCCATACTAGATGGGCTGTTTTCACGGCTGTTAGCAGGAACAGCTTCCTGCAGTACAGCTACTCCTGAGCTGATGCTCCCAACATCTTCACTCAAACGGGCAAATCTGTTAGGCTGCATGAGATCAGAACTAGCGAAACCTTTTCTCTTCCCTCCCCCCCTGCTTCCTCGCCCCACTGTCACCCAGCTACGTGCCTGTTCCCCATCTGTCTTATCTCCTCCCTCTCCACTACCTGTCCCCACTAAACTCTGCTTAGTGAGCAGCAGACTCCTCTCAAGATTGTCAATCTCCCTCAGTGTTACAATTTGCCTCTCCAGATCTCTAATCTGAGTTTCCAGAAATGCCACTCGCTCACACTCACCACAGAGGTATGGACCCTGGACAGAATCATCCACGCATGCATACATGCGGCATGATGTGCACTGAGTTAAACTCTCAATCTTGCTAGCACTCATCCCCAGTTACAAAAAAACACAAGTGAGCAAAAACAATATTTACCCTCTTGGTTTAAACTCCCTTGTAGTTTCAACTCCTGTTGTTTTAACTCCTACTTAAAAGAGACTACTTGAAATAGCCTACTTTCAAGCAAACTCCAGTGAGCAAGAGTCAGTAGTGGGTTTATATTCGCAATACAAATCCCACACAGGTGGAAATTAAGGGGCACTCCCCCTAATTATGTACCTGTTTTGAATGTACCTTTTTTGTGCAATGGCTGCACAGTTATATGTTTTTATGTGTTTTATTGTCTTTTGCTGCCATGTGTTCAATGGAGTTTTGCCTCTGCCCTTGGAGATAATTGGATTATATTCTAATTATCTCCAGGATAGAAGACTCTGTGGAACTGGTTTTGGGCAGAAAAGCCATGCTTCCTTTGGTCACAAAGGACTACGATCTATCTTTTTAACCACTGGACCAGTCTTGATGATTGACATATGTTTGTATTTGGAGTATGCTGATTCTGAAAATGTAAGTTTTATGTGAATGTGATGCATTCTTTTCAAGTTATGAATAACATTGAAATTTTTTATTTCTCTGCTTGTGATAATTACATTACCCATTGTGTAAGGTAATTGTATCACAGGCAGAGGGGAGGATTTTTTGTGGGAGTTGTTGGGGATAAAATCAGCCCGGGCCCTTTGTGGATGATGGATATTTGACAACTCATTCAGAGCTCTGGAAATTGGAAATGAATAGCAGAGACGTGTTCAATAACCAATTCAAATTGTATCCATACGTCAGTTATATTCATACCCCATTTTCATAGCAGGATGGGAGGGGGAAAAATGAGCATATGGGCGTGACAATGACATTGTTTTTCACAAGTTATAAACAGCTGTTTCTAGTTATAATTCAGTGTTATATAATGTATGCATATTGGATGAAACCCAGATGATAACAAATACCGAAATCTTGGACAATTAACAAGAACATCCCAAAATCCTTATCCAAGAACATATCATGTAAAAATCCTTGTCCAAGAACATATCCCGTAAATAGGATTGTAGATAAATTTTATTTCCGAGAATCGAAGATACAATTCCAAATTTATTCTTGGTTCAAATTAACCCTTATATGAACAGCTAGGATATTAAACAAAATGGATATTCATATCCTACAATTCCTCTCTTTAGATCATATCGTGATCTACCTTACGGAATATCCATGGGAGGCCTGCGGCAGAGAAACAAAAGGAGGTATATTCAGACGTGCTAATCACGTCTGCGGGACTTTCATTATTTCTTCACCTCGATTTCCCCCATTTGCTCTGTGCCGTATGTTTTCCCTTTAAGAGGAGTTCAAGCTGTCGGTTTTCAGCTTCTGTAATCATCTGTTGTACACATCTTTTAAGTGTACAAGTTAAATATTTCAAACAGCTGACATCTTAACCAATTTTGAACAGACTGCACATCATGTTATCTGTAACTTGAGCCTTGGATCAAAACAGGCAAAGTGTATTATTCCCAACAATGGGAATATTATTATTATAATTCACAACGTAAACACATATAATCAGAAATGGGAATAATATCTATTCCCCCTCTTTGGACCAGGGTCTTGGATTACCAGTCCAACCCAGTGAACTTGGGCCAGGTCAAAAAACCCAGTGGCAAAAACTCATAGTTGAGGAAAAAAGCACATCTGGGTAAACTCTAAGTGAGTGTCATGACTGTGTAGACATGTCATCCCTTCACATTGACAGCATTAGTGACTTATAAAACCTGCACTTGTAAGTAAATAGCTCGAGTATTGGGATTGGGAAACACTTCTTGATTAGTTTGAAAAGGCCCACTTACATATTAAATCATGAGATCATTTCTAATCAGTTTGCAATTCTAGCAATAATCCCAATCATGACCTTGCGTCCTATGCCTCCTAATCAAATCCCTATTTCGATGGTCCAGTCATATCCACACTTAATACATTGGAATCCATCCTTGGTACACTTAACATACATCAATGTCACACATAGTACATCCATGCCTGAGTAAGCTAACGCTTCCTCTGTCTCCGGCTAAGGCTAACTCTACAAAAATAAAAATAACAAAATAGTTCAATAGTCCAGCATAGTCCAGAAAAATATTATAAGTCTTTCAAGGAGTATGAAGAATCTTAGACACCATAAACTTTGTTCCATAATCTTAGACACCATAACATAGCTAAGGGTAGCAATATGGCTGACAACAAGACAATGTCAGCTTCCACATAGTTCTTAATTCTTCTGTTTGCTGGATGTTCACCACAATACTCTGTGCAACACCCCAATTGTTGAAAGGGTAATACAGAAATTGCGGCATTAGACAGCACTGCATCTTCAGGCCTTTCCAAGTTAGTTTATGTCCTCATAAGTAAGCATCTCAGTTTCTTCGGCCAGCATGGTTTTTGACCAAACAGATTTAATTGCAAAAAAGGTAGGTAGGCAGGTAGGTCAGCCAGAGAGATTGGTGTGTAGTCCCAAATATCAGGCTGCACTAATACTCCAGTACGGTCTCTATAATCATACAAACACAAGGATCAGTACGACATCAATAAATTAATTATCTAAACTCAAATAGGAGACTAAAGTTAAATTCTTAACTAGTGTAACATGTACTTCTCTCAGTTTTGCTTATGATTCATTTAATCTGTCCTTTATAAAATTTTAATACATAATTGTATTAGTGGGGCCAGCTTGACAGGGAGAACCGGGTTCACCACAAGCACCTTGGGGTGAATCCCTGCTATCCATAATTAAAACAGTGCTGAAGTTACCACCTCTACAAAAGTTAGATCCTTTGATCAAATCATCTACCTCTGCCTCCAAAACTTTTCTGATTCAATCTCCTATCACCTCCCAAATTTCTTTGTCTCGCCTGCTTAAGATCACAATCCTTTTTGACCGATACAACATACTTTTCCCTCTTTCTTTATATCAAAACAACCTGCTGTATCTTTCTCATGAATCTTCCCAAGAAATTCAGTTGGGGTCAAAGAGGGCCAGTCACAGACCAACAGTTTGACCAAAAGTGAACAAGGAGGATGCATATTCCATATGCAGGTCGAGATGACCTAACTCACACCCCCTCTTTGTGTACCCCTCTTTGTGTACCACACAGATATAATATTAATGAGCTTTTGAAGATTTATTGTGCATGTATAGCACGGTTATCTAGGGGTGTATACATAAACAGTGAAAGCAGAGTCTTCATATAGGGTTTGCAATACTGACAGTCTGGGTCATAGGTGTAATGCAGGCATGCGGTTAGGTACTTTTCCATTGTCAGAATACATTGAAAACACTAATATATGGCAAATATTAAAATCATATTGCAGCTGTTTCCTATACCTGGTTGTAATACTTCAACTGAGTTCAAATTGAGTATCAAAAGTCTAACCACAAAAACTAAATTTTATATGCTTATCAAAAATGAGTTTAACCCCTTAGCAATTTAATAGGGTGACCTCTTCCCATAGTATGGTTCCTTTTATAATTATTATATTATTTATTCTCCTCTGGGTCTGTAACATGCTTTCAATATACCAATACAAATATAATACAGTAGTTAAGAATTGCCTCAAAAGAAAATATCTGATCCCTATTAAAAATATAATTTCATCATTTTGCTATAATCAATGAGGCATACTAGATGAATCTTAATCTTGGAAAAAACCTATCCTATACATCCATATTTTTTTTTTTTTTATATATAACCATGTAACATAACACTTGTTTATGTTAAAGATAACACATTTTTCTTTTTCTTAAATAATGCAATGCACTTTAAAAGTAACGTTAACTCTAAATACTCCCCTAATAATACGGAGAGAGAGAGCCATTTAAAATTGGAAACGATTTTGAAAAGCAGATGATATTTTTTTTCTTTTTCTTTTCCAGGGGCCCCTTTCTTGTCGGCTGATCAGCGTTTTTTAATCTGTTGTAAAAAGACAGTAAAGGCTTGCGTTAATGACATGCAAATATTCTTTAAATATTCTTCATACTCATTGTAATATCACACGTCATCTTATAGCACAGAAAACATGTAGCAGATATCTAGCAGGCATGCCAATACAAAAAGCATATTCATGGACAGGCAATTAACTCAATCCAAAATAAATGAATAAATGTCACACTCTGTGACAGACATAATATAGGTTCCCATGTTTGTGCATTATGCATGTCTGCAAACTATGCAAGCAGTACTGCTTTAAGGTTAGATCAGAGCACCTGGCAACTAGACAGGAAAGTCAAATTTTGGCAGGAAGTCCATTATTGCAACAGAATTTTGGAAATCAGCTAAAATTTACAAAAACAGACTCCACCCTTTTTTTCTTTTTTTCTTTCTTTCTTAAGACTACAACTCATATTGCTCTTGGACTAGTATTCAATAATAAATCAGTTATTTAATAGATTATTACGCTGCAATTTCCATCTGTATCAATACTGAGACAAACTTATTCAAATATAATTTAAAATAACACAGCAAAATACCCATTAACATACATGACAATTAAATTGCGCACTTCAAAATGAGTAACCAAAACAAACATTTATGACAATCATCATTCACACAGAATAAACTTCTAACAGCTGTATTCAGAATATATTATTGTAAGGTATACCAATTCTAGTTTGTATCAGATTTATTTAAGGGTTCTGGTACCAAAGGGTTTAATTATTCTTTTTACAGAAGGGATCCCGTACGGGCATATAACGCGTTTGACTTAAACATTTGTATAACACTTGCATTAACCAGTTGCAACATATGTACCCTGTCAATAGAATTTCTCTCTTATACGCTTATAGAACATTTGGACCAGATTACACAGACATGGTATCACCTGCATTTGTCAGAACTCTCAAAGACTCAAAATATTTATACTACTCCATGTTAAAGGCATGGCAAAATCTTGACCGGTCAATTTGAGTTTCCAAAAGTCATATCAACACAGGTAAAAACCTTTGTCCATGGTTTTCTGATCCTACATTTCATGACCAAAATTTCAAACCCACTTCATCACTGTTTGGGTCACCATCAATAAAATCTCAGCATTCCCATTCAACAATTTATAGAATACATACAATTTAAAGCACATACAACATGTGACGTACTGGAATACTACAAGTTAGCTTACAGCACAAAATGAAGCATGTGTTGGAACGCTGAAATTTACAACATAAATTCTCTGCAACAAACACTCAGGGCAGAAAGAATGTGGTGTTTGACGTTTTGAATGAAGTGACTTTTTGTCCCAATATGAAAATAAAGGGCTCATCATATAAACAATCATACATCCCACTCTCATGAAAAAGTGTAGTGGGCTTATAGTAAAAATAAGGGGCTCATTATGCAAACATACATGCAGAAAAATCATGTTAGTTCTAGAATTTGTAGCCCCTCTTAAATAACTTCTATTTTTTTCTTTTCTTCATCACCTTTTACATGTACTTTTTACATTCCCTCAATTAAGACTTTATGCTTAAAATCAGCGTTGCACATCATAAAATAGCACATAAATTAGCAAGCCGGAGTAATGCCAAACATCCATCATACCGGGTTTAAACAATATTCCCTTTTAACACCCTTTTTTTTTTTAAAACCAATTTAGTCAGCAACCCACCTGTACATGTACATTACATCACAAGATATAACAGCCTGCCAAAGGCTTGAAAATCATTTTACCACCTGGCCAAAGGTGAACCTCTTACCAAAGAGGAATTGTCTAGACAATTTGCCCAATAACACCTGCCAAAGGCATTTCTCCAAACCAAGGAGTAATAGAATTCTACCAAAGACTTAAAAAATACCATGTCTACCAAAGACATTATCTTGTGAAAATCCCCTTTAAAAATTCAAATAGTGAAAAACCCCATTAAAACAAGAAATGCAATGTGTGGGAGGATGGCAGACGCAGGTAAAGGTCCCCAACCCCTTAAGGACACACGCCGGAAACATTCCGTCATGATTCACTTTTATTCCAGAAGTTGTGTCCCCAAGGGGCTAAAGATCCCCTTACCTGTAATCTGTGTTCCCAATTGCACTCCCACTTCTAACACCAGTTTGTTGGGGATAAAATCAGCCCGGGCCCTTTGTGGATGATGGATATTTGCCAACTCATTCAGAGCTCTGGAAATTGGAAATGAATAGCAGAGACGTGTTCAATAACCAATTCAAATTGTATTCATACGTCAGTTATATTTATACCCCATTTTCATAGCAGGATGGGAGGGGGAAAAATGAGCATATGGGCGTGACAATGACATTGTTTTTCACAAGTTATAAACAGCTGTTTCCAGTTATAATTCAGTGTTATATAATGTATGCATATTGGATAAAGCCCAGATGATTACAAATACCAAAATCTTGGACAATTAACAAGAACATCCCAAAATCCTTATCCAAGAACATATCATGTAGAAATCCTTGTCCAAGAACATATCCCGTAAATAGGATTGTAGATAAATTTTGTAGATAAATTCCAAATGTATTCTTGGTTCAAATTAACCCTTATATGAACAGCTAGGATATTAAACAAAATGGATATTCATATCCTACAGGAGTGTCTGAGTGTATTGGATGTGTTTATTGGTTGTGTTCCAAAACCCTGTGGGTGGTACTAATGTGTATATAAGAACAATAAACCCACAGCTCTGTCTGTTCACTGCTTGACCCTCAACACGGAGCTTTGTCTCGTTCTTGGGGGGATTTACTGTATGCTGTTCCAGTTTGACTGCTAGGAGTGTAAACCTATTCGGATGTTTTTTTCCTATTCGGCTGTTTACAGCATTCATATGGTTCCAGTTCGGTGGATTGGTGTCTACAGTAGCTGTGCCTGTGTCTCTGGAAGGGAAGATCTACTAAACAGCTGTTTAACCATTTTATGCCTGGGGGTGCCGTTACAAGTAATATATATTAGAAGTGCTAAAAACAAAAGGAAGACATAGGACTGCTATGAAAGGCAAAAAAAAAGTGAATTGTACAGGGATACAGAATATAACCACCAGTCACATTTATTTAAAAGTGAGAAAATGGGGAGGAGTTTTGTTAAAAAAATGCTACTCATAGTTTTGTTCCAAATAGTTTGATGTTAACAACACCAATATAACTGTGTGCTTTAAAAATAGTTTTATAATAAGTTATTTAAATGTACATAGGGATTTTGGATAGTGTACAAGTAACTTGTTTCTTCAATTTTTATTGTATGTATTGGGAGTGATTTGTACTATAGTCACTGCTGCCACCCAGGAGTATCGGACTAAATTTTTTATATTTGTATTTCCTGCACTACTGCCTGTTATTGGTGAATTTTAGAGCCAATGCTGGCTGGTTGCTCTGCAACAATAGGCACATCTGCAGGCTACTCGTGGTAGGCTCCACCCCCTCTGTGGTAGGCTTAAAGAAGTCCCATGCGGGAGGTATGCTTAGGGCTTCTGGACATTTTCACTTAGGGGTGTTCTCACTTGTGTTGCCAATGGTTTAGACACTAATGGCTGTTTGTTGAGTTATATTGAGTTATATTGCAGTTATTAACAGATTCTAGTCAAAGTTCCTATCACCAGGAGCTCAAGATTAGATTATTTGAAGAAACATACACATCATAGTTTGCAATCTTCACCCCAATTCACTGTTTAGTGACTGTAACCAGATGTTTTCGCTTGGTAGACAACAACATCAAAGAAGTTACCAACAAGTTTAGATTGTGAAAAATTGTATTGTATAGGCATGTCTGTCTGTTGGAATGTAGGTGGACTGGCCAGTGTCCTCTATAGTTCAGACAGTTTCCTTTGCTTGACAGTAGTAATGCAGAAATAGTTATAGAGAGTATACAACTTACATTTTCTGCACGTGAGGCTAGAGAGGAAGTGGAAGGGATCAATTCCCAACTGCACCTTTAACAGTCTCTCACTCAAGAAATGCATTGCAGGAGGAGCAGGGCAGCAAAGAGTGACACCCACAGTATCAGTACTCCAGCAGCTGAACAATCAAATAGAGTGGTGAATACTTTTCAAATTACCCTTCAAACTCTACATGTTGTAACCAAAACACATCCTTTTCCCTAACCCCAAATTTAACCCCTCCACAAACCCTTTACCTTAAATGGAAACTATAGTCACCAGAACAACTGCAGCTTAATGTAGTTGTTCTGGTGAGTATAGTATGTTCCTGTAGGCATATTAATGTAAACACTGCCTTTTCAGAGAAAAGGCAGTGTTTACATTACTGCTTAGGAACACCTCTAGGGGCAGTAACTCATAAGGGCATTAGAGGGGCTTCCTGCATCAGTGCTTCACAATGTGCAGCACTGATGTTCAGAATCTTCAATTTTAATGATTTCAGCAATGGAGGCAGATTGGGGGCAGAGCCAGCAACGGCAGACCAAGTTTAGCCAATTTTAATATAGGCCAGCCTTTTTATGGCACCTACAAGCTTGAGCCTTGGAATCAAGGTGCATTCCTTCACAAACCTTAATACCTCTTTAGCCTATAACTTCTAATATTGTTTTAACTCTACATGCATTTACACTCACTATACTAACAGATTCAAACACAATGCATTACAAGTAGAAGCATGCACATGCATACCTAGAGGAAACAGGGGGAACCTATGTTGCTACTGGCACCTGACAAGTAAATCCAGCCCTGAAAGTACTTGTAAATTTAATATTGAAAACCTTAACATCATATTTGCAAAGAAGGAAGTCTTATAGTTAGTAGATGTTAGAGACTTATATTATCATTAAACTTGTGCAGTGTGAATAATTTTGGTTCTTCCAAACCACTTTGGCAGAATGTTTTGGTTTTTGGGGGGCCAGCAGAATTTAGTTTATGCTACTGTTTGGCTCAGATGTATTTTCAATACCGAGAAAATCTCTAGAAGGCAGCAAAAAAAGTTGCCTATTGACTATACTGACATGCAAACTAACCAATGTCAATTTTGAGTTGCCTAAATTAGAGTATTATATATCTGAAAATAAAAAAGAAAGTAGAGAACTTTTTATAGTGAGCTTCAAATTAATTGAATGTAATATTTTGGGGGAGAAGGGGTTGTTCAAGTTCACATTATTTGGTTTATGCAAGGCAGAAAGGAAAATGTCAGTGGGTCATTGACCATCCACTCACCCCAACCACCCCGATAAAGACAGAGCTTCCCCACACATCCAGTATATAGCAGATGTGACCAACCTTAAGTGTAGAAAAAAAAAAAACCTGTGCCCTATTAATTTCTCCCAAATGAGTCTACAGATATAGCAGGCACCAACGACTCAGGGAGCCTGGTCAGAACTACTACAATAAAAGGTTTGAAAGTTGGTGGGGAGTAGCAGGAGTAAATAATTTCATTTAATTTGAATTATATTTGTACTTTTTCTTTTTTAATTCCACCCCTACCTCATTTTGGTATACTTTATTTCTTACAAAGATTTAAATAAAAAGACCTGCCAAGCTTTGGGTAGACAGTGTCCACTTGTGCAGTAAACTGCAGCCACACACAGACTGTGGCCAGAAAGAGGAAAATAATTCAGCCCGGGCATTTTTTTACCACAGCATTCCAATGTGAAGAGAGTGGAACCAGAGGGGGTATTGTATTATAACAAGCACACCTCTCTCAATGTGAACATATTGGTTCAATGTCACACTAGCCTGTACTCTGGCACTAGGTTGATTAATGCTAATAGATATGTTGATGATGCCGGTATTGGTCATTTCAATGATGATGGTGGTGGTGAAGGATGAAAAAATCAAAAAAACTCCATTCACTGAGAGCAACCTTAGTGACAAAAGTTTTCCACTGGAATAAATAAATGACATACAAAAATGAAAATAGGTCTATAAGGTCCAAACCCAAGAAACTTACAGAAAAGTGTTGTGAAAACAAAAACAACAACTAAGCCTTTCGGCTAAACCTCTCTTCATTTCACTGACATTGATACAACCAGCAAAACTATCTGACTTTATTCGTAATTAATTATGTCACTGTCTGCATAGTCTGTAATGTTCAGTGGAATAAAATATAAGCAGTGTCCTAGTTACTGAAAAACTGACCATAAAATTAAAAAAAAGTATCGTAAAGCAGCTATAAAGTTAAACAGCCTAAGATGTGTTTAGGAAGAACCATTTATATTATAATGTCTCCCTATTAATGCAAACCCAATAATGTTTGAATATGTTATCAGTATGTATCAGTTCAGATGTAACCGAATTGATATAAAATGTAACACATCCTATTAGGAGGCTGTTGCTGCAACCGATCAACAAACAATCTGAGTCGTTGATCTCTCAGTTGTTACAAAGTATCTGGACCTTAAATCATAATAGCGAAAAGAGAGGAATTAGAGGCAGAAAAAATTAAACTAAATAGTGTAGGAGGGCAGAACCATACTTAGAATATTGGTTGCCTGTCCTTCGTGTGAAGTGCCCAGTGCGGAAAAAAAAAGTGATAGAGTGACAGGTGAAACCCGAATGGTTGTGAAATGATGGTGGTGGTGGTTGTGTTAGTGGTTTTGGTGTTGGTAATAGTAAAATTGAAAGTGGGTGAGCAACTTGTGCCCATGGTAACAGGTGCAGCTGATGTCACAACTTTCTCCTTCACATGAGATGATTCCATTTCAGATACAGATGTCCTTGGAGATGGTGGAGAAGATTCAGGAGGCGAGCGCACACTAGAAACATAGAAACATAGAATCGGCCCAATTTTGTTTAAATACTTTCATTAGTCTCTGGCTTTATCTTATAGTTAGGATAGACTTATGCATATCCCATGCATGCTTAAACTCCTTTACTGTGTTAACCTCTACCACTTCAGCTGGAAGGCTATTCCATGCATCCACTAGCCTCTCAGTAAAGTAATTCTTCCTGATATTAATTTTAAACCTTTGCTACTCTAATTTAAGACCATGCCCTCTTGTTGTAGTAGTTTTTCTTCTTTTAAATATAGTCTCCTCCTTTACTGTGTTGATTCCCTTTATGAATTTAAATGTTATTATCATATCCTCCCTGTCTCGTCTTTCCTCCAACCTATACATGTTAAGATCCTTTAAACTTTCCTTGTAAGTTTTATCCTGTAATCCATGAACCAGTTTAGTAGCCCTTCTCTGAACTCTCTCTAAAGTATCAATATCCTTCTGGATATGAGTGATATAGAGTGATATTGTGTATTCAGGCACTTAAAAGGTGGAAAAGATTAGGTGAGCTGCTACCGCCAATGTGTAATTCTCTCATAACTTAACACAAAAATACAAAATGTGATAATAGACTGTGTGGCAAAAAACCAACACCAGTCAGGAGGTATCCGTGAATAACTCACCTCCTCCCTCTTTCTTGGGTATATTGGTAATAACCTAGAGGTGGGGATTGAGATAAAGAATACAATAGTGTAATACGTTAAACAGCAGTGAAGTGGTGTGAAAGCATATAGAACCACTCACATGGTACTGAGCCTCAACAGGATAGGCTTAGATCGCTTAGGCAGGCATGTTTTGGAGGTAACACGAAACCAACAATTGATGAAAATCGTGCAGGTCCTTTAAAGGTGGAAGAAACCAGGCATAGTGTAAATAGTTATTGAAATGGAAAATACACAGAAATGCTCACCTGATTCAGAGCCTATAGCTCTGGCTCTGAGTATAATGATGTATGTGACACTAAGGGGGCACAAAATCCTATGGATGGGTATCAGGAACACTCCTTACGTCCACAGGTAGGGAGTAGAAAAAATAAAATGTATTAAATTAATACAAAATAAAATAACGGTAATAAAACAGTAATAAAAATGAGTCTTTGATCCTCCTGGACATCCGAGACGCGTTTCGCCGGTAGACTTTGTCGAGAGTGCGTTTCTGTTTATAGTTTTCTACCTGTTTTTTTACTTTGGCTTTGTTTATTGACTTCTCTATATTCTGGTATCCTGACTACTGGCTTTCCTCATCGCTGTGTCCCTTTCTGTGTTCCCTGACCTCAGCTAGTATTTTTGACTATTCTATGTATGTTAAATCTGGCCATTCTAAGGACTGGTAATATGTTACTTATTTGTCATCCATGCTATACAGTTCTACGTGCTGGATCAAACAGTAATCCTGACATTACGACATGGCCATAGATCCTGTAGAACTGTGTCAGCACATAGCTGCTTTTGAGAGGAAATTAGAGGAGAATGATCACCGCATGGATCAATTCGCTCAGGCTTTCAGTACGCTTCTCGCTAGAGCGGTGCATCTGCAGCCTGCAGCGTCTCCTCCTATAGCACTTCTACCCTGTGTACCTCCACCAACTGTTAATAGGACCCCTAGCATCTCCTTATCACCATCCCTACAGTTTGATGGCAATATCCAGGAGTGCAGGGGTTTTCTTAATCAGGTGGAGTACCATTTTGAGGCCTCACCAGGGTTGTTCCCCACGGACAGAGTAAAAATTGGTTATCTAATGAATCAATTATAGGGCAAGGCCCTTGCCTGGGCTAATCCATTGTGGGAGAGCAATCAAAGCATTGCTAATAATTACCAGAAATTCCTTGTCGAATTCAAGCTCACGTTTGAGCCATTGGGTAGAGAGGATGACCTAATGCACATCACACAAGGTAACCGGTCTATCTTGGATTATGCTATTGAATTCCATACCTTAGCTTCCGAGGTAGACTGGACTAACAATGGGTTAATCTTAGCATTCAAAAAGGGTCTCTCAGAGACTATACTAGATGCGATAGCCGCTAAAGAATTACCTAAGAGTCTTAACGAATTTATTACGTTTGTCATGCACATTGATAATAGGTTAAGACTCAGAGAAGTCACCAGAAGCAAGACCAGATGTATGGCTATGCCCCTAGCACCTCGGTTCTCTAAACCTGTTTTGTCTAATCTCCCTGTACAGTCCGAACCCGAACCCATGCAGTTGTCCGAGGCTGAAAACAGTATAGGAGAAGGGAGGGGTTATGCTATATTGCAGCAAAATGGGACATATGTTAACTAACTGCCCAGTGCGTCCGGAAAACTTCAGCACCTAAGAACCTTCAGGGGACAGATCTTAGGTGTGATGGAGTTGTCCTCTAACAAAAACAAAAGTAGGTTCCTTCTTGAGGTATCTATTTTCCTTGATAACAAGAAGTTTTCTTGCAGTGCCCTAGTGGACTCAGGTCCTGCTGGAAATGTTATTGATGTCCAGTTTGTTAGGGGTAATGAGATACCGGTCAGGGAGAGACCTACGCCGCTAGCTGTAGAGGCTATTGATGGTAGACCACTCACACAACTGTTTATAACCCACAAAACTGTCCCTATTATGATCTCTATTGGGGCCTCCCGTAGGGAGGAGATGACGATTCAGGTTATTACTTCTCCATTGTGTCCTATCATATTAGGGTTTCTGTGGCTGAGTAAGCACAATCCCTATATTGACTGGGCTAATGGGGAGATATTAGAATGGGGTAAAGAGTGTATGGGGAGATATATAAAACCAGTACTAAAGAGATCGGATACTATTGACCTTCCCACTACCACTTCCCAAACTCCTGGAGTTCCCATACAATACCGAGAACTTCAGGAGGTGTTTAACAAGGCTCAGTCTGATGTATTGCCTCCCCACAGAGCATATGACTGTGCCATTAACCTGTTTCCAGGCGCTATGTCATCTAAGGGGGCAGTTTATGCCTTATCTCCCCAGGAGAGTAAAATATTGGAGGAATACATCAAAGAATCCTTGAGCAAAGGGCACATAAGAAAGTCATCCTCACCAGGTGGTGAGTTACACCCTTGCATAGACTACATAGCACTTAATAAAATCACTATAAAAATGCATACCCTATCCCACTCATTTCCGAATTGTTCGATAGACTTCAGGGAGCTAAAGTATTTACTAAGCTTGACCTTAGGAGCGCTTACAATATGGTTAGAATTAAAGAGAATCATGAGTGGAAGATGGCATTTAATACTCGTAGTGGACACAATGAATATCTGGTAATGCCATTTGGGTTATGCAACCATAGTCACAGGGCAGGAGGCGGTCAAGCAGGCCCCTCCAAAAACTCATCAGAGTTTGTCACACATGTTCAAACAGAAAATCATACTGGCACACAAACTGATGCAGGTACACAAACACAGACAGTCATGCAAACAGACACAAACAAATACAGACAGTTATACAGGCACACATACACACTCATACAGAGAGTCATACAAGCACACAGACAGACTCATCGGGCAAAGAAGAAAATTGTTACTGCACCAACAGAGGCATAACAAAGGGACTGTAGGGTACTCGATTTATACAGCACAGAAGAAGGACTGTTTTTATGGAAAGCCAAAACCAGAGCATGCTGTGGTTCAAGGCTTCATATTGTACACAAAGCAGGTGATAAAATAACACTCACCAGCATAATAAAATTATCTGAAAATAAACATATTTATCTCTAAACTTACAAAAACACTAAAGTGGAAATTTGCAGAATAAAAATCACATCATATGTTTTGTTAAAACAGATAAATAGAGACTACTGGATAACATTAATATGGTGTGAACAACAGGTTTCAAGAATAGGCTGTAGAATGTATACCATAATTAATAAGGATTAGTCTACATTAGTGTGAGCGCCTGGTTATTTGGCTATCAAACACTGAAACAAGATACTTGTAGAGGAACTCATGATTGTTTAGATAGGATTTGTATAATTACATGCATGCCATCTGTTATTAGGGTTTTTAAATTCCTTTTGGAATCCTTAGAAATTAATCAGTCAATAAACAATTAAACATTAATATGTTTTTTTCTTCATTAGTAAAAGACTATATGTCATCTCTCTCTTGATTTGCTGCTGTGCACAAGTGAATATCCTGTATTCTTTATGGGATTGAGATAATATAAAAAAGGAAATTGATAACTATAACAATGTTATAGACTGAAATCCATTCAATGTTTGATCAAGTACAGATGTGATTCTGCTCATTTTCTACAGCTGACTGATATCATATGACAATTCTGGGTTCAGCCTTCTTACGCGAAGAAAAGCAATTGATAAACAGACACTGACAAAACTCTCGAGTGCTGACCTCATGGTGAGCTGAAATTTTCCCTTTAAATGTAAGTTTAGACAATAACTAAATAATATAATTCTTCACTTCCAATCTTTCATAGTTAAAAGTTTTGATCCCAGTTGTGAAATTCTGAAATCCGTCTGCTGGGCAGAGGAACAGACACACCCCCTCCAAGAGAAGAAGGTGATCAGAGGGTGGCTGATGGGGAGCTGTGTATTGGGATGTGCTGATAAATTTGTCAAAGTCATCCTACAGTGTCTCAACATACTGATTTCTCACATCACAATGTTAATCTATAATTCAGATCACAATGAGGCTGGGACGCAGCATGTGCTGGAAGACTGTATATTAACTGAAGCAGCTCTAACAGTACTACACCATCAGGGAAAATATGTGTGTTGGGGGAAGTCATTGAGTCGACCATATACTCCTCTGTATACCAAAGTATTCTGGTGTCAAATGTGAAATGGTGTATAAAAATGACCTGTATATTAAGGAAAAATAATATCATTACATATTTTGGGGGTTTAATTTTTAGTGTTTTCTTCTATAATAGGTTATTTAATGTTCTCTGCTGCAGTAACTATGCTATTTAGGCACCTTCTGATTGAAACTCACCAACACACATACATTACACACTCTTCTCTGGTACTCGTTTTCTGTTCTCTAATGTAGAAACCCATTAATGGCCAAAGGATCTGGAGTCATGAAAGCTCAAAATGGGGGTACACATAATAGAGCAAATTCTATATGATTTAACGTATACAAATCTCAATATGTTAGTCAATGCCTTCACTAAATGACTAAATATTGAAATTATTATACCATTGGTTTATACTTGTCAAGGAAGTTCCCATGCCACAGCCTGCCTGGTCACAGACTGTAAAATTTTATATAGGATGCAGGGATACATTGGGTAATTGTCAAGTTCCCCTGTTGTGTGTAGGGGGATAAATACATATGGTTTTCAATGAAATATACAGTTCTCATGTTTTACTGAATACTACTGGTCTTGTCCATTATATTGGTATATTTTACAAGGGTTATGCTCAGTGTATGCTGTAGCTAAATCCAGTCTGTGTTGTATTTTTATATATTTTTCATATCTTTAATTTTTTGTTTTGTGTTACTTCTATTTTTTTTCAATGTTTTTATTTTTTTATTTTCTTCTTTCTCTTTTTCTTTATTCTTTAAATTTTTCTTGTTTGATTTATATGATCTAATTCTTATATGGGCAGTTGTGTGTAGGTGCTGCTGGAATCCTTTTGAGCACTTTGAGTGCTCTTTTACCTTAGATGTCTCCTGCACATGTGCCCTACTATACCGTTGACCTATGCATGTTACTATGCGCTTGTGTTCTTCGCACATGCGCTGTATTTCCTGTTGTGATACTTACACATGCGCTGTATTAAGTGCTTTTATTGTTTGCACATGTGCTCTAATGCTGAGTGTTCTTGCCCTTAACCGGCCACTGTGGGCATTTTGCGATGTGGGAATATATGGGTGACGGGATCACGCATGTAAGGTGCACGTGTGTGGCTCGTTTTTAACGTTGGCTTATTGAGTTGGTATCTTGGCGGATGTATAAGGTAATTACATTAATTACTAATTTATTTATTCACATTTTCTCCTCATTACTGAAGCTTGTGTCCTCCTATCACAAGAAAGAGGTGTTCAAACTTGAGTGACCCTTTCTGTCTGCTTCAATATGTGGATTATTTTTATTCCTTACTTTTGTTTACTTTCTATGCCATGTACTTGGTTTATTTTTCCATGTTTTCCAAGGAACTTGTGTACTGAATTTATGAGTTCATTAACCAAATTAACTGATCATCGTTTTTTTTTCACTGTGTATGTTAGTGAATTTTGTAATTTCACATTAATTGATTATGTGTGTATATAAATGTTTTCTTGTTACTGTCACATTAATTGATTATGTGTGTATATAAATGTTTTCTTGTTACTGTGGTGTTAGCTTGATAAAGACCTGGGCACAGGTCGAAACGTTACAGATCCAATAAACCTGCTTTGAATATATGACAGTGAGTGCCTGAGACTTTTTTCTCTTACAAGGGACACTAAGAGACATTGCCAATCCGTAACAACACTATGTGCAAGTTATTTTTTCCTCTCAATGGTCCAATTTTAATGATTACTCCAAATACCATAACCACTTCAGTTTATTAAAGTAGTCATGGTGCCTGGAGTCTGTATGTGCACCGTTAGATGTAAGAAAAAATGTCAGCTTCTCCAGGGAATTGATGAGGCAAAACTAAATAAAACCCAACTGTTAGCAACGTTGCAACCTAAATGGTATTTTTCAAGCTAACACACACAAGATTAAATGACAGACAAAAGATTGATAAAACAATTAGTGCAAAGAACAAATGTGACCATACGAGATCAGTACTCACTTAAGCAGGGATGGGCAGCATCTGTTTGGAAGGTCAAAATGTCCAATCACAGGAAAATAGAAAAAATAATAATTAATAAAAAGTAATAATAATATTCCTAGTGTCATTGTCGTCTGATGGTCGTCAGCATCTGATGTCAGGGAGCTCCCACCTGGTCACGTGGAGCATCCAACGTCAAGAGGCAACAGGGTATTATGAGCATGCACACATCTGCCCAGATGAATAGCATGAGGCATAGGAAGCCTCCACGGATGCTTCTGTGACAAAACCCCTGTTTTATGTATGTCCTGCCTTTTGTATTTAGTCTGCCGTTCATGTAGTTAGCCCTATTTAGTTCTTTCATAAAAAAAAACCGAACAAACTACCGAACAGCCAGACCACCCACACTGGGAGTGTGCCGCTAATTAATCGCCCAGAAGCTGCGGTTAACCACAGCTATTTGTCGAATGGCTGGGTGGTCGCCGTTCATTTGACCGAATGCGTGGCAGCAGCCATTTTAAACTGACGAATGCCCAGCGGTGTTTGGTCAACCGGGTGGACTAACTTCCACCTCATTCGTTTCTCTTTACATGAGCACCG
>OW240914.1:12141389-12262365 GCA_933207985.1 Pelobates cultripes | reverse complement strand
AGATGGACATACAGTATTTCAGGATACACAGGCACATAATATTCCCAGCATGCATCATGGTTTCCTCCCCTCTGCCTGGAGATAATTAAGAAGTAATTCAATTATCTCCCAGGACAGAGGCAAATCGCCATTTTAGATACAACCCAAAAAACACATAAAAATATATAACTTTCCAATTGCCGAACATTTCTCATTTGTGTAACATATCCCCAGATAGCCTGCATCTGAGTACATATTATTGGCGAATAGCACTCAGATCACATACGCACAGTTCAATCGCCATGGAGTCAAAGTCTATTACAGTCTTTCGGTATGCGATTGGCTCCATGGGAAGGCTATCTGGGTTAAGTCCATTCGTGCGGTTCAAAGTCCCGAACGGCCGGTGTTGGTATGCTTTTGTCAATCGAGAAGGGGGGTCGGTGGCATTAGCGGTGTTCAGCGGAAAAAGTGTCCATTTTCAGTTCCATAGAATCTGTGCCGAACACCGCTGGTCTTTCGCCTGTTTTAAAATGGCCGCTGCCTCGTGGTCGACATATGAACGGCGACCACCCTGTATTCGTTTTTAATTGAGAGGTGTCTGCGGTTAACCACAACATTCTAATTGGGATCAAGAGGTTAACCCGCAGCACACTTCTCTTCTGGGTGGCCATCCGTTCGGTAGTTTTGTTCGGCAGAAAAGTCAAATAAACGAACAGGGGCATACGGACAGGCAACTCCACGAAAAGAGGCAAAACAGACGAACCAGCAATTCAAGTCTATACAGATGGATCTGTCACACAGCTCCCCCCTTGTGGGACACTCCGGCAGACCCGGCTTGACCCTGTGGTGGGTCAACTTGGGGATGAACTGACTAGGAGGTAGTAGGGATGTCCGTTTGCCGGGACAATCCATCAGCATTCCCGTTCTGCTTACCGGGTCGGTAGCTGATGGTGACGTTGTAAGGTTGTAAAGCTAAGCTCCACCGCAGCAGTCTACCATTGTCTCCTGAGACGCGGTTAAGCCAGACAAGGAGATTGTTGTCCGTGATAAGAGAGAACTCCTGTCCGTATAAATAGGGGCTCAATTTCTTTAAGGCCCATACCAGGGCCAAACACTCCTTCTCCACTGCCGCATAACTCACTTCCCAAGGTAGTAGCCTTCTGCTGAGGTATGCGACAGGGTGCTCTCCTCCACCTTCCCCGACCTGGCTCAGCACAGCCCCCAGTCCATACATGGAAGCATCTGTATGAACGAGAAAACGTTTGTTAGGGACTGGGGCAGCCAGGACAGGGGCATTCACAAGAGCTTGCTTCAGTGGCTGAAACGCGACTTCACAAGCTGGAGACCACAGGACCTGCTTAGGTAAGTTCTTCTTAGTCAGGTCAGTCAGGGGCTTAGCAATAGTGCTGAAATCGGGGATAAAGCATCCGTAATACCGAGCTGTTCCCAGGAAGGACAGCACTTGGGTCTTGGTGATAGGTGTGGACCAGTTAGCTACTGCTTCTACCTTGGCTGGCTCTGGTCTCTGGCTCCCACATCCTACTCTGTGACCCAAGTACTGTACTTCTGCCATGCCTAGATGGCACTTGTCTGGCTTCAAGGTCAGGCCAGCGGCCCAAATCTTGTCCAGAACCACCCCTACGTGTACCAGGTGTTCTTCCCAGGACTCACTGTAGACCGCAATGTCATCCAGGTATGCACACACAAATTACTGGAAGCCATCGAGAAGTCTATCCATCATACGCTTGAAGGTAGCCGGGGCATTCTTCATCCCAAATGGCATGACCTTAAACTGGTACAGACCAAATGGGGTGACGAATGCCGACTTAGGGATAGCATCCTCGGCCAGGGGGATCTGCCAATAACCTTTACACAGGTCTATGGTGGTCAGATAGCACCCCCTGGCAATGCGGTCTTATAACTCGTCTACCCGGGGCATCGGGTAGGCGTCAGTGGTGGTCCGCTCGTTGAGCTGCCTGTAGTCCACACAGAACCGGGTGGTCCCATCTTTCTTAGGCACTAGGACCACAGGCGAGGCCCAAGGGCTGTCTGAGTGTTCTATGACTCCAAGCCTAGTCATCTCCTGTATCTCCTTCCGCATTCCTTCCCGGACTGCTTCGGGGATACGATAGGGGGGCTGTCGTAAGGGATTCTGTCCGGGGGTCTCTACCTTGTGTACAGCTAGGGTAGTGTATCCGGGTTCTTAGGAGAACGTCGCCTGCTTCTCCTACAGAACATGTCTTGCCTGTACCTTCTCTGTGGGGCTTAGCCGATCCCTTAGCTGTACAAGACTAGTGAGATCAGTCTGGGGGTCGTTCTCTCATAAGTCGGGCAGGGGTAAATTCTCTTGGTCGTCGGCAGCCGGGGGAAACACACTGCAGCCAGGGCCGGCCTTAGGGGTGTGCGAGCTGTGCGACCGCACAGGGCGCCATGGAACAGGGGGCGCCCTGTGGCCGACACAGCTCACTCATGGCCGGAGTGCAGGGGAGCTAAAAGAGGTACCTGGCTGGAGGATTAATTATTCTCCACCCGGGTCTATTTAAAAAAAAAAAAAAATCGCGGCAGAGGGGGCGGGGTTTACCGAGCGGCGGAGGCGGGGCTTATCGAGAGGCGGAGACGGGGCTAATACCTCCCGAAGCCCCTGCTGTACAGGAAGAGGGAAAGATGCTTCCCCATCAGCCAACTGCATCCACTGGAAAGAGGTAAGTGTGTGTGTGTGACTGTTTGCCTGTTTGTGTGACTGTCTGTGTGTGTGTGTGTGACTGTCTGTGTGACTGCCTGCCTGTGTGCATGTGACTGTCTGTGTGTGTGTGTGTGTGACTGTCTGTGTGACTGCCTGTCCTTGTGTGTGTGTGTGTGTGTGACTGTCTGTCTCTGTGTGTGTGTGTGACTGTCTCTGTGTGTGACTGCCTGCCTGTGTGTGACTGTCTGTGTGTGTGACTGTCTGTCTGTGTGACTGCCCATGTATGTGACTGCCTGTGTGTGTGACTGTCTGTCTGTGTGTGTGACTGCCTGTGTGTGTGACTGCCTGTATTTGACTGCCTGCCTGCCTGTGTGTGTCTGTCTGTAACTATCTGTCTGTGTGTGACTGCCTGCCTGTGTGTGTGACTTTCTATCTGTGTGACTGCCTGCCTGTGTGTGTATAACTGTTTATGTGTGTGTTACTGTGTGTCTGTCTGTGTGTGTGACTGCCTATGTGACTGTCTGTCTGTGTGTGTCGCTGTAGCTGTGCCATTGTTTGTGCCTGTGCCTGTATGTGTGACTGCCTTTAACTGAGTGTGTGTGTACATGCCTGTAACCGAGTTTAAATTTCCCCCACCCCTTCCTGTCAAGGCCGCACTTTGACTGACAGACGCTCACTCACTGACAGACGCACACTCACTGACAGACACACACTCTCATATACACTGACAAACAATGACATACACACATACACTATTACTTGGACACACACTGACAGATGCACACTCTCACTGACAGACGCAAGCACTCACTGAAAGATGCACGACTCCACTGACCGACACATACACACTGACACACACTCACTGACACACACACTCACTGACCGACACACACTCACTGACCGACACATACACACTCACTGACCTACACACTCACTGACCGACACACACTCACTGACGACACATACACACTCACTGACGACACATACACACTCACTGACTGACACATACACACTCACTGACTGACACATATACACTCACTGACCAACACACACATTCACTCACAGACACACACACATTCACTTACAGACACACACAATTACACACTTACAGACACACACACACACACACACACACACATTCACTTCAAAATAAACACTCACAGACACACACACAGACATTTCCACTAACACTCACAAACTAATATTTTTTACATTTATTTTAAATCCACCCAGCCTCCCTGGGAAAGCTGGAGTGGATTTCTTACCAGCAGTCCAGTGTGGCTGCTGGGCAGGCAGGCAGGGGGCGCACAGGCTGAGTAAGCAGCGCTTAGTGATGCCGGGAGCCGGACTGACGTCATATTCTGGCTCCCGGCTTCATTAAGCGGCGCAGAGGAAGCTGAGCAGGAAGAGCTCAGGTGAGTATGCTCCTTCGCTGCCCGCTGCCAGCCTTGGGGGGGCTCAAAAGTGGCCAGCCGGTCAGCTCTTGAGCCCCCCAGGATGCGAGGCAAGCAAGGGATCTGCCTGGGGGTTTGGAGGGATGCTTTTTTTTGCCGCCCCCTGCAAAGTGGCGCCCAAGGCAGATGCCTTGTTTGCCTCGTGATACACACGTCCCCGGTGCCTGTGTGTGTTACTGTATTCAGGCAACTTGGTGGGAGGTGGGGGGGGCGCCGTGAAGACTTTTTGCACAGGGCGCCTAATTGCCTAAGGCCGGCCCTGACTGCAGCGACATCTTCAGGTCTCTCCTGATACTCCTTCAGCATATTCACATGAAAGGATTGCTGAATCCTTTCATCTGCACAGCTGGCTATAGGTATCACACACCTGAGCTAACACTTTATACGGGCCCTGCCAAGATGCTTGCATCTTGTTCGTCTTCACAGGCTTGAGCACTAGAACCCTTTGCCCAACCTGGAAGACCCACTGTCGGGCTCCCGATCGTACCACCTCTTCTGTCTCCCCTGGGCCGTCTGGAGATTCTCCCTTACCATCAGGGACAGTTTCTCCATGCGGTCCCGGAGTTCCAGAACATATGGCACAATGGGGGTTCCCTCTTGCTCTGTCTCTGCCTCCCAGTGTCCTCTAATGAGATCTAAGGGACCCTTCCAGGCTATCTGGGGATATGTTACACGAATGAGAAATATTCGGCAATTGGAAAGTTATATATTTTTATGTGTTTTTTGGGTTGTATCTAAAATGGCGATTTGTCTCTGTCCTGGGAGATAATTGAATTACTTCTCAATTATCTCCAGGGCAGAGGGGAGGAAACCATGATGCCTGCTGGGAATTTTATGTGCCTGTGTGTACTGAAATACTGTCCATCTGCCGTTACAGTCTCCCATTTGGTCCCCTAGGGGAGTGTACACCAAGTGGGAGACCTGCACAAATACGGGCAGGTAACCCACAGTAAACCCAGTTCATGGGTCTCGTTATTGGGGGGATTTATTACCGATGAATAGAGACTGCTGGATAGGAATATTAGCTGCTTGGGAGATTCATGAGTTTGGCTACTAGTGGTGATTCGTGGGTTTGCTGATCGGGAAGTGAAGTACCCGTATGGGTACCGTTCGGGAGATTGGAACATTGCCCTGCTTGCAATTCGTATGATTTCAGTTGATACGAATGAAGCTGGCGTTATGGTGAGAGGGGAGGATTCACTAAACAGCGGTTTGTCTATTTGATGCTGAGGGTGCCGTTACAGCTAAGTTCTCCCAATTAAAGGCGGAAGCATTCTTTGATTCACAGCTATCACCAGTGTGTGTCTTATTGCTTCTCCAAACGCTTGATACAATTTGAATTCCCCTGAATATAAGAACCGATCGATGTTTTGATCACTGCCAGGTTATATAAGGGTTAAAGTTAAAGTTAAGTAAGAGTGGTTATAGTTATAGTTGCGGTATTAGAGGTGTTTTGGATGATTAGATTTTTAGTTTTAATTGGGTATTTAGGTTTTAAGAGGATTAAAAACAAGGATCAAAGGAACACTACAATGTCAGGAATCCAAATGTGCATTCCTGATATTACAGTTGTAATGGACCGTTTCAGCACACAAGGGGTTAAAACCGTTTAGGCGATCGTCCCCTTTCAGAGATGCAGGCACTGCTACTGTAGAACACCCAAACACACGAACCGCATGTGAGGGAATGCTCCAAACTCCCGAACGGCATACACTGTAACACTCCAAACTCACGAACTGGAACCATACGAATAGCTGCTAGCAGACGAATAGGAAAAGCCTCCAAGCGGCTTACACTCCTAGCAATCAGTCTCTATCAGCATACAGTAAATCCCCCCAAAGACGAGACAAGGCTCCGTGTTGAGGGTCAAGCAGTGGTCTGTTTAATGAGGGCTACCTGCCCATTATTTATGTAGGTTGTGACAGAACCATCTGTCTGGTTATTGCAGGTGTATTCGTCTGTTTCTATCCTGTTCGTGTAAATGGCTGTTTCCTATAGCCCAGCCATACGAATGACTGTTTTTCCCGAACAAACCTAAAAGAACGGACGGCCACCCGGGAGAGGTGTGCTGCTGGTTAACCTATTGATCCCAATTAGAACGTTGTGGTTAACCGCAGACACTTCTCAAATAAATGAATTCAGGGTGGTCGTCATTCGTATGTCGACCACGAGGCAGCGGCCATTTTAAAACACGCAAAAGCCCAGCGGTGTTCTGCTCTATTTTCATGGAACTAAAAACGGACACTTTTTCTGCCGAACACCGCTGAAACAACGGAACACCTGGCTGCCTCCACGAAAGCATACGAATACCGGCCGTTTGGGAGGTTTGAAGCATACAAAAGGACTTAACCCAGATAGCCTTCCCATGGAGTCATTCGTATCACGAAAGACTGTAAGAACTTTGACTCCATGGCGATTGAACTATGTGTGTGGGATATGAGTGCTATTCGCTAATAATATGCACTCAGATCCAGGCTATCTGGGGATATGTGATGCGAATGGGAAATGTTCCGTTTTTGTGAAGTTATGTATTTTTATGTCTTCTCTGATTTTATATTTAAAATGGTGACTGGCTTTGTCCTGGAGATAATTGAGTTACTTGGTAATTATCACCAGGGCAGAGGGGAGGGAACCATAGTGCATTGTGGGTAAAAACTGTGACTGTGTGTCTGGAATGTCCCCATATCTGTCTGTCATTTAAGTCTCCCATTTAAGTCTCCCAAAATGACACAGTGCTCTGTGTCATTTTACACAGCGTGGGAAAGTAAAATTTTATAAAACAGTAGGTACCCCCCCCTCATTAGTCTTTGTGGCCCCCACCCGCCGCCCAGGGGTGGGGGCTGGGGGGGTGGACAGTAGGTCCCCCCGCCCTGCAGAGCTCAGTCTGCGCGGAGCCCTCCATGGGTGAAGATGGATTATTTTTTTGCGCTCGGGTTTTTTCTTTTTCGTCTGTTTTTTTTTTTGCGCTCAGGATTTTTATTTTATTTTCAATTCGACCGTTATGATGGTTTTTTATTTGAATGGTAAAGACGTTGAATGGTAAGTTTACTTTTATTTTACAGGTTAGTTATTTTATTCCCCCCTCACTATTTTTTAGGGTGAGGGGGGTAGGTAGGGACTTTTTATTTGGGGGGGTGACTAGGGACTTGGGGACCCCTAGTCACCTTGGGGGGGATTTACTTATGGCCCCCACCCACAGCCCAGGGGTGGGGGCCGGGGGGGGAGGACAGTAGGTCCCCCACCCCTCATTATCTTTGTGGCCCCCACCCACAGCTCAGGGGTGGGGGCCGGGGGGGGAGGACAGTAGGTCCCCCCCCTCATTATCTTTGTGGCCCCCACCCGCCGCCCAGGGGTGGGGGCCGGGGTGGGGGAGGACAGTAGGTCCCCCCCTCATTATCTTTGTGGCCCCCACCCGCCGCCCAGGGGTGGGGGCCGGAGGGGTGGACAGTAGGTCCCCCCCTCATTATATTTGTGGCCCCCACCCGCAGCCCAGGGGTTGGGGCCGGGGGGGAGGACAGTAGGTCTCCCCCTCCTCATTATCTTTGTGGCCCCCACCCGCAGCCCAGGGGTGGGGGCTGGAGGGGGGGTGGACAGTAGGTCCCCCCCTCATTATCAATATGGCCCCCACCCACCCCACAGGGGTGGGGGCCGGGGGGACAGTAGGTCCCCCCACTCATTATCAATATGGCCCCCACCCGCCGCGCAGGGGTGGGGGCCGGGGGGCAGTAGGTCCCCCCCTCATTATCAATATGGCCCCACCCGCCGCACAGGGGTGGGGGTGTGGGGGGACAATAGGTCCCCCCTTATTGTTATTAGGGCCCCCACCCACCGCTCAGGGGTGGGGGCCGGGGGGGCACAGTAGGTCCCCCCCTCATTATCTTTATGACCCCCACCCGTCGCCCAGGGGTGGGGGCCGGGGGGGGAGGAGAGTAGGTCTCCCCTCCCTTCAACCAATAAGAGTCCCTGTGGGTTTTAAAATTTGCCTGCCCATTGAAGTCTATGGCGGTTCGCCCGGTTCGCGGGTTTGCGAACATTTGCCGAAGTTCGCCGTTCGCGAACCGAAAAATTCACGTTCGCGACATCACTATACATTACATGACATAACTTACAATAAAACTATACATTTAACATGTCCCCAGATAGCTCAGGTCTGAGCGCACATTATTAAGCGAATGGCGCTCAGACTACAAGAATACAGTTCAATCGCCATGGAGCCAAAGTCTTTACACAGTTAGTTCTCATACGAATGAGCTCCATGGGATTCCTATCTGGGGTATAATACAGTCAGGTAAAACTACCGAACACCGGGCCGTTCGTGTACTCACGCCGAACAAGAAGGGAAGTCGGCGGCTTCAGCGGTGTTCGCGCCAAACTGTGTCCGATTTTAGTTCCATTAATTAAGCGTCGAACACCGCTGTGCATTAGCGGGTTTAAAATAGCCGCGACCTCGTGTTCGTGATACGAATGGCGGCCACCCAGTATTCGTCAATTAAGCTGCGGTTAACCACAGCTTCTGGGAGGCTAATTGCCGGCACACTCCCGCTCCCAGGTGGTCTAGTCATTCGAGCGGTTGTTCGGTAGTTTGAATCTACCGAACACCGGGCAGAAAAGCATGAATAAGACTTTTCTGCAGGGAAAAAGATGTCTTTTAGCATGGGGCCATAGCCCAAAGGCAGCAGGCGAGCAACCAGGCTTCTCCAATGCAATGTGGCGAGATTGGTCTCGTCACAACAGTGTTTATGTTTTATAGTATTTTTATGTTATTTAGTTAAATGGTTCTGTTTCGGCAGTCTAGACCAGTTTAAACTACATTCACCCCAACCAGACAGGTTGCTTGTGACCCATCATATCTCCTCCCCTCCACACCTCAGATAAGCACTAATACAACACGATAAAATGTTGGCTAGAGGTGTAGTATTGTGAGCCCGGCCTTAATGTAATGCTACAGTACAGGGAGGTCTAAATGACTGAATGATTATGTTTTTCTTTTTTCATTTTTTCTCTTGTTTTATATATTGTCTGAAGATTGTGGGCAGTACCCGGTGGTAATTTCTCATAGCTTATCAGCCTGTTAAGATTATGAGCCCAATAAGCACTCAAATATATTCTCTTACTATGTCCTACATTTAAAACACAATTTCAACTGATGTGATATTTCTTGACTCTCACTATGTTTTTAATGTAGACCTGCATGTCTTATTATCTCCACTACAACTATCTCCTATTTAATTCTGAACATGCAGGATGAGTCTGGTTTACTTTTTTATTATAATAATCACAAATGCATGTGCAGTCAGGTACGGAGCCAAGTTTAATCAGTTCAGTCTCAAAATGTGATGTTGTAGCCTGACCCTTATTCTTACTTTAACTAAACTTGTGATGCCAATCTGTATGCCATGTGGATGTTTTCCCTTGTGTTTTTATAAAGCTTACTATACAATCCTGTTTACTTTCCCTATAAAAAAGTGCATTGTTTTTGATTACATACTACAAATATGTTTGCACCTGCTGTTGCGGCCGTGGCAGTGCAAAGCTGCTTGTTTAATCTCTGCATGAATAAAATAAAGAATTGAAAAAAACACATTTTTGGTTTCCTAACTTATCTTTATTCCAGAAATGTGCAGGTGTGCCGTTGCTGGCTCTGCCCCCAATCTGCCTCCATTGCTGACATCATTAAAATTGAAGATTCTGAACATCAATGCTGCACATTGTGAAGCACTGATGCAGGAAGCACCTCTAATGCCCATCTGAGTTACTGCCCCTAGAGGTGTTCCTAAGCAGTAATGTAAACTCTGCCTTTGACCTATTTCTGCTTTAAAAGGGGCTCCCACTCCGGGGAATAAAGGATTCCTCAGGTTTTTCACTAATCAGAAACTTTGTCTCCGTTGTGAATTACTTCTAGGAAGGGCGTGCACGCATTAATTAATCAATTTGGAAGGAGTAGATTGACAAATAATCAAAATATTCTTTGATATAAATCAGTTCCTAAGCAGTAATGTAAACTCTGTATACCAAACACAGTGTATAACAAAGATACATTAATTTGCCTACAGGGACATACTATACTCACCAGAACAACTACATTAAGCTGCAGTTGTTCTGGTGACTATAGTTTCCATTTAAGGTAAAGGGTTTGGGGAGGGGTTAAATTTAGGGTTGGGGAAAAGGATGTGTTTTGGTTACAACATGTAGAGTTTGAAGGGTAATTTGAAAAGTATTCACCACTCTATTATTGATTGTTCAGCTGCTGGAGTACTGATACTGTGGGTGTGACTCTTTGCTGCCCTGCTCCACCTGCAATGCATTTCTTGAGTGAGAGACTGTTAATGGTGCAGTTAGGAATTGATCCCTTCCACTTCCTCTCTAGCCTCACGTGCAGAAAATGTAAGTTGTATACTCTCTATAACTATTTCTGCATTACTACTGTCAAGTAAAGGTAACTGTCTGGACTATAGAGGACACTGGCCAGTCCACCTGCATTCCAACAGACAGACATGCCTATACAATACAATTTTTCACAATCTAAACTTGTTGGTAAATTATTTGATTTTGTTGTCTACCAAGCGAAAACATCTGGTTAGTGTCACTAAACAGTGAATTGAGGTGAAGATTGCAAACTATGATGTGTATGTTTCTTCGAATAATCTAATCTTGAGCTCCTGATGATAGGAACTTTGACAAGAATTTGGTAATAACTGAATAACAATGTCTGTTCAAATTCCTAGATTCCTGTTTCTTAAAGTAGCATTTGAATGACCGATGCATATTGCTGACCCTGTGTGTAATTTTCCTTAATTCTTCAGTATTAAAACAAAATAAAATAGAATTTTTAAACAGCTGCTATCCCTCTAACAGTCTGTCAATAGTTTTGTATAGAGCAAATAAACAAATGTGTTGTCCACAGTTGGAGGCAGTTGAATGACTTGAAATCAGCTTCTGGTAGGTCTCTATTTTCATATTGTTCATAAACTTTCACTCATTCTCATCATAATCTGTATAGGTAATTGCATATTATACTTCTACATATAGCTGAAATGTAATCTAAATTTAAATATAGAAAAATCACATAAACAATAAATGGAAGGAATTGTAAAAGCATCCCTTCATATTATATAAGCATTTTTTCATGGCTTCTTTGATATCTTTAGTCCGCAGACTGTATATGATTGGATTAATCATTGGAGTCATCACAGTGTATAACAAGGATATAAGTTTGCCAAAAGTCAATGATTTACCTTTGGCAGGCATCATGTAACTTCCAATTAGTGATCCGTAAAAGATAGAAACCACAGTAATATGAGAGCTACAGGTAGAGAATGCTTTCCATCGCCCAGTTTTTGTTGAAATTCTAAGCACAGCTTTGACAATATATGCATAGGACAGTAAAATAATTACAAGTGGGGAAACTGCAACAGGAATACACAAGATGAGGATTTCCAACTGAAGAGAGGAGGTGTCTGAGCAAGCAAGCTCTAAAAGTGGGGCCAAATCACAGAAAAAGTGGTCAATAATATTTGAACCACAAAACGGTATTTGATACACCGATAGTGTGTCAATCAATACTAAAGAAAAGCTTAAAAGCCAAGACGTGATTGCCAGTTTCATGCAAAACACATGGTTCATTAGAGTGCTGTATCTCAGAGGGTTGCAAATGGCCAGATATCGGTCATAAGCCATTATGGACAGAACAAAACATTCAGACGCTTCAGAGGCAGAAAAAAAATAAAACTGGGTCATACAACCAGCAAAAGATACAATTCCTCCTTCATTCCATAAAATAGAAAGTGTATTGGGTACAATAGTTGTAGTCAGAATTATATCAGAAATGGACAGTTGCGTTAGGAAGAAGTACATGGGAGACTGAAGACTGCTATTGGATGTAGTAAGCCAAATAATCAGAAGATTTCCATAGATTGTCACAAGGTAAGAAGCAAATAGAAATAATAAAAATAACTCTTGGAAACTATGAAGGTTCTGAAATCCTAGAAGAAGGAACTCTGTGATGATGGTCTTGTTTATGACTTGCATTGTCTGAGAATAGATAGTTGATGTAATTTTATTTTTATGTTACATAGGCTGAAAAGAGACATGTGTCGATGAAGTTCAGCCTTCCTCACATTTGTTTTTTTCAGTTGATCCAAAAGAAGGCAAAAAAACAGTTTGAAGCACTTCAAAGTTTGCAACAAACACGGAAAGAAGATCCTTCTTGCCCCAGAATGGCAGTCAGATGTATCCTTGGATCAAGAAACTATTACCCTACAATTGAAAAACTACATAATTTAATATTATGTTTTTGTAAGTATGCATCAAATTGATGTTTAAACACCTGTACAGACTCTGATAAAACCACTTTTTCGAGCAGAGAATTCTACATCCCTATTGTTCTTACAATAAAAAAAAACACCTTTCCTTTGCCATAGACTAAATCTCCTTTCTTCCAGTCTAAACGCATGATCTTGTGTCCTATGTCTAGTCCTAGAAGAAGCATGTTTCTGGGATTTCATTTTAAGGACACATTGCTATGGAGAAAACGTCTAAAGATGAATTTATCACACAACAATATATAAATGAATTACTGTTCTCTAATTAGCAGTGATTTATAGGATTCCTATTTTTATAACTGCAGGTAATTATGTAAAATAATAAAACATGCATGGTATGAGTCCATTATCAGATAAAACATACAGACAGACATCCAGAGAGGAAAATTATTTACCATTAGTAAGAAAAGACCAATTTAAGGTGTTGATTTCTCTGGATTTATTTTGAAACAACCTCCAAACTTGATGCCCTTCTTCCTCTTGAAACACAGACATTATTCTCTAATAGCGCATACTTCATAAAATATATCTGAAATAGAAATGTGTTGTATGTTATTATTCACACTATTATCACAATAATTTTATATATTTTTAGATATTTTCTCTTGTAACCAATAATATATAACAGAGCATCACAAAAAGATAATTTGGAAAACTCTCATTATCATAGGCAGATGTTTCCCTTATTACTCACAGTGGACATTTCAGAGGGTGAATTTATAGATCAGCTATCTTCATTTTTTTTGCAGTGCAGGTAGTTACAAACGATCCTGTGGTGCCACGACCACATCAACAGACATAAGGCATCATACATATTGATACAGAAGCATGCACTGTTTTTTAGGAAAAGGTATAAAAGGATGAAGTAGGTTTGGTGGATGAGCATGTACATTTAGTGGCTGGTAGGTTAAGTGTAAAACAAATATGCTAAGCAGAATGGCATGACAACTGTATGCAGAACAAAACTGACAAGAACATGCCACAATGATTAAAAAACTCTGAGCCCCCGGACAGAGACACTCATCCTAGTGGAAAGGTAAACATGACCCTGATAATAACTACTCAGGAGTCAGAGAAGAGGCAACCCCAATCCCCATGCAGAGAGCAGCTAACTCCCATCGCTGGCAGGACACAGTCTTTCGCTTCTCAGCTCCATCTTAAAGTAGTTCCCTGAAGCTGTGGTATGTCTTGTTGGGTGGTATCAGCCATTTGGCTGGTTAGGAGCTGGATGTGTGTAGAAACTTCATAGTGGTTCGCAGCTATCGGTTGTGTAACCCGGCATCATGTGTCTGTACCAGCTTGCAGCCTGATTACCTTGGTAACCGCTTTGCCAGTCAGGTGATCTCTGCACAGGTTCCTCAGTGTCGATTAGTAGCACCCTAGGCTGGGTCTCGGGAGAGGTATGTTGCTCAGATGATATCGCCCAGAGTCGCCCGCTGTGAGCCTCAAGAGCCCTGAAGGGGGTGGTTATCTTCTCCACGTTGTGCCGCACAGGCTAAGCCGCCATCTTGAAGGTTAGGTGAGGCCTCCAACTCGAGTAGGGCACCAGGGTAGGCTGGGAAGACCCCCACTGGCCCAAAAGGGGAAGCAGGGCCATCAGCCAATTGTATTAGGGGACCACCATGTTGCAGACAGGCAGGATAGCAGGGTGTCGGCCGTTCACCTAACTCACCACCTGGGTAGACTTGACTTGGCCAAGGTCACCGAGCTTAGTTTTCTCCCATTAAGGGGCCAAGAGTCGGGTCACTGGCTGATCGTCAGAGCTAACACCTCATAGTGCAGTTGCCTACCATGTCTCAGCACCAGAAATTGTGTTTTGGGACCAAATTGTCTTTATATCATAGGAGCTAGAGTACCATGCTTCTACTTTGCTTGGCAGTCCGGCCCCGCCCCTATTATTTGTATTTCAATGTCACTAATCCACAATAAGATGGCATTGTGCTTCATTTTTCATTTTTTTTTTCATTTTCCCACAAATCACCCAATGATTTTTAACCCCTTAAGGACCAAACTTCTGGAATAAAAGGGAATCATGACATGTCACACATGTCATGTGTCCTTAAGGGGTTAACGATAATAATGGCAGCAACAGGGCTACCCAATAGGAGACACCAAACACAGGTGAATACACTTGATTAAAAGGGCATACAGCCTGAAACTGATATCACATGCTAATTACCAATCACATGGAAAGAAAGAGGAAGGACCATAAGACTTTTAAAAATGGAGGATTCCTGGGACTGGTTTACAGCTGACTGAAGAAGCTCCATAGGAGTGAAACACGTTTTAACTTTTTTGACTTTTTAAACAAGTATGGACAGTATTGTATACCTTTTGTTTTTAATATTACTGTTTTATCGTTTGTTACTAAATGACTATAGTATAGTGAGAGTCCTCTACAGTATTTTAGTTATTTTATATTGGTGATTTTAAACATTGGTGGCCTTTTTCTTCTTTCCTTTTTGGAAGGATATATTCCATCGAAGGAGTGTTGTGATGCAGCACTGAGCGCATAACAACTATACATACAGAACCAATATATATGGGCTCTATTAAATGTGAGTGATCTGACCCTTTAGGCATATACTATACACCTATTAATACCATTTGCACTATATTTGTGTTTTTTTGTCTTTTATGTACTGGAAACATCCTCTTGTGTATCTATACACATACATGCATTTTTTGCACTTTAGTGCTGCACTGTAGGTATAAGTTTATATTACACCACTAGAAGGTGCCTAGTTACACAGGCAGCACAGCAGGATACACTCTTGAAGACACACACTCTTCAGGACATACACTCTTGAGAATTTCTTCGAAGGAATTCTTAGACAACACTCTATTTTAACCTACCTATCCAATAGATACTCACAGTTACATTTCTTTGTTTGCCAGATTCAATTCTACATTTACAAAACTGTCCATCTCAAAACTTTGGGACTTAACTTCTTTAAATACCTTCACATACACTCATATATCGATTGGATTATTACATCTCTAGGATACAAGATAATTTACTACAGAAGACTGGTAAATATATTATTATTATTATTATTATTATTATTATTATACATATATATATAAATATACATTGATAAATATTGATCAAATTTAAAAAATGTGGAATCAAACCTTGCCAAAGGGAATAATATAATATAATTTGTTTTTTCAGACTGCAGCTGCAATTATTAAATTAAATTGATTCACTGGTAATTTACCAAATTTAGCATATCAAGTTATTACCAGATATTAGACATGCTTAATAGTTACCAGCTACTGAAGAGATTCCATCAGTTGTAATATCAATGATGTAAAATACTGTAGTAGTGAAGTATTTTAATGCTTAAGATTCTTCTTGGTTACTGAATGGTAAAGAATAAGCTGAACCAACTAATTGTTCGAATGGATTGTACCCTGCTTATCAATGTTTAAAAGTGTTTGCTTAGTGAGAACTACAGCCTGGAGTGAGCTAGATAGCAGCCTAACTGACTGTTTACCTTATCTGAACTGCCAGCATCTGTTTATTGCTATGTAATGTAAATTCTGTTTGCCAGTTGCTTGTCTGATTTGATAAATCTGTGAAATCAAATATTAGCAGTTTTGTATACCTGTATTTATCTTTATTGGTCATTTATGTAAATATCTATTGAGTTCTAGAGAAGATATACATCTTTGATGTGTTTAATGTTGATAGTTTCTTTAGAAATTAACTGGGTGTTGCTAGATACTGTTTCACTAATGCACACATATGTCCCATCCAAGCCCCTATGCTATGTCAAAGACCTGCATCAATACTCTGTTCATACTTACACCTCTTACGCTCACCTTTAAGACGTCTCTAGGGATGTTCCTTTGAAACTCCCTTCCCTGCCCCATTACATAGAAAATTTACTGAAAAATCATTTCTTAATGTGTGAACTGAACTGAGCCTTGAAATCTCTCCTGCTACTGTGTCATCCCACAAAAATAATAAACTATTCTAGCAACCTACTTTTTCATACATAAAATATATCTTATCTTTACCTCTTGTGTCACTTAACCCACTCCCCTTATAATGCAAGCTTATTTGATCATTGTCCTCTCTGGCACTTTCTGTTCATGTACATCCAACTTGTTTGTTGCAACTACTTGTTTGTTAGTCCACCTATTAAACAGGGCTGGAATGTGTAGCTACTTCATAAATAATAATAATAATAATAATAATAATAATAAATATAATAGATAAGAATTGTGTATGCATTGCAAAAAAAATACATAGTTCAAATAGTTTACCACAATACACTGCAAGGAATTATCAGTATGTCCCCTTCTCTGCATTTCTGGCAGATATATGATACATTACTCCACCAAGTTGTAAAGAAAAATAAATTCTCACACCTGGAAAACGTTCCTATGAAGATACCATATGGTATTTAAATTTTACTACGAAAAGAAAAAATATCAAGTCATTGTGAGGACTGTCTGATGACTTGTCTGTAGAGAGTTTTTTGCTTCTTAGCTTTCCAGCGTCTTCTTATAAAACCATAGAGTTCAAGATTTCGTATTGTTGAAATAAGCTGATGAAACTGATCAGAACAGCATCTGTCCCAAATAAACATGTGATGGGTTTCAGTCTATAATACCAAGATTTATTTTTACTGTCCCTTTTATACATTTCACATCCCTATTTAGAACACGAAGTGCTCTCTTGTGGGCATATGCTAATCCAGAGAGGAATATAATATAGTAATTTACTAATGAAAGAAAAAAATATGTATTAAGATTTTTTTTTTTTTTTTAGTAATTAATTTTTTATTTTGCAAATAGAATGTACAATGTAATATAACAGTGTGTCACAATACACATATATATAAATTGCATAGGTTCCGCTTGTTAACAGAGTAGTTAGATCAATTAGCAGAATACATAAGCAGTGTTACAAAAGGTATTACAATATAATATTACAAAACAATTGAACAAAAATGTGAAATGTTATATTTCGTATGACCACAAAAGGTATTAACAAGGCGATAAGGTGTAGCGTAGTTAAGGCATTATTGCTGGTTAATGCAGTAGGTAAATTTCACAGTGAGCTCGTGTAATCAAGATCACGTGTAAGTCAGAGCTTGATGTAAATCGCTTGTTTAGAGTTATGGATACATTGGGTTAGAACGGACGTGATAGAGCTTAATTCATATTAATCTAGACATCGCAAGGAACTGCATGTGAAGATCTAGAAAGAGCGGCTGGTATACAATAGAGGGGGGGAGGGGGGAGGGGGTGAGGGGGGGAGCAGTATTTGTATTAGATTTTTGATGAGGCAGTATGCCTGGAAGCCAGAAAGTTTAGCCACGGTTTCCAAAGTCTAGTGAAGGTTTGGAAGTTCTTCGATTGAGCGTAAGTTATTTCTTCCATTTGTCTGATTTCGTTTACCCTATTTATCCACTCTCTAATAGAAGGAATTTGCATGTGTTTCCAGTACTTAGGTATGAGCTGTGCGGCCGCCATGTGGCTGTATCTCTCTTCATACCTGGAGGAGCTAGGGAGAACAGATAGTGTTGCGGTGCGAATGGAATGGTATCATGAAGCAACATTTGTGTCATGGTATGGGTTCTCTTCCAAAAGGTTATTATCAGGGGACATTGCCACCATATGTGGGCATGATGAGCTGCCTCTTGGTGGCATCTCCAACAGGTCTGCGGGGATAAACTGTGTATTTGCTGAATTCTGGCTGGGGTGTTGTGCCAGCGGGTGATGCGCTTGTAGTTACTTTTTTGAGCTCCAATGGACGTGGTGGATTTGTGTGCACGTAAGAAGATAGTTCCCCATTCTTTCTGTGAGATATCTAATTGAAATTCCTCTACCCATTTCCCTGTGCAGTTTGGCAACGTAAGATCCCTTGATTCCCTGATTAGTTTATACATGTTGGAAAGAACCTTTTTTGTAAGAGTGTGGTCGGAACAGAGTTGTTCGAAGTTAGTCGAGGTCATAAACTCTGTTTGTAAGAGGTTGGCGCTTTTAATAAAGTGGATCAGTTGGGCATAGTGTAAACGAAGGTTACCTGTTAGAGTCGCATTAGGCATCAGTTGGGTTAGGCTTTTTATTTTGTTGTTCTCGATCATGTCTTTAAGTCGCAGGACCTTACCGTTATGGTAGGAGTCATAAGTATGCCCGGAGTGTCCCCCCTGGAAATCAGGGTTGTGTGTGATAGGATAGAGAGGGGAGGGATGGGGGGAAATTCTTGATACCCTGAGTAGTTTGTGCCAGGTCTGAAGCGTGGGCCTAATTGTAGGGTGAGTGTCTATAGTGAGATGGCGTTGGAATGGGTTTGTGAATAGCCAAGGGCGTATTTGCAAGGGTATCGTGGAGGATGCGTTTTCTATTTGTACCCAGTGTAGATGCGGATCAGTCAGTGTCCAATCGTATAGTCGGACAAGGTGTGTCGCTTTGTGGTAGGTTTCGAGGTCCAGGAGGTTGATTCCCCCTTTTTGTCTAGTATTGCTTAGTGTAGAGAAGGCTATTCACGGATGTTTTCCAGCCCAAATAAAGTTAGTGATTAAGACTTTTACCGCTTTGAAAAACTTGTTAGGTATCATGATAGGTAGTGTTTGAAGTAGGTATAATAATCGTGGCAAAGTATTCATCTTAATTATATTAGTTCTGCAGAACCAACCAAAACAGGGTCTTTGCCAGGATTGTAGGTCTGTGGTAATGGACTTCAATAGGGGAGGAAAGTTCAGCTCGAAAATATTGTCCAGATTGGACGGTATGTGAATTCCTAAGTACTTGAGTGATTTGGGAGCCCAAGAGAAGTGAAAGTTCTCACGTAGTGATCTGTTTAGGGCGGCGGAGGAATAAATAGGCATTAGTTCGCATTTGGACAAATTGGCTTGGAAATTGGAAATTGCACCGTAAGTCTCCATTTCCGTGAGGATGTGTGGTATTGTGGTAAGAGGGTTAGAAACGGTGAATAGCAGGTCGTCCGCAAATGTTGTGACCTTATATTCGTGGTTGTCAATATGAATTCCCTGAATGCGTCCGTTATCTCTGATCCCTTGTAGAAAGGGTTCAAGAACTAGTACGAACAATAGGGGAGAAAGGGGGCATCCCTGTCTCGTACCGTTTGTGATCGTAACTGGGTGAGATAGTTGGCCATTAATACGAAGACGTGCCGTGGGGACTGAGTAGATGGCAGATAACCAGGCTTGCCATCGAGAGCCGAAACCTAGGTGTCTCATTGTGTGTGTAAGCAACGCCCAACTGACCCTATCAAACGCTTTTTCAGCATCTATGGCCAGTAGAGCGCTGTGAACTTTGTGCTTTTGTGCCCAATGTATGAGGTTTATAGTTTTCGTTGTATTGTGTTTGGCTTCTCTACCTGGGATGAATCCTGCCTGATCCTGATGTATTAGGAGTGGAAGAAAGGGTTTTAGTCTGGTGGCTAATATTTTAGTCAGAATTTTTAAGTCAATGTTAATTAATGAAATCGGCCTATAATTTCCACAGAGCGCAGGGTCTTTATTTGGTTTAGGTATCAGAGATATGTTAGCTTCCAGTGCTGAAGTGGGCAAGGTGGTCGCTAAGTTTCTAACGTTAAAGGCTGCTGTAAAGTGTGGAGCTAATAGTTGAGAGAGTATCTTGTAATATTTGCCCGTGTATCCGTCAGGCACGGGACTTTTACCTAAAGGGAGTGATTTAACAGTGTTTGTGAACTCATCTATCGTGATAGGTTCATCTAGGAAAGCTATTTTGTTTAATGAAAGGGTTTTTTTGATCCTAGTTTCAAGGAAGTGTTGGATGTCTATTGAGGAGGGGAGCGATTGTTTGAGCTTATATAAGTTAGAGTAATATTTGTGGAAAGATTTTATGATGTCTGGCATGTGTCGAGATAGAGTGCCATTTTCCTGTTTGATTTCGGCTATGAACGTGGTCTGCCTGGATTGCCGGAGAGTCTGTTCCAAAAGTTTGCCTGCCTTCCCTCCCTTCGTGTAATAGGTGTGTTTTGTTAGCGTCATTATACGTTTGGCGTGGAGTTGCAGCAGTGTAGTCAGTTCTGACCTCTTTTTCAATAGTGTTTTATAGTCTTCAAAGCTAGTGTGACCTCGATGATGGTTACTCTCTAGTGTTTTCAATTCTCGTGTCAATTGCGTAATCGTGATCTCTCTCTTCCGTTTCAGTTGTGCAGCTATTGTTATCAGTTCTCCCCTTATTACTGCTTTGTGTGCCTCCCAAATTAGAGCTGGTGAGCTATCCGATTGTGTGTTTTCGGCAAAGTAATTAGCAACTGTGCGACGGAGTTGCGTGATTGACTCTGTATTGTTTAGTATTAAATCGTTAAGTTTCCATTGAGATGTGTGATTAGGTAAGGTTGGGATTGATAGCCCCAGTATCATGGGGGCATGGTCTGACCAGGTGATCGGCCCGTATACAGCTGAGTTGACCAGAGGCAAGAACCTATGTTGGAGGAGAATGGTGTCCATGCGGGAGTATGTCCCCGTGGGAGGAGAGAAAAAGGAATAATCCTTACGTGTAGGATGGATGGCTCTCCAACAATCGTAAAGTTGAGCTTCGAAAAGTGTGTTGTTGACCTGTTTCCGTGAATGTGTTAAGTGAAGTTGTGATGCGGCTGTGGAGTCTAGGTCACCGTCCAGTGAGATATTTAAGTCTCCTCCCACTATGAGTATGCCGTCTTGATAGAAGGTTAGTTTATGTAGTATCTTCTTCAGTGCTATATTTTGTTTTCTCCCTGAATCGTCATATAGGTGGTCTTGGTATGTAAATGGAGTGAGGTGTCCAATCAGGATCGCAACTCCCCGTGACTTAGAACCTGTATAGTTACCATAGTAGGTTGTCGGGTAGTCTTTGTTTCGTAAGTTGGGAGCTGAATCCGCACGGAAGTGAGTTTCTTGGACAAATATTATGGAAGCTTTGTGTCTTTTAAAGTCAGATAAAGCTATGGTTCAGTCCTCTCGCATTTTGTGTTAGTATCTTAATAGTTGCCATATTTGGTACCCTTCGCGAGGGGCGAAGGGGGTGGTGAACAGGGGGGGGGGGGGGGGAAAGAGCTTAAGTCGTATGTTCAAAGTACAGGGTTCGGGAATTGGCTCTGATACAGTAGTAAATGTCCTGAGGGATAAAGATCGTTAGTAGTCATGTCGGTTCTGTTCAACTCGATATATCTCTCTAAAGATTAGGTAAAGAAGTGTGGTCTATGTGGTCAGTGATTTCTAGTGGCGGTGCAGAACTGTAGATCTGCTGCTATCGGGGAAGAAAATCCTTAGAGAGTGCCCTAGTAAAGGCCTAAGCTATATCTCTGCCTAATTCCTTTCAGTAGTGGTAGTTATTTTAGTGTTGTTCCCAGCCAATTGCGGTCAACTAATGCTCCAGCGAGTGTGAAGCAAGTAAGAACAAAAAAAGAAAAGTAACTAAAAGAACAAGAAAAAACAAAAAGCAGAAGGCTAGAAGCTAGGTCCGTCCAAAGGGAATCCGGTGGTCGCGAGTGGGGCCAGGAAGTACGTCCCCCTCACGGATCCGTACCGAGATGCCCGGTCGGAGGTGACCCGGCTAATGCTCCTCTGTGTTACGTCACACTATGAGAAGGTGACGAGTGTGCTGGTTCTCTCTCCGTGCAAAAGAGGAACAGCTAAATTCTTGGGTGGGTGGTTGAGTGGTGGCCCTGTGTGGTGAAATCCACTATTAAAATATGATTCGTTTTAGGAGACTTGTGCATATGTACATCAAGAGTTACTCCTGCTTACCCCATTACTTGGTCAATACTGTGTAGTGTCGCAAAACCCTAGTGGGGGGGGGTGGAGGAAAAAGGGTGGGGGGGCAGGGGGGAGTAGCTGAACATTTGATTTGTGGGAAAGTAAGGGGGGTAAGTGGCAAGAAGAGAGAAAAGCCCAATGTCCCCTATATAATGCAAGAGACAGTGCTAAATCCACACAATGTAGGTGTCCCAGCGACCTCGTAAACCTAGAGACATATAAAATGTCAGACTATAGCTCAACCTGTCCTCCTTTCACCTGAAATAAGGTGTGATGGGGAAGGGGTGGAGGGCGGAGGGAGGGGAAGGGGAGAGGGGGGGTTCGGAGGGAGTATATACATTTCTTGCAATATACAAGGTGGGGAATTAGAAGAGAGGAGGTTATGGGTTGGTGAAAATAGTTACAACATGTCACAAATATGATACAAAATTAACAATATATACTACAGAATATATACAGAGTAGACCTCCCTAGACCTCTCAACCTAGAGACATCGAGTTGTATGAGTGCAGCACGACTCATCCCCTGTGCATCTGACATGAGGGGCAGGGGGGGCAGGAGGAGGAGGGGGGGGGGAGAGGACGTGATGTATTAAGATTTTAGATCTGAAAAAATCTAACCCCATCCTACCAGGCGGAATTAATGGCAGCATCAAATTCATGACTTACTTTAATGCGAATTAGTAGTCCTACCCAAATGATTTTATGATAGTATCTATTCCTTTTTATGAAATATTTTGGGGGTGTACATAAAACCATGCACTCTCCTTACCTGTGAATTTCAAATTAAAGTTAAATAGTCACTTTTCTAAAACAAAATACTAGACTTGTGCACAGTGCGAAAGTTCAGTTTGGCTGAATATTTTTTTTTTACTTAAATTTAGATTTTATTTGCATGTCAATAGCTTGTTAATAGGATGCTTCTCTAAATAAACTAAGCATACCTTTTAAAATAACAGTAGTAAAAAATATTTTTTACGTTACATTTTTTATTATTAGAACGTAAGCTGATTTGAGCTGGGCCATCAGCAACTTCTGTTTCTGTACGTTCAACTTATCTTGTTGCAACTATGTATTATTATTCAACCTATGGTACAGCACTGTGGAATTTGTTAGCACTTTATAAACAAAAAAATAATAATAAAGTAACAAGAAACACTATAGCATAAAATAGCACAAACCAAAAAAAATCACTGCGTTCCAATCAGAGGACCTATACATTTGGTATTGTTTGTACAGTCACTATTGCATTCCCAATAGAGGACATGATGGCACCAGTGATTATTGTTTGGTAAAAACAATCCCAGACCTACCTTATAAATCATCCTCTAAACATTAGGTGAGATGGGACCTGGACATGTAGCAAATACCTAATAATAATATATATCTTGCTCTTCAATGTTCTAGCACCCTAACTTCATCCTGCTGTGCCAAGGGATGCCTAATAGTCTTTATCCCCTTTAGTAAAAAGAATGTTCATACCTACCATAATAATAAGCATTAGGGAAAAAGCCAGATATTTTTTTCCACATTTTTACTGTCTGCATCCTGCACTAATATTATCTGGCTGTACACCCAGATATAGCAATAAACAACATAGCATTTATAAACAATATAGTTACATAGCTGAAAAGAGACGTGAATCCATCAAGTTCAGCTTTTCTCACATTTGATTTTTGCTGTTGAACGAAAAGAAGGCAAAAACGCCAGTGTGAAGCACTTACAATTGTGCAACAAACTAGGAAAAAAGTCATTCTTGATCCCAGCATTGCAGTCAGATGTCTCCTTGGATCAAGAAGCTATTACCCCACTAATTAAACTTTATATACTTGTATATTATGTTTTTTTGCAAGTATTTATCCAACTGGTGTTTAAACATCTGTATGGACTCTAATAAAAACACCTCTTTAGGCAGAGAATTTCACATCCTTATAAAGGAACTGTAAAAAAAAAACAATTCCTCTGTCTTAGATTAAATCTCCTTTCTTCCAGGCTAAATGTGTGAAATTATCTCCTATGTATAGTCCTGTTTATGAACAGATTTCCAGATAAAGGTTTGTACTGGCTCCAGATATATTTGTAAATGTTATCATATCCCCTCTGATGTGCCATTTTTTTTTAAATTAAAGAGATTTAACTTTGTTAACCTCTCATTCTAACTAACATGCTCCATTACTTTTATCAGTGTTGTAGCTCGTCTCTGCACTTTTTCTAGTGCCATAATATCCTTCTTTAGAACAGGTACCCAAAATTGCACAGCATATTCAAGGTGAAATCTTATTAATGATTTATAAAGAGGCAAAATTATATTTTAATCCTGAAAAGGAATGCCCCTATTTATAAATGACAAAACCTTGCTGGCCTTTGCCACTGCTGTTTGACATTGCACATTGTTACCTAGTTTATTGTCTAGTTTATTGTCTACATCTATTCCAAAATCCTTCTCATTTGTTGTTACCTCCAATTCACTTCCACTTAGGGTATAAGTTGCTTGTGCATTCTTTACCCCATAGTGGATAACTTTGCATTTCTCTATATTAAATTTCATCTGCCATTTAAGTGCCCAGTCCCCCAAGCTATCTAAATCCCCCATGCGGCAAAGCAATATCCTGCTCACATTGCCCATAGCACGATGATATACATAATTTATTTGACCACTGAGATGATGCACTAAATCAGCTGACTGAGAGATATCATGAGATATCAGAGTGCACAGTGAGCTACAAACACATGTGGTTTGGGTGCAGTGACACTGCAGCTTTCTAGGAACTTCAATTATTACATTTCAGGGGAGTCCACCTCTTGAGGTTATCATACTAACTGTCAGTAGAGTTACTTCCACAGCACTGACCAAGTAAAACTCAAATTAAGTGATGCAGGATCACAATGCTCATCTATTTTCCACTAATAATTGCAATAGACAATTCACATAGTTCAAAAAAAATATTAGCTGCTAAGGTCCATAGTTAACATTTATAATTTTTCATGATCTGATCGCCTGGTCACGTAGACTGGATTCAGAAGTGGGGTAAATATTATGTAAATCAACCCAATGTACTTTTTTAAAGACAAAGAATATCCACTATTTGGAATTGTATATATAACAAACAAAATACATACATACAACTTTCAAGTGTGAACTGCAAGTGGAGAAGACTTTCTAACAACCAGAGAGGGATGGAATCTTGACGATGGTAACGGAAATACAGATATATGTTACAGTAATGAATATAAAAAGTAACAGAAATGGAATTGAATTGAAATTATGAACATGCTAGCTCTAGCACAGTAGCAAAATCACAGAAGAAGTGGTCGATAACATTGGGGCCCACAGAAAAATCTAGTTGACTTGCAAGTACAAATGTTACTAGCGCAAATATGAAATTCAATGTCCAACAGCATGCAACCAAGCTATATTGAACAGGTTTATTCATAATGAGAATATAATGTAATGAGGTACATATTGCTAGATAGCAATTATATGACATTAAAGTAAGAAGGAAGCATTCTGTTCAAACAGACATCCCATGCAAAAAGAACTAGGCCATGCATCTTCAAAAGAGTATTGTTACCCCTTCTCTTATTATCATGTAAAGCACATTTGGGACAATATTCGTAACCAAGAGGATGTCAGCGGTGACCAAATGGGCTAGAAAGAAACACAAAGGGGAATGCAACTGATGACTTGTTGAAACAAGGATAATTATCAGAAAGTTCTCACTTCATGTTATAAGGTAAATTAGTAGGACTATACTGAAGTAAAGTATGAAGTAAGGTATCTGAAAGGCATGTAAAGCAGGAAATCCCAAGATGAATGGTTGTCTCCAGGAATTTCTTGATATTTAATCTGTATATTATTAAACATCATTGTGCCTTACATCTCTAAACAGAGGTCCCCGTGAAGAAACACATCTTTGAAGTTTTCTGGATGTAAAAAGATAGAAAAATAGATGTGAATGAAGGGCTAGCACTGTTTATAAGAGAGAAAGAGCGTTGGAGAGAGAGATAGGTATATAAAAAAAAATCAGAGAGAGGCAGAAAAGATTGAGATAGATAGAGAGAGTAAAGGAGAATGAAAGAGAGAAAAATATTTCCCCTCAGTGCCATGAATTTTTATACATAACTGTATTAAAAAATATGTAGTTTTATCAAACTGAATACCAAAGCATCTTCCCATTTACTTCTGCTGATGTGGAATGCAGTATACAAACCCACACAGACACACACAGACACACTTACAAAGTAACAACCAACTTTAAAGAATAACACACACTCACATGTGATGGTTTCTTTGGACAGTATTAGGACACACATCTCAGACAGCAGATAGATGTGTGAAAGATTGCTCCAGAATGTGCTTAGTAGGGAAAAAAAAAATATAAAAAAAAAACCACAAACATAAGTAAAATCAGAATGGAGTTGCACAAAATATACTGTGTGCATTGGATGAGTATCTGGTTTTTTAGATTTTAAAATAAAAATGATTGGGGCATATTCCTAACTAAAGTAGCAACCAAAGACAAAATCAATGTTTCAGATATGAACATTTTTATTATTTATAATATTTAAAAAAAAAATGTTTTTCTTTTTCTAAAGTGCATGTTAACAGTTTTATAGACAATAGCAGTTGCCACTGTGATTCATAATTGACAAGCATTTCTCTAAGTAAATTTTTAAGACTCAAGAGAAATTGCAGATTCATTGAAGATGTGGACAAGCAGACTCAATTCCTCAAATATAAATCATTATGTGGAAAGTATATAACGAGTTTAACAGAATTAGAAAAAATAAATATAAACGGTCTTCTACATTATAAACTATCTGAGGTTCATCTAAAGTTGTATTTACCTAATTTGAGGACCTGCCAAGGAATAGACCATTGTTATTATGTCATGATATATAAAACCATATAATTCAAAGAGGGTGTAGTTTCTTTCTTCCATGATTGTATATATAATAGAAGACAAATGCATTAAATTATTATTTCTCTGTATGTACTTCTAGTGCTGCATTAGTAGGTTACTTATTGAATGTCTGTTCAGAAAGCCAGCACATTCAGAAGCATGTTATAATATTCTGAAAATAATTGTGACCTAATTGGTGTTTATGCCATAAAACTGCTCGATATCCTGGCAGGTACAAAGAATATGCCTGTATGTTACTCTAATACTGTCTACATATAAATTGTTTGAGAAGCAGTTGAAGGTGGGAAGGTGGGGGATGCGATGCCTGCGTAGCATAATGCGCAAGGTGGGCATCGCGGTGGCGGTTTTTTTTCTGGACAACGCAGCTGGAAAAGGCACTTTGGGCAGCTGATGGTGAATAGCCGGCGGTTGAGACTCGTGGAACACAATAAATTGGATAAAACTGCAGCATACATAAAACTGCCAATTTTCTTTTAGCCAGGATAAAAGGAAAAGATTAAATGTTATAAGAAAATGAAAACAAAAACTGACTATTGGTCAACATGTAACTCATGATTGGGAGATAACCCCTACTCTAGTGAATATAAGAAAAATAAGTTCACTATGTCAGGATTAAAAAGGTAAATACCCGATATTTCCCATAGAGTGGAACACAGTTAATCTCTAAATTGTAAAACATAACTTTTAATAAATTAAAAGGTAAAAAATCCAACTTGTGATTCCACCACCTTTTAAAAACAATATTGAAGTAATAATGAAAAAGGCTACTGTATAAGATATGTAGCTTGCTTTTGAGAGATGGTACACTGTGTTATATTCTCTGGTGTTAATAGAGCTGAGAGGAACCTTCAGAGGAGCAGACCAATAGTGCCCTCTCCTGGTCAAGCTCAGGTAAGTGTGTGTTAGATTTCTCAAACGGCTGCAGAAAGTTGGAGCTATAGACAATGTAGCAGCTAGGTAGAAAATGTTGGGAGAGGGAGTCTAAGTGCTAAGCAGCTAACCAGCTCCCAACTGTGCCTTTGAAGGCACCCATTAACCCAAACAAATATATATACTAATCTAAGCTAAAAATGCCCATATCCACTCCCAAACCCCGCTTAATCTGAAGTCTCAATTTTGTAACTATACAGTTCGGTGGTATGGATATATACATCCAAAACAAATGGTGGCCATCCTCAAATGATATGGAGGTCTAGGCTGTGTGTTGCAAGTACACTCATTGTACGATAGCTAAAAAGTGTGCCTGTCAGTACCCCAGATGTTTCGCTGTGTTGGCTCATCAGAGGCTCAAAAAATCTTGCACCAGGACCCCATCTATGTTAGTACCATCACTGTCCCTATGGGCACCCAGCATCCTGTATAGTGAAGAAAGGCCCAAGAAGCCACACAATCTTCAGCTTCCAGGAGTTCTCTTCAGCTCTTGCAAGCCCCCAGCCACTGCACACATCATCCACTGCACACACACACTGCATCCACTACACATTCACTACACACACCGCATCCACTTTACATGCACTATATCCATTACACAACCACACACACACTGCATTCACTACACAAACAAACTGCATCTTTGTGGCAAGACTCAGAGATGGGCACTGTGGGCAGACTCTAGGGTGGGACTTGTGGGCCCAGATCTTGAACTTTGTGTCACGGGTGACCGGGATCCCTGAGTGCCTGATGATGATGGGAGTCTCAGCATGGAAATGGACCATCAGGGCCTGGTGCAGGGTAACCACATGCCCCCTGGTGTTGAGCACCAGTGTTTTTGCAGCCACATACCAAGGCCCTGATGCAGCTTCTGCGGATCCCAAGAGCCAGGAGCTTGATGATATGCAGACCTCCCAGGAACTGGATAGGGAGGCTCTGCAGCAGATATGTATCCAGTACAGAAACAAGGCAAGACTAGAATAGACACCAAACAAGAAAACAAGACAAAACTAGGAGAACCCAGAACCAGAGCAGGACAGAAAGCAGAACCCAGAACATGTACACAAGACACGAGGAAAACAAGAACAGGGCAGGACAGGACTGTACATGAACTGGGAATACAAGACAAAATAAAACCAGAGATGTAAGGCAAAACAAGAGGAGACATAACTAAATACTATATATGTAAAACATTGGAGATTTAGACATACATAAATTGCCAAGATGTATGCAGCACACCACTGCGGCAAAGTACTCCAATTATGGTGATTTCCTATCTACCTAGATATGCATGACTAAATAAACAATAATAAAACACACACAGTACTTACCTGTAAGAAAGGGGCACATGACTTGGAACAACTGCCTGCAGGAACCAACTACTAACACAGTGACTGACTGATTTGTTGTGTCATTGATTGTGTGCTTGCTTTGCAGGCAGTGAGTTTAAGAGCTAATATAATTTTTTTATTAGTTAATTAAAGTAATCTCTTAGAATTTTAGTTGTGTCACTCACCACCTACGAGGCCAATCTCTTGGGGTCCGCCTTTTTCTTCTACTGCGCCGGTTCAAGAATCTGACCAGTGAGATGCACCAGAACCCATCCTAGGTTCACTGACGCCAGGGTGCAAGAATATTTGTGGTGCCCCAAGTGGGTGTAGCTATTCTACATTCTAATCACACCCATTTTCTATTGAAACCACTCCACCTCTTTACCAGGTAACATGTCACCCACTTTCTACAGTGCCAGCTTTGCCTCCAAAAAGTGCATTCTCTGTCCCCATACAGCTTCCCAGTGCCATCTTTCTCCCAAAAATAGTAAACCAGTGGCATATAGGTCTCTGTGACTTTATCCTCTCTATCCTCTCGTGGGTTTCTTCTTATCTCTCTCAAAGCTCATTCAGTGTGTCCTTTTCTAATGATACCTCTCTGGTCCTTGGTACCCTTATATTTTCTCTTTATACTGCCTCTCTTGGCAAACATATTGCCTATTTTGGATTCCACTACCACCTGTACACTGATGATACCCAGATATATCTCTCCTCCCCGGACCTCTCCCCTGCTGTCCTGCAACTTGTCACTGCTTGCCTTTCTTCCATCTCTGACTGGAGGCCCTCCTGCTTTCTGAAACTCAATCTGTCTAAAACTAAACTCCTTGTCTTTCTTCCTCTTAAAACTGATCCTCCTCTCTCGCTCTCCCTTCATGTCAGTGGTATCCACAGAAGTCCATCCTTGCAAGCGCGCTGTCTTGGCGTCATCCTTGACTCTGGCCTAACCTTTGAGCCTCACATCCAGTTTGTTGCCAAACCCTGTAGATTCCAACTTAAAAACATAGCCCGCATCCGCCCCTTTCTTACAAAAGATGCTAGCAAGGAGCTTGTCCATGCTCTAGTAATTTCCTGCATGGATTATTGTAACCCTCTCCTAATTTGTCTTCCCAAAAGCCGTATTGCCCCGCTACAGTCTGTAATGAATGCTGCTGCCAGACTGATTTACCTCTCTAGTCAGTCCTCTCACACCTCACCCCTCTGTCAGTTCTTACATTGGCTTCCTGTATCCTATAGGAGTCAATTCAAAGTGCTAACCCATACATATAAAGAACTGAACAATTCTAGACCCTCTTATATCTCTTCACAAATCAATAGGTATGCCCCTTCTCAGTCCCTCAGCTCTGCCCATGACCTTCCCCTGTCCGCTGCTTGCACCCGTACGGCCAATTCACGCTTCCAGGACTTTTGCGGGCAGCTCCCTTTCTTTGAAATAGCCTCCCTACCCCCATCAGACTCCCCCCTAGTCTTCAATCCTTTAAGAAGTGCCTTAAAATCCATCTCTTTAGGAAAGCTTATGGCCTCCCAGAGTAACCTCTACCTTACATACCTTTCTCTTGCCCTCTCCTAAAGGTTACTATCTCCTACAGCTCTGCTTCACTCCCACCTTATTTGATTGATATTTCCTGTCCTAATGTGTTTTATACCCTACCTCCTATAGACTGTAAGCTTGTTTGAGCAGGGTCCTCTTCAACCTATCGTTCCTGTAAGTTTTCTTGTAATTGTCCTATTTATAGTTAAATCCTCCCTCTCATAATATTGTAAAGTGCTACAGAATCTGTTGGCACTATATAAATGCCAATAATAATAATAATAACAATAATAATAATATCTATCTAAGTATAGCTACTCAGTTATATCTCTGTCTCTAGCTTATCAGTACAATTGTTAGCTCAATTTACTTATGAGTGCAATAATTGTCTGGAGCAAACCTAGGCCCTGGGCCTCCTCTAAAGTCCAATATATACATGTAGAAACATACATATATAGAAGAATAAAAAGCAGCAATAGTGCTCTCAATTGTGATATATTGGAGCCTTGGATCACCAGACGGTGCTGACGGACGTATCACCGCAACCTATCCTATAAGCGGGGATTATACCGCTCTACGCTATCCACACCAGAGCTGGCCATAGCTCTCTTGAATGTGAGTTCTTTACTTTTTGTTACCTATCACACCCTGAACTTTCATACTATACCATTAGTCGCCTCTACCTCTCTTGTATTTACATATACGGAACAGTCTACACTAGACGCATCCACAGAGGAACTCTATCAAGTATCGTAGACCATCTATTGGCACCCTAGCAATACTTTACTGGACTATCTACCCTTATTTGGTGCAGCCCTTCCATATCTTTTTGTATCTATCCACCAAAGGACCCGAGGGGTTTTCCTTCATTTGGGTTGCTGCCTACCTTGACTAATTTTGTGATTACTAGCACTGAATTCTTTTTGTTTTTAACGTAATATAGCAGCAGGAAATGCTAGCAGAATGCTTGGTTTTATAGGTAGAAGTATTAGCAGTAGAAAGAAGGAAGTGCTCACGCCTTTGTATAATGCAGTCGTGAGAGCTCACGTAAAGTATTGTACGCAGTACTGGAAACTGTATTTTCAGAAGGATATTGATACTTTGGAAAAAGTTCAGAGAAGGGCTACTAAACTGGATTGCAGGATAAAACTTACCTGGTAAAGTTAAAGGATCCTAACATGTATAGCTTGGAGGAAAAATGAGGAAAGATAAATACATAAAGGGAATCAACACAGTAAAGAAGGAGACTATATTTAAAATAAGAAAAACTACCACAACAAGAGGACATACTCTTAAATTAGAGGAGCACAGCTTTTAAAAATAATTTCACAAAGTATTACTTTACTGAGAGGGTAGTGGACACAAGGAATAGCATTCCATCTGAAGTGGTAGAGGTTAACAGAGTGAGGGAGTTTATGCATGTGTGGGATAAGCATAAGGCTGTCATAGACATAAGATTTAAGATAAAGTCAGGGACTAATGGAAGTATTACAAAATTGAACAGAGTAGATAGTTCTCCTTAGAAGTGTTGCCTATATTAGGTTAATCCCTAAATATGCATTGGATTTAGAGACACCCAGATCCCTGGCCAAGAAGGAGTTAACTATTTACAGTTTATCACAAATTGTGAGTACACCCCTTTTGTAAATATTTTATTATATCTTTTCATGTGACAACACTGAAGAAATCACACTCTGCTACAATGTAAAGTAGTAAGTGTACAGCCTCTATCACAGTGTAAATGTGCTGTCCCCTCAAAATAACTCAACAAACAGCCATTAATGTCTAAACCATTGGTAACAAAAGTGAGAACACCCCTAAGTGAAAATGTCCAGAAGCCCTAAGCATACCTCCCGCATGGGACTTCTTTAAGCCTACCACAGAGGGGGTGGAGCCTACCACGAGTAGCCTGCAGATGTGCCTCTAGCTACAGAGCAACCAGCCAGCATTGGCTCTAAAATTCACCAATAACAGGCAGTAGTGCAGGAAATACAAATATAAAAAAATTAGTCCGATACTCCGGGGTGGCAGCAGTGACTATAGTACAAATCACTCCCAATACATACAATAAAAATTGAAGAAACAAGTTACTTGTGCACTATCCAAAATCCCTATGTACATTTAAATAACTTATTATAAAACTATTTTTAAAGCACACAGTTATATTGGTGTTGTTAACATCAAAATATTTGGAACAAAACTATGAGTAGCATTTTTCTGACAAAACTCCTCCCCATTTTCTCACTTTTAAATAAATGTGACTGGTGGTTATATTCTGTATCCCTGTACAATTCACTTTTTTTTTGCCTTTCATAGCAGTCCTATGTCTTCTTTTTGTTTTTAGCATTTCTAATATATATTACTATTCATGTTATCTTATATCTTGTGTTAATTCACCACCAGTAACATCTCATATGTCTTAAACTGGGCGAATGCATGCTTTTTAAAAAAATGTAAAAATGAACTTCCACAAAAAATTACTTTTTCTCATTCTTCATTTTGAGCACCATCTCTACTTTTAGCCTCCATTTAGGTCAATACCATATGATATAATCGATCCCACAGGCTTTTTTTGCCTTGGCATAATACTTAACTCTGTCTTCACGGTCAATCCTCATCTCCTCACTCCTCAATCCTCCTATCCAGTGATTTTCATCTTACGACATAGCTTAATTTCACTGCATTCTACAAACTCACCTTGAGCAGTTTCAAGCACTAATTATCTCTTATCTCAGCATATGTATAATAAATATAGCTATCATACTAACCTTTTTTTATTTATCTGTCATAGCAACATTAGGATTCAATCTGAAATTATGGATTCTTCGTTATTATATGTCCAACACATTTCAAAGCAAGGTAAGTGCCACACCTCTGACACAGAAAGGGTTTTACTAAAGATATGTGTGACGAGAGCAATTGTTCGCCTGTTGCCTCTGGACTATGGCCCCATGATAAAACTTTTATTTTCCCCTGCAGAAAGACTTATTCGTGCCTTTCTTCCAGGGTGTTCGGTAAATTCTATGTACCGAACAACCGCACGAATGACTGGACCGCCTGGGAGCTGGAGTGTGTCGGCAATTTACCTCCCAGAAGCTGCGGTTAACCACAGCTTAATTGACAATTACTGGGTGGTCGCGGTTACACCTAGCCGCCACATGATGGCGGTGTTATGGAAGCTCCCTGGGTAGCCAGCGCTTGTTGACACTTTTGTCTTCCAAGCCCCGCTGAGGCTGGAAGTCTGCAAACCCATTCGGGAACCGAACAACGGAGCATTTGGGACTTTTAGTGTTGCAATGTATTCAGTGTAAAAGTACCCAGATAGCCTGCCATGGAGCCTGTTTGTGGAGTTAAAGACTTTTGCTCCATGGCGATTAAACTGTATTGGTGTGGTCTGAGCGCCATTCACTTAATAATGTGCGCTCAGACCTGAGCTATCTGGGGCTATGTTAAATGTATATATTCATTGTAACTTTTGTCACATAGTGTATTTTAATAGTAATTCCTATTCTAGTATCCCCACGTGCATAATGGCGATTTGCCTTTGTCTTGTGAGATAATTGAACTACTTCTCAATTATCTCCAGGGCAGAGGGGAGGAAGCCAGAATGCATTGTAACTATATGTCCTAAATGGATACTTGTCTGTCCTTTGTTACAGTCTCCTATTTGGTCCCCTAGGGGAGTGTCCACCAGGTGGGAGACCTGCATAAATACTGAGAAGGTAGCCCTCATTAAACAGACCACTGCTTGACCCCTAACATGGAGCCTTGTCTCGTTCTTGGGGGGATTTACTGTATGCTGATAGAGACTTATTGCTAGGAGTGTAAGCCGCTTGGGTGCTTTTCCTACTCGTCTGCTAGCAGCTATTCGTGAGGTTCCAGTTCATGAGTTTGGAGTGCTATATTGTATGCAGTTCGGGAGTTTGGAGCATTCCCTTACATGCGGTTCGGGAGTTTGGTGTTCTACAGTAGCTGTGCCTGCATCTCTGGAAGGGGAAGATCTACTAAACGGCGGTTTAACCCTTTTATGCTGAGGGTGCCGTTACAATATGTATCAACTTTTTATTTAAATAACTAAAAGAAATAATCAAATAGATTTAGATATTGCTTATTCATTGTCATGCTAGTTCTTGGAACATTGAAACAATCATAAACATTGCTAATGTGAATTTTAGATTACTATTGTTTATATATTTCTTTTTACTTATTGTGTAAATCAAGTACTATTAATTGACATTAACTATAATTGTTTTTAACAAGACATGCATGCATGTTATGTACAGTTTTAATAAAAACACCAAGTCCATATTGCAAGTATATATTTTTCAATAGCATTTTTTTTCAAGAATTCACATATTTGAAGAAAAAACTAATAGTTTGCTACAGATAGTATTTAACATTTATAATTTTTCAACGATGATCTGGTTTCCTGATTACGCAGTGCATATATAACTGGATTCAGAAGTGGGGTGAATATAATGTAAATAAGTGCAATTAACTTATCTACAGACAAGGAGTGTACCCTATTTTGAATTGTATAAATAACAAACATAGATCCATAATACATACTGACAACTACCAAGTGTGAGCTACAAGTAGAGAAGGCTTTCTGACGACCAGAGAGGGATGGAATCTTGATGATCGCAACAGAAATACAGATATATGTTCCAGCAATGAATATAAAAGTTATTAGGATAGCTGGAATTGAAAGAACAAACATGTATATTGTCAAAATTGAGGTTTCTGAACATGATAGCTGTAGGACAGGAGCAAAATCACAGAAGAAGTGGTCAATAACATTAGGCCCACAGAAATCTAGTTGACATGTAAGTACAAGAATCAATAGAGAAAATATGACACTCAGTGTCCAGCAGCAGGCAACCGAGCTATATCGAACAAGTTTATTCATAATTAGAATATAATGCAATGGGGTACATATTGCTAGATAGCGATCATAGGACATTACAGTAAGAAGGAAGCATTCTGAACAAATGGACATCCCATGCACAAAGAACTGGGTCATGCACCTCCAGAAGAGTATTGTTACTCCTTCTCGTAATATCATGTAAAGCATGTTTGGGACAACATTTGTGACCAATATAATGTCAGTGGTGGCCAAATGAGCAAGAAAGAAATACAAAGGGGACTGTAACTGATGACTTGTTGAAACAAGGATAATTATCAGAATGTTCTCACTTAATGTTATTGAGTAAATTAGTAGGATTATATGGAAGAAAGGTATTCGGAAGGCATGTAGAATAGGAAATCCCAAGATGAGTATTTCTGTGACAAATGAATGGTTGTCTCCATGAATTTTTGGATATTTAATTTGTAGACTATGATTCAACATTATTGTGTCTTCCATCTGTACACAGAGGTCACCAAGTACGAACACGCCTTCAAAGTTTAGGTTTCTGGATGTAAAATGATAGGTGTGAATAAATTGCAAATAAAGTGTTTGCTTTGTTAACGAATGAATGAATGAATTATAGATAGATAGATAGATAGATAGATAGATAGATCCCACCTCATGCAACAATATGCCGTTTTATTTAAATTTAATCTATTGCAACTGGATTGCCAAAGATTGTTACCTTTTGTTTCAGTAGATGTACAATGCAAAATTCAGAATTGCACAGACACATATGCAAAGGAACATCAAAGTATACACGGTAATACAAACATGCACTTAGTTATTTCTTTAGTAATACAACCTAAATCTCAGACAGCAGATAGGTATATGAAAATGTCACTGAAATAGTGCTTCAGGATCGTGAAGGTGTGTATGTAAATAATGCATTGCAGCAGTTATCTTTAGATTGTAAGTTTATGGGCTCTAACTTACCAATTTGTATAAAGAGTTTCAATAGCTACACCTCAGCTCATAAGGGTGGGGTGCTCTTAACCTTTTATGTTGGTCTGTCTATATTGTATGCTCTCCTCTAGCTGTACCATGCTGCGGAATATGTTACTGCTTTATAAATATTAGTGAACTGAAGCTATAACTACAATCAATACTTGGTTTATTGCTTAATAACCTGTATTAGATGATAGGGCACCACAACAGACCTGTAGGTTTCTTATATTTATATCCCTTAAGGAAGCCTAAAGATGTGAATGATACAATATATTTAATATGGAAATATTTCTATTTTCAAATTGTTTATTTTATAACATTAGAGCATACTGCTATAATCTAAGTCTGGCTTGATTCCTTGCTAGGTTTAGTGGGTTATTTTTTATTTTTGCAGGAGAGGAGTCAGGGTGTGAAGATGAAAACCTGCTAACAGTTTAACTGATATGCTTTCCTGAAGAAGTGAGATTTCAAAGATTTTATGAAGGAATGTGAATGTCTTTTGGAGAAAAGGAATGGAGTTCCACAGAAAAGGTGCAGCCCTCGCGAAGTCTTGAAGGCAAAGATTTTTTTAAATAGTAGTATTTGTTAGCATTTCTATAATCATATCATCTTCAAATGGTTTGATACACAGAACAATAGCTCAAATAAATCTGGTAATAGACAAAACAGTGATTTCTATTTTAACACAAAAATAATAGAGACCATAATAAAGAGAATAAAATGTAGCAAGAGAAAGTGAGAAGGAAATATTGAAGCAGACAAAAGGCAGAGGCTTACGCATGTGAAAAGAAGATATAAGTATGTATGTGATACCTCATTGTGCACAAACAAATGACAAGTATGAGAGCATAGAGACAGTATTTGTCTGGCTCCCATAATCCATAAACCAACATTGTCCTCAAGGTGAACCAAAGGCACTTTAGATCATTGTTCCATTAATCTTGGAATGTTAGTATATCTTCTAGACTTGGTATGTGCCATGAGGACTGGATTGCACTGGGAACCACTCCTTTAGAGTATCTAATCTTTTTATACAGCTCCTTTGAAAATACAATGAATCAGCTTCAAATGGGAAGAGAAATCATAGTTCAGGACCTATCACAGGGTATCAGATATAATTTATATCAATCAGTTAAACCACCTTTCCCAGAATCAGTAATAACATGAAGATGTTATTAATTCATTATTTATTTAATGGAAACATAACATTTTGTCTATAGTATGATATTATCTAACTGGTTAAGAAAATATTAATATTCAATTAATCTTTAAATTCAATTCATAAAACAAGATCAAACTTACTATGCAATATAAGCTGTATGCATTTCAGATATTTCGATATGTTAAATGTATCTCATCTTTATCTTAGAATATTACTACCATCAATCTTTAGATATTGAGTTTAAAATATTTATTCTTACCAATGATCTATAATGATAGCTTTTATAGTATACATCCACCCGATTTCATTAAAAACCTGGCTCCTTATTGAAGTATTCGGAGAAGATTTGAATTGAAGAATCACCTTTTATTTATATCATGTTGATATAATATATTCCATATAGAAGATAAAGATGAGCTTAATGTTCCCTTTGTATGTAATTTTAACCAAAACAGTAATCAAGTGAAAAAGATTTTCACAAAATGTTGGCCAAGTTTAAAACGTGACTGTATTTTAAAATGCATTTTACCAGAAAAGCCTCAAATAATATATAGAGGTGCACTTAATTTAAAGAAACAAGTTGTACCAAATCATATTAAGCATGATTTAAAAAATAAATAAATGATTTTTTGGGATGTGGAGTCTATCTGGCATGAAGAAGTACAAATAGTACTAAAAGACACATTGCTGATTTTGTAGATCCACATAATAAAAAGAAGAAAGACAAGATTTGATAATTTCTGACATGCTACCTGAAAAATTTAATATACATCGTCCTACCCCACACAACCCTCCTTATAATAGTTCCTATTACCCCACACAGCCCTCCTTATAATGCCTCCTCTAATCCCACACAGCCTCCTTATAACACCTCCTATTATCCAACACAGCCACACAGCCCTCATTATAACACCTCCTATTACCACACACATCCCCCTTATAATACCTCCTCTAATCCCACACAGCCTTCCTTATAACAGTTCCTATTATCCCACACAGCCCTCCTTATAATGCCTCATCTAATCCCACACAGCTTCCTTATAATACCTCCTATTACCCCACAGAGCCTCCTTATAACACCTCCTATTATCACACACAGCTACACAGCCCTCCTTATAACACCTCCCATTAATGCACACATCCCCTTTATAATACCTCCTCTAATCCCACACAGCACTCATTATAACACCTCCTACTATCCCACACAGTCCCCTTGTAACACCTCCTCTTATCCCACACAGCCTCCTTATAACACCTCCTATTATGCCACACAGCCCTCCTTATAATACCTCTTCTAATCCCACACAGCCCTCCTTATAACACCTCCTATTATCCCACACAGCCCTCCTTATAATACCTCTTCTAATCCCACACAGCCCTCCTTATAACACCTCTTTATCCCACACAGTATCCCACACAGCCCTCATTATAAGCCCTCCTTAGGTCATATTACCCACACAGCCCTCATTATAAGAGGTCATATTACCCCACACAGCCCTCCTTATAATATCTCCTATTACCCCACACAGCCCTCCTTATAATACCTCCTATTATCCCACACAGCCCCCTTATAATACCTCCTCTTATCCCACACAGCCCTCCTTATAATACCTCGTCTAATCCCACACAGCCCTCCTTATAACACCTCTTATTATCCCACACAGCCCTCATTATAAGAGGTCATATTACCCCGCACAGCCCTCCTTATAATGCCTTCTCTAATCCCACACAGCCCCCTTATAATACCTCCTCTAACCCCACACAGCCCTCCTTATAATACCCCCTTTTACCCCACACAGCCCTCCTTATAATGCCTCCTCTTATCCCACACATCTTTCTTATGTGGCACAAGTAGATTATGCTATGCAGGTAGAACAAAATGCCCCTACATACAAGACTTGATGAACATATTAGGAACATAAAAAGAGCTATGGAAAACATAATGTATACTTGCATTTTAAATTACATCACACTAATAACCCTCATCCCTTAAAATTAGAGTTGAGTGGACACCTGGATGTTTGGGCCCGGCGGGTTCAGCCGAACTTTGAAAAAAAGTCTGGGTTCGTGATCGAACTTGACCCCTAACCCCATTGAAGTCAATGGGGACCCGAACTTTTGGCCACAAAAATGCCTCTAACAAACTCCTGGAAAGGGCTAGAGGGCTGCAAAAGGAAGTAAAATTGGGGTAAGAGTAGGACAAGTGCCCTGCAAACAAATGTGGATAGGGAAATCACTTAAAATAACATAACAATTTAAAACAGCTGAGCCATAAAATAGCACTAGATTAAATCTTTGATTTTAGCTTTGGAAGAACATAAATCAAAATCTAAAGCATGGCTGTCAGGAGGATCACCACAATTATTCATCTGAGAGAGGGTTGGAGTGCAGGGTATTCTCTTTCATTGTTTAAACTGAGCTCAACTCCTGATGCATGGAGAAAAGGCCTTCACAAGCCTTTGCTATTGTGTATATAGTTTATACTAAGTGACCAATAGGTTGAGGAGGCGGTGACCGTGGCGGTGTAGGTGGAAGCAGTGGTGGAGGAGGAGGAGGTAGCCAACACTGTTTTTATATATTTATATATATATATATATATATATATATATATTTTTTTTTTTTTAATTAGGATAGCCCCCAAAATATTAGTACATTTGCGGCCTGCTGTACATTTCCTGCAGTCCTGATGGATGGAGAAATGCTCAACTCCTGATGCATGGAGAAAGGGCCATTAAAAGCCTCTGCTATTGTGTACATACATAGCCAACACTGTTATGTTTTTTTTTTTTTATTTGTTTAGTTTTTTTATTGGGGTAGCCCCCAAAATATTGGGACATATAAAAAAAGAAAACAAAGAATAAGTGCACTTGAGCATAACAATGGCTGGGTGAGGCCGGTATAAATGTCTATTCTGCTCAAGTTACAGACAAGTCTGGTGGGATCCATGCCTTGTTCATTTTAATAAACATGAGATTGTCCACGCTGGCTGTGGACAGGCGGCTGCGCTTGTCTGAGATAACGCCCCCTGCCGTGCTAAACACAAGTTCAGACAATACATTGGCTGCAGGGCAGGCCAGCACCTCCAAGGCATAAAGGGCAAGCTCAGGCCATGTGCCCAATTTGGAGACCCAGAAGTTGAATGGGGCAGACCCATCAGTCAGAACGTGTAGGCGTGTGCACAGGTACTGTTCCACCATGTAGCTGAAATGCTGCCTCCTGCTAAGACGTTCCATATCAGATGGTGGTGCTGGTTGTTGTGGCGTGCTGACAAACCTTTTCCACATTTCGGCCATGCTAACCCTGCCTTCTGAGGTGCTGGCGGTGCACAATTGTGTACCTGGCCTATGATGGTGCAAAAACCCACCCTCCAAGCCACTTGTGAATAACTGGCCTGATAACCATGGAAATGACCCCTCTTCCTCCTCCTACATCCTCTAACATCATCGCCCAAAGCATTTTTTCAAGGAGACATAGAAGCGGGATAGTAAGGCTGAGAACGGCGTCATCAGCACTGGCCATGTTGGTGGAGTACTCGAAACAGTGCAAAATGGCACACAGGTCTTGCATGGAGGCCCACTCATTGGTGGTGAAGTGGTGCTGTTCCGCAGAGCATTCTGCATCTGAAACACGCACGGGTGGTGCTGACCCGTGCGTGCTGCATCTGAAATTCCACTATCGCCGGCTGCTGCTCGCACAGTCTCTCCACCATGTGCAAGGTGGAGTTCCACCTTGTGGGCACGTCTCATATGATGCGGTGAGCGGTATGGCCGAAGTTACGCTGCAGCACAGACAGGCGAGCAGCAGCAGGGTTAGAACGCCGAAAGCGCGCACAGCCGCTACAGTGAATGTCACATCCTGTTCCAAGTTGCGGATCAGTCTGGTTATGGCATCTGGTATCCAGTACTCTTTTTACTGAAGCTGCATCAGGGTGCTGGCATGTGGCCGGACAAACGCTGGTGCTCAACATGAGGGGGCGTGTGGTTACCCTGCACCAGACTCTGCTAATCCATTCCACACTGTGACTCCTAACATCTACATCAGGCATACTGGGTCCCGGTCGTCCGACCGCCGCCCAGACAGTGTCTGGGTACCGGTCACTGGACTGCGAAACTGAGAATGGCTCGTTAAATCTGTTCAACTGTTACTTGGATAACTGTGGGAATTCTAAAGATAATACATGCTGACAAGCATCCTCTCCCTACACTAATAATACCTCATGTGCATGCGGCGCTACGCAAATCCAGCTTATATACAGTTGCAAGAAAAAGTGTGTGAACCCTTTGGTATGATATGGATTTCTACACAAATTGGTCATAAAATGTGATCTGATCATCATCTAAGTCACAACAATAGACAATCACAGTCTGCTTAAACTAATAACACACAAAGAATGAAATGTTGCCATGTTTTTATTGAACACACCATGTAAACATTCACAGTGCAGGTGGAAAAAGTATGTGAACCCCTAGACTAAGGACATCTCCAAGAGCTAATTGGAGTGAGATGTCAGCCAACTGGAGTCCAAGCAATGAGATGAGATTGGAGGTGTTGGTTACAGCTGCCCTGCACTATAAAAAACACACACCAGTTCTGGGTTTGCTTTTCACAAGAAGCATTACCTGATGTGAATGATGCCTCGCACAAAAGAGCTCTCAGAAGACCTACGATTAAGAATTGTTGACTTGCATAAAGCTGGAAAGGGTTATAAAAGTATCTCCAAAAGCCTTGCTGTTCATCAGTCCACGGTAAGACAAATTGTCTATAAATGGAGAAAGTTCAGCACTGCTGCTACTCTCCCTAGGAGTGGCCGTCCTGTAAAGATGACTGCAAGAGCACAGCACAGACTGCTCAATGAGGTGAAGAAGAATCCTAGAGTGTCAGCTAAAGACTTACAAAAGTCACTGACAAATGCTAACATCCCTGTTAGCGAATCTACAATACGTAAAACATTAAACAAGAATGGATTTCATGGGAAGATACCACAGAGGAAGTCACTGCTGTCCAAACAAAACATTGCTGCATGTTTACAGTTTGCACAAGAGCACCTGGATGTTCCACAGCAGTACTGGCAAAATATTCTGTGAACAGATGAAACCAAAGTTGAGTTGTTTGGAAGAAACACACAACACTATGTGTGGCAAAAAGGAGGCACAGCACACCAACATCAAAACCTCATCCCTACTCTCCTTATGAGTGGCCGTCTTGTAAAGATGACTTCAAGAGCACAGCGCAGACTGCTCAATGAGGTGAAGAAGAATCCTAGAGTGTCAGCTAAAGACTTACAAAAGTCACTGGCAAGAGGGCGTGGCCTGGCAGCAAATGTGAGCGGACGCACGGAGACATAGCTCCCCGCCGGCGGCAATTAAACAACGGGTTAATCCGACCGCAGACTATCAAATGGGCAATAAAAAGAAACCAGGCGCTCACTTGCGCACTCCGGACCACGGACCCGCTCAAAAATCTGGCGATCTGGACAGATATTTCCGAGACACAGTGACAGTGCTCGGAACAGGCCTGGAGGACAGCCAGACGACGCCATCTTCGCCATGCGCATCACCACCGCGCAGCCCTGCAGTACAGGACCATGCAGTACAGGACCCCCCAGCAGATCCAAGAATGGCAGATATTAAAGAACTCCTGCAAAATCTACCATCCAAAAATGATATAGCAGCCATGCTGGCAAAATTGGAAGCATCCATGCAGGGGTAGCCCCAAAATATTACCTCTCTGGCGTCTGATATCAGGCAAGTGAATAGCCGGGTCGGGGACCTGGAAGAAGACAGGGATCAAATATTAGGCAGACTTCTATCCCTGGAGCGTACCCAAGAGCTCAGCGACACCAAACCATGTACATAATGCGAAGTAATGAAGACCTAGACAACCGCAGCAGAAGAAACAACATACGAGTAAGGGGGATGCCGGAATCTCAGGGAAACAAGGAAGACCTCCATGCGTTACTGCAATCACTGTTTAACAAAGTGCTTCAAAGACCTGAAGACACACACATCTTGCTAGATAGAGCCCACAGGGCACTAAGACCCAGGGGTTTACCCCATGAAGCCCCAAGAGATATAATATGCAGGCTACATTACTATTCAGAAAAAGAAGCCATCATGCAGAGAACCAGAGAATCCCCTGAAATTATTTATAATGAAGCAAAAATAACACTCCTCCCTGACCTCGCCTTGCTGACACTGAGTGGGAGAAGAGCCTTGAGGCCGATTACACAGGCACTTCAGCAAGCCAACATAAAATATAGATGGGGGTTCCCATTTTCCTAAACTGCTTCCCACCAAGGAACACAAGCCACACTCACAAAGGCAGTGGATGTGGAAGAATTTTCCCAACGCCTAGGGATTCCCATCATCGAAATACCGGATTGGTACGACATTTCAGAACCAGAGACCCTGCGAGAACGACAACAACAACCAAGGGGACAAGCACCGGACACCCGGAAAAGACAGGCTTGGAAAACACCGCCTGTATCCCCCTTCTTGAGCTCTAGAAGGCCTGCAATGACTCCAAGGAGAATTAACTGAAGGCAAGCACTAAACCGCCGCTGACGAGTCACGGCAATTACGGACTGGTACCATGGTTCTGAAGGACTTAGATCACATAATCCGAACTCTCCTTACTACATGGGAGTGGTAACTATACACTGGTTGTCTTTCTGTACAGGCCCGTGCAGACAATTTTATACTGTTATTTTTGCATCCTTCAATACGGTTGTATATAGCTAACACCAATACATAACATTAGCCACAATCTATATACTATGGGGATACAAGATAGCCCAATTCATAACAAATGCTTCCTACATACATATAAGCTTATCCGCCGTTTGGGGAGTCATATGCTCACCCGTGGTAAACCCACCACGATCCCCAGTAAAATACTTACGGATTATAACTCCGACCCTACTCAGACCTGCTAGGAGTTAAACAGTTCTGAGGCAACTGACCTAAGAAGAACCACGCCTCTACCACACACGTTGTAGGCCCTGTGAAGGTCATGAGCGGTACTGACTTATCATCTCAATCCCAGCGTATGCCAACCTTAACTCCTGAGCCAGTGCACAGGATTGGGCTCACTCAGGGCTAAGTACCGACTCCTTAAAAGAGGCCAGGGAACTCAGGCAAAACAGACACATTTTTCGCTAACACCGAGTTCAGGGCCTCTAATATACAAGAGTGCTTAAAGCTCTCCTCAGGGGGCACTAGACTCGAAGTTTACGTTTATTTTCACTGTAAATAGTTTATTATTGTTCCTTTGTTGGTTTGTAGTTGTGTATCGCTCGGCAACTGCCCACCTTTAATTGACAGACCATAAGGTCCCCGCAGCACGGGCGGTGCCTTTTCGCTCACGGAGAGCCAATATATCACAGACATCCCAGTAAAAACTGCACAAAGTAAATTCAACGGTCAGTTGACTCTCTTAAAAACAGACTAGTACAAGAGGATGGGTACACTTCGTATTAGTTCCCACAATGTCAGAGGTCTTAACATCCCAGAAAGAAGAAAGATGGCACTTGCAGAATTAGCTTATAAGAAGATAGACATAGCATTTTTAGAAGAAACGCACCTATGAGGGCCAAATGCCCCGAAACTTAAACACCCCAAATTCCCACATGTATACTACAATAACTATAACAAAAGCAAAGCTAGAGGGGTAACGATTCTAATAGGACATAAAGTCCCCTTCACTTACTCAAGGCACATCATAGATGAGTCAGGGAGATTCATTATCCTGCAAGGGTTAGTGGGCACAGAAGCAATTATGCTGGTTGCAATTTACCTCCCAAATACACACCAAAGTGGAACCTTTAAAAAATAATGGCAAAAGTGAAAAAAAATACTAACGGTATTCTGATCATTGGGGGGATTTCAACATTTTGTTGGACGCTAATAAAGACAGTACCTCCCACAACAGCAAACACTTAGCCGCCACGAGACGTCAAATGCAACACATCCTCCACTCCAAGCAATTAATAGATGTTGAAACACTTAGCCACCACGAGACGTCAAATGCAACACATCCTCCACTCCAAGCAATTAATAGATGTTGAAGGGCACACCCGACAACAAGAGACTATACACATTTTTCCTCACCAAATCAATCGTATGCTAGAATAGATTTTTTCCTGACCTCACATAGAGATCTCAGCCTGATAAGAGACACGTCCATAGGCGCTACCACATGGTCAGACCACTCTCCAATTTTCCTTACTTTAAACGTACCATCGCTGCCACGTCCCAAGGGATCATGGAAACTTAACCCATCTCTGCTACAAATACCAAAGGTCCAAGAATCAATAAGAGAAACAATTAAACTATACTTTAAGGAAAATAAAACAATAGACACCACAGCCTACATACAATGGGAGGCACACAAAGCAGTGGTACGGGGGAACTCATAAAATGGGGAGCTCAACTAAAAAGAGAAAAAAACAGAAGGATCACTGAACTACTAGACAAAATTGTACGTATAGAAAAATCACATAAACACGATCTATCCGACTCAATCTATTGCACTCTACTTGCCCTTAGGAAGGAATTACACTCACTGCCGCAAAACAAAGCCAAAAAGGCCATCCTCTGGACAAAACAGTTATATTACACACAAGGGAACAGAAGTGGTAAATTACTTGCCCAGGCCTTAAAACAGAAACAAACCCTAACTTATATCCCCAGAATCAGACGCCCAGACAAGTCTATAGCCCATACGACAGATGACATAGCGGAAACTTTCCGACAATATTACACCTCCCTATATAACCTAGAGGGCAGTGGGAAGGATACGGGGGATATCCAAAAGTACCTTGAGGACAAATTTGACTCTATACTCCCAAAAGCAGCAATGAGATCCCTAGAGGAGCCATTCACCATTGACGAAATCAAATTAGCAATCAAACAGACTCCACATAATAAAAGCCTAGGACCTGACGGGTTCTCAGCTACATACTATAAGACATTCCAATCAGAACTCACCATGCACTTACTAGAGGCGATCAACTCTATCCCCTCACACAACCACATACCAATCCAAGCTTTAGAAGTGACAATAACACTGCTGCCCAAACCAGGGAAAGACCTAGAAAATTGTGCCAGTTACAGGCCAATATCCTTGATCAATGTCGACATTAAGATCTTTACCAAGATACTGGCGTCCAGGATTAAACCCTTTCTACAAGGTCTGGTCCACCATGATCAGGCGGGCTTTGTCTCAGCTAGGGAACGAAAGACAACACCTCCAAAATAATAAATCTAATTAACCATGCGTCCCAAACACGAATCCCAACCTTACTATTGGCAAAAGACGCAGAAAAAGCCTTTGACAGGGTGGAGTGGACCTTTCTCTTTCAAACATTAGAGGCATTGGGTTTCAGGGACAGATGGTTACAGTGGATTAAAGCACTATATTCCCACCCAACGGCGCGTTTGAAGGTTAATGGACAATTATTGGAGCCCTTTAAGATAAATAACGGCACCCGTCAAGGTTGTCCGTTATCTCCTATTTTGTTTATATTAACTCTAGAGCCCCTCTTGCAGGAAGTACTTAAAATATCCAACATACAGAAACAGAAACAGGACTATAAAGTCTCAGCCTTGCCAATGACTTATTATTCACCCTGGAACAACCCCTGACCAGTCTCCCCCACCTGACAGAGATCCTAAATAGATACTGCAAACTGTTTAATTTTAAAATCAATGTGGACAAGTGTGAAATATTAAATATCAACGTGTCATCTCTCCAAATACAAACACTAAAAGATGCATACCTCTACCAATGGGCAAATCATTCCATCAAGTACCTTGGGGTCCAAATTACCAACTCTCACAGGATACTTTACAGAGCCAACTTCCCAGATAACAGCCATAAAAAATGATTTGGATAGATGGAATAAACCGCACTTCCGATGGATGGGTCGGATAAATATAATCTCCATGAATGTGCTCCCACGCATTCTCTACCTCTTCAATACTATCCCAATACATGTTCCAGACCATTTTTTCAAATCTATCCAGACAATACTTACATCCTTCATCTGGGCGAAGAAATATCTTTTATAGTGTCCCATAATTAAGCACTGCTTAATATACCCCACAGATTAAAATCTAATTCAATGTCAGACACAGACTAACAACTTTGTTGAAATAATTTGAAACATTATATAAAATAACAGTTGTAGTCTGTATTGAAATGACTTGGCTATAATTGATACAGAGGTTGGTCCTATTTTCACCACTGATTATTTTCTTTTTTTCACTTCACTAATTACTTTTTGCCTCATTAGGGATTAATAAAAGTATAGTTTTCTTTTTGCTCTCAATTTATTAAGGCATTTTTAACCTATCAAAAATAGAGCAGCCTCTTCAAGGGTACTAGGTCTCCTAGTGAGTCTGTTTATTTATTTTACTTACCCCTTCCAGCCCTTCTTTCTTTGTTCATTTTTTGGGTTATGCCCAGAGTATTCCACAACCATTACAACACTGGTGGAAAGGTTGTTCCCTCTCTTATCATTGTTGTACTTTTCTAGTTTTAACATATTTAACTGTTTCCCTAATTACAAGTCAAAATTTAGTTGTATCATTATGTCTCTGTCAAAAGATAGACAAGCAGTAGTCACAGAATCTGATGGACTCTGCACCACTGCTTGTAATGGTTGTAGAGTAATTAGTGCATAACCCAAAGACAATATGATTAGAAAACAAATGGAGAAAAGCCCACAAGAAATTACCTAAAGGACAACAATTCAAAAGAAGGGTAACCTGGAGAAAATAATAGAAAACAAAAAAAAAATTATATTGAGTCTTTATTTTAGTCAAATTCAAAGAAACATGAGAGACAAAAAGTGCATTTAAAAATATAGCTGAAAAGTCCTTGTAATTGATATTAATATGGTTATGAATATAAATCTAGTTTGGTAATTTGATATTACATGTATTCAAATACCTACATGGAGGGTTCATATCATATTAAGTTTAAATGCCTTATCTGTCTTAGTTATAAGACCCTTGGATATTTTTTTTTTCTGTAGGATCTGTGAGGTTATGCCATAATGGTGGTGCTCTATGATACAGATCCTATTTTAAAAATGGTCTATCATTTTTAAGATTTTTTTTCTCACGGCGTCTTTGATGTCTTCATTCCTAAAACTGTATATAATTGGATTAATCATAGGAGTCACTACAGTGTACAACAAGGATACCACTTTGCTGACAGCCAATGATTTTCCTTTGGAGGGGATCATGTAACTTCCAATTAGTGTCCCATAAAATATAGAAACCACAGTCAGGTGAGAGCTGCAGGTAGAGAAGGCTTTCCCTCGCTCAGTATTTGTGGAGATCCTAAGTACAGCTTGGACAATATATATGTAGGATAGGATAATAATTATCAGAGGGAAAACAGCAGCAGGAATACCTAATAAGAAAACTTCAATGTCGAGGGAGTAAATGTCTGAGCAAGCCAGCTCTCTTAGTGGAATAAAGTCACAGAAAAAATGGTCAATAATATTTGATCCACAAAACTGAAGTTGAGTTACTGATATTGTTTCATTCAATACCATACAAAAGCTTGAAAGCCAAGACACAATAGCAAGTTTAATGCAAAGCACATGGTTCATTAAGGTGACATATCGCAGAGGGTAACAGATGGCCACATATCGGTCATAAGCCATTATGGACAGAAGGAAACATTCAGAGCCTTCAGAACAAGCGAAAAAATACAACTGAATAATGCAACCTGAAAAAGACATAGTTCCACCTTCATTCCATAAAATATAAAGTGTGTTGGGTACAATAGTTGTAGTCAGAATTAAATCAGAAAAGGAAAGTTGTGTTAAGAAGAAATACATTGGAGACTGTAGATTATAGACGGATGCCACCAGCCAGATAATCAGAAGATTTCCACATATTGTTCCAAGGAAAGAAACAAAGACAAGAAAAAAAAACAATCTCTGGAAGCCATAAAGATTCTGAAATCCAAGGAGAAGGAACTCACTAACCGTTGTCTGGTTTATGATTTGCATTGCCTGGGTACAACAGAAAAGAGCAGTGGTAAGATTGCTGTTATTTTACTTTTAGTTTTAATTTACAGTAATGAGGTAATGATCCAGAACACATCTATAATGAATATGTAAATGTATTGATAGATTAGATCTTTCCTGTTATCTTCCCACGACTTTTCACCTCACAGCTCCATAATCATCAGAACACCTCCTCCCTCGGGATCCCTGTGTCTGAAAAGGCAGCTTGGCAAGGTAAGTCCTGCAAGGTAAGTAACATTACCGTTACACTCAGCACATTGTGAGGGGCTGCACTGCAGCACTGGGACATTCAGCATGTAAAGCAAAGGTAAATTAAAGGGTTACTGACACTTAGGGAAAATAAATACATTTACAATTATGTTCAGAATTAATTTTAACTGTACCTCTGGGGTTTGAGTTAAAATAAGAATTGAGAGAGGCTAAATTAGTTCCTAATCCTTATTTTAACCCTCACATTAACCCTAAATGTTCCATGTCCCAGCACTGCAGTCAAGATTCTAACTATAAGCTAAATGTATGACAGTAGCTTAATTACCTTGCAGGACCTACCCCACTGAGCAGTTTTTTCAGACAAAGGGATCGCAAGGGATAGTGGACAGCAGATAATATTAAATATATATATATATATATATATATATATATATATATATATATATATATAAATATATATATATAAAGCAACTGAGATGCAATTGAAGTGCAGAATTTCAGCTTTATTTCAAGGGGTTGAACAAAAATATTGTATGAAACTTTTAGGAATTGCAACCATTTTCACATACAATCCCCTTATGTCATGGGCTCAAATGTAATTCAAGAAACACAGTCATAAATAACATGCTGTTGAGAATCTGAAGTGCATGGCCATCACCAAACACTTGGTTTCCTCCTTTGTGATACTTTGCCAGGCCTTTACTGAAGCTGTCTTCAGTTGTTGTTTATTCATGGGTCTGCCTAAGTTTTGTCTCGGCCATTGCGGGATATTCCACTTCTTTGACTTAAACAACTCTTACGTTGCTTTATATTTTGGGTCATTGTCCACCTGTAAAGTGAAGTACCCTCTGATCCACTTTGCAGATTTTTCATTTACTCTGAACAGAAAATATATCCCTATACACTTCAGAATTGATTTGGCTGTTTCTGTCTTCTGTCATATCATCAATAAACACTAGTGACCAGGTGCCATTGGAAGCCATGCATGCCCATTCCATCACACTGCCCCTATTGTGTTTTACGGGTGATGCTTTGGGTCATAAGCCATTCCTAACCTTCCCAACTTTCTGATATAGGTTGATTTTAGTTTCATCGGTCCAAAGAATGTTGTTCCAGAACTGGGCTGGCTTTGTTAGATGTTTTCTGGCAAAGTCAAATGTGGCCTCTATTTTTGAGACATGTAAATGTTTTTCACCTTGTGGTGAACCCTTTGTATTTGTTTTTTTGAGTCTTCTCTAAAGTGGGCTTGGATAATGATATGCCTACCTCTGTAGAGTGTCCTTCACTTGACTGGATCTTGTGAAGGGGTTTTTATTTACTATGAAATGGATCCTACCATCCATCACTGTTGTTTTCCATGGACATTTGGGCCATTTTGTGTTGAAGAGCTCATAAGTGTGTTCTTTTGTTCAGTGTGTTCTCATCAGAATTTACCAAACTGATTTTGCCACTCCTAATGTTCCTGCTATCTCTCTGATGGTTTTTATTTTGTAGCCTAAGGATGGCTTGTTTCACTTGCATTGAGAGATTCTTTGACCACATATTGTGGGTTCACAGAAACAGCTTCCAAATATGAATGCCATACCAGAAATCATCTTCAGACCTTTTGCCTGCTTAACTGATGAATAGTGATGTCCCGAACGGTTCGCCAAACGGGTCGCGAACGGTTTGCCACAAATGGTTCGCCACGGACTCATCATTGAGTAAACTTTGACCCTGTACCTCACAGTCAGCAGACACATTCCAGCCAATCAGCAGCAGACCCTCCCTCCCAGACTGTCACGTATTCATCCGCTTATAGAAATGTGGTTAATGACATTTACTGTCCACACAGGAAAAGTTGTGCCGAGCAGCAACCTAATCCACAGAAGGTTTAATGCTGAGCAGTAATTGTGCAAATGAAACCTGGTCTCATGTATTCATCTGCTTATAGAAAAGTGGTTAATGACATTTACTGTCCACACAGGAAAAGTTGTGCCGAGCAGCAACCTAATCCACAGAAGGGTTAATGCTGAGCAGCAATTATGCAAATGAAACCTGGTAACTGACTTTGGGGTCAAAGGCCGGTTACAGCCTATCAGAAAGAAAGGAGGGGTATTTAGGCCCAGTTCTCAGCCTGCTCAGTGCCCTGTCGTGGTTTCCCTTGTGGTTGTCCGAGAGCGCGTTCCTGTTTATAATTTTCTACCTGGTTTTTGACTTTGGCTTTGTTTATTGACTTCTCTATATTCTGGTATCCTGACTCCTGGCTTTCCTCATCACTGTGTCCCTTTCTGTGTTCCCTGACCTCGGCTAGTATTTTTGACTTTTCTTTGTACGTTAAATCCGGCCATTCTAAGGACCGGTAATACGTTACTTATTTGTCATCCGTGCTGTACAGTTCTATGTGCTGGATCAAACAGTAATCCTGACACAGACCCTCCCACCTCCTGGACAGCATCCATTTTACATTCATTGTGAAGCTGCATTCTTAGTGAGCTGTCCAGGAGGTGGGAGGGTCTGGGAGGGAGGGTCTGCTGCTGATTGGCTGGAATGTGTCTGCTGACTGTGAGGTACAGGGACAAAGTTTACTCAATGATGAGTCCACGGCAAACCGTTCATGGCAAACCGTTCGTGGCAAACCGTTCGCGAACCGTTCGGCGAACCGTTCGGCGAACCGTTCGGGACATCACTACTGATGAATAAATAAAGTAAAACTAATAATGAACCTGCCCATCAAACAACTATTGAGTCAATTGTCCAATTACTTTAGGTCCCTTTAAAAAGAGGCTACATATTAAAGATCTGTACATCCCAAACCCTTATTCCAATTTGAATATGAATACACTCACATTAATGCACTTTAATCCCCTATTCATTAACTGTAACTTGAATTGATTTTGGCAAACAGCCAAAATAACAAAACTTGTGTCAGTGTCACGATATATTTCCAGACCTAATAGCATATCCCTGCACCAGCATTAATCTGATCCTCATACACAACTGTAACCCTAACCTAACTCCAGCTCCAAACCATGACCAACCCTACACCCACTCTAATGGTGTGATTTCTCTGTACTGTGTGATCTCATTCTGCAGATCTTAATGCACTCCCTGACAATAACACAGTGATTGGTGCAGGGTTTTATGCACAGCCATTTACCTGCAGTAGGGGGGCATGCAGAGAAATTGATAGAATAATTGTAGCTGAATATGGCCATTAAGCAAATTGGCAGATTTTTAGCGCTCACTTTCAACTCACATTGGTGTAGGTGGAGCTATTAAACATGACCCCAGTTAACAGAAGAGCGCTCCAGGCACTGACTGATACCTAGATCACCCTAGTATGAACAGCAATTAGACTGCTTGCACCTAAAACAGAGGATATCCCATTCCATCAAAAGAGAATTTAGAGTGCCAAGTACAATAAATAATATATGCACTGGAAATTAGAAATCCAAACTGCGGTGGAATAAAATGTCTCAATCAATATGTATAGCAAGTAATACATAGATTGTACCTTTATTTCTTGAAAAAACATTATGCAGCTGGAACAAACTGTGGAGCATTGGATCAAAGGACTAACATGTTTTTTTTGTGCCTTGTAAAAATGTACTCCCCTAAATTTCTACACTTTCTGTCCAAAGATAAACAGCAAGCAACCACAGGAGGCACCGGTATGAAATGTATATTTTGGGTTAGAGGTTAGGATGACTTCCAACTGGTTACACTGTAATGAATAAGAAGTACCCTGACCCATTTCCAGGTAATATGGCAAACCTTTTAACAACAGTTTGCCCCTTAACTGGCTCCAATGCTTCCAGGAGGTCTAGTCACTTCTGGTTTCTGCAGAGCTGCAGAAACTAGAGGCCATGGCAATCGTCATTCATTGTCTAACAGTGTCAGCTAACCACTCTCAGCCAATGACTGACATTCTATGCATTCTATGAATTCTAGTTCCCCTATAATGCTAAGGGGTTAATCTCTGTATGTACAGCATGTCAATGGTGCACATACAAATTCTGCAATACCAAATCTAGAATGGTGCACATACAAATTCTGCAAAACCAAATCTAGAACTGCACTAAATCTAAAAAATGCAACTCCTGCCAGCAGCTTGGCACCAGGCACTAAGGACTACTAAACAGGCCTCTAGAAGCCTAGCACATTGGGAGGCATTTTGCAAATTATCTATGAGATGGTATATGGTACCTGCAAGACTATCTCGCATATACCCTGGAACGTCCGCCGAGTGCTGGAGATGCCAGGGACAGGAAGGCACCCTTTAGCATGTTTTCACAGCAATCACAGGCCCCCACCCTGATAGAAGTTATAACCCGTCTTGACACTTCGAGTAATTATGAGCGAATGGCGAGCCGCCTCAGAGGGGCCGAGAGAAAGTACACAAGGTGGTGGCAGCAATGGTTAACGATTAGAGATCTGCATATGCCAGACATATGATATGACAAAACAGGATAACACACGCCAGCCTTAGGATTAGCAGCATATAACACACCACGTAAATCTGTACAGCCAACGTGGGGTTGGAATACTTCACAAAATCATAGCGACCCTCTTCCAATTTACAACCTAGACAAAAGATGGCATAATCTGATACTGCTACCCGCTCCATCCCCCCACCCTCATACCACCCTTTGGCCTTAGGAGATAATGTCAAAATATCCTATATGCAACACTGGGAGAGGGACCTGGGTAAGCAAATCCTGCGAGCAGCTTGTCACCAGGCAAGTTATGTCTAATATGTATTGTTCTTGCAGTTACTTATGTCACTACTACTCAGATCAATTGGAACCTTTAAGGTGTAAAACTGGTTTTCAAATTTGTGAGACACAGTGTACCACAATGTAAATCAGATTGCTGACCCACCCTGTTAAGACACTCCTGGCATAAAGGAGTGAAACCGCCGCTTAGTAGAGTTTCCCCTTTCAGGGATACAGGCACGACTACTTTAGAACCACAAACTCCGGAAGTGGAACCAGGGGAATGCTCCTAACTCTCGAACAGCGTACCAGTAGTACTTCAAACTCCCGAACGGTAATTCCATGAATCGCTGCTAACAGACGAACAGACACAGCATCCATATGGCTTACATTCCCAGCAGTCAGTCTCTATCCGTGTATAGTAAATCCCCCCAATCACGAGACCAAGCTCCATATTGAGGGTAAAACAAGATCCGGCTTTCATGAGGGCTACCTGCCCATATTTATGCAGCTCTCCCATTTGGTGGACACTCCCCTAGGGGACCAAATGGGAGACTGTAATAAAGGACAGACATGTATCAGTTTAGGACATACAGTCACAATACATTCCCACAATGCATACTGGCTTCCCCCCCTCTGCCCTGGAGATAATTGAGAAGTAATTCAATTATATTCCAGGACAAAGGAAAATCGCCATCATGCACGTGGGGACACCAGAATAGAAATTACTGTTAAAATATACAGTGTCACAATAAATACAGACATATCACATACCCCCAGAGCTCAGGTCTGAGCCCACATTATTAGGTGAATGGCGCTCAGACCACACGAATACAGTTTAATCGCCATGGAGCCAAAGTTTTTAATTCCAGGAACAGGCTCCATGGCATGCTATCTGGGTACCCTCACATGTAATACAATAAAAGACATAAAGTCCCGAATGCTCTGCTGTTCAGTTCACAATCGGAGCTAAAGACCCGTAGGCTGGTAGTTCAGCGGTGCTTAGGAGGAAAAGTGTCCGCTTTTGGTGTACTGAGGCTGGGCAGAGCACCACTGGCTGTCTGGGGGTGCTTTCATAACACAGCCACTGTGTGGCAGCTATGTGTAACCGCGACCACCACAGTAACAGTCAATTAAGCTGCGGTTAACCGCAGATACTGGGTAGTCAATTGACTGCACATGCCAGTTTCCGGTGGTGGCGTATTCTGTAGTCTTTCGGGAACCAATACGGGGAAACAGAGGGACTGTACGGGCAAAGAAATAACCGAACAAACAGACGAATGGAGGGAGGAGAAACATAATCCAAAGACAGACGGTTCTGTCACACACCCGTATTAAATGGACCTAGTCTACTAACGTAAAAAGCACTCCAATGCCAAACAGGCTACACTAGTGTACTACGTTTGCACCATGGGTAAACTGTCATCATGTTAAACTACTGTAACATTTCACCAGACGTATGTATTATTTTGTGATATGGTATATTGTCTCTGAGACCTATTAACACATAACGGACCTGCACTGGCTAAGGGCCAAGAGTCTCACATGTGACGTGTAACCTGTAACCTGTACAATGTACCATACTCAATGTTGTGCATACCCCCTTTTACGTTGTGCTTACAGTACCTATGCTTATCCCTACCGTGTGGTGCATAATGTGACTGCATTCACATGTAACCTTGTTTCACTGTTTACGATGAAAAATTCAATAAAAAAATATATATGGAAAAAATAAAATTGCTCTTTTTTTTAAGTTTTGTCTCACGCAGTTTAAGTGATGTATTATCAGACTCTGCTTCTAAATGAGGATATGTGGATTTATTAAAGAACAGCCTTAACCTCAGATTATGAAATAATTTACAAAGATCTCAAAAAATTTCTACTAGTTTAGGGTTATATACAGGACAAAATGTAAAACCTTTTTTTTCAATACTGAATACTCCTCCTCCAACTGTCCTTTGGATGACTAATTAATTTCTGTAGTTTCTTCCATTTTTGTGGTCCCTGTGTCCCTTTGTTAATCCAATAAGTGGGTAACATTTTGCTTCTTGTTGTGACTCCTTCTGATCCTTCTGATATGACTTCGCTGGATGCCCCCCTTTATGGGAGGGATCTAACATAAAAAATAAACAGATCTGGTATGTGAATGGTTTCCCTGGGCAGAATTAGCAGTTGTGGCAACAGTCATTTTTATTTTGAGAATCTATTCCTGAAATGTCTTTGGGCTGAGGAACCATAGGTATTAGTATGCCATTAACACGTGTTTCCATTCTCATAATCTGATACATCTCTTTGAAATTTATTTCTTTTTACATTTTTCAGTCAGTTTCCTTAGATTATCAACGTTAGTATCAATTTTGTTTCTTGCTTCAAGTAAATTATCACTCATTCCAACTGCACAGTCTCATCCTTTTTTTAGTATGTTTAAATTTTGTTTTTTAAGCCCGTAGATTACATTTAACTGTTATGGGTTATTTTTGTGGTGAGCGTGCGCTGGATCATTTGCATTCACACCTGGGTCATTTTTGGATGTGTGAAGATATTACGGATTTCTTACACTCCAGCTGAGTAAATCCATGCAGCGTCTCCCGAAATCCCAATAAAACAGAAGGTGGTGTGAAATATAGCTCCCAATCCCCAAAACATGAGCCAAGACTTCATGAAGGGGTAAAACGATCTGTTTATTGATGGCCACAGCTTGGCCTTTTATGCAGGTCCTCCAGCAAGGGTTACTCCCACAGGGACCTTATGGAGGACAGGAACACATAATACAGTGACCAATCATTTTACAGTAAAAAATAACATACTCCCACATGAACAGTGAAATCCCTCCTCTCTATCCTGGAGATAATTGGGTTAAGTGGCCTGAGCAAACTTAATTGTCTCCAGGTAGAGAAAATACTTCTATTTTACAAAAGTAACAAAAATACATTAAAATATATAACTTTGCTTTTCCCAAATGGAACCCCATCATTCAACATATCCCCAGATAGCTTGGGTCTGAGCGCTCAATATAGTCGAACAGCGCTCAGATCCAACGAACACAGTCAAATTGCCATAGAGCTAAAGAGTCTGTTCTCCGACTGTTCGTTTGGAGTATGTTAAACATTAGCATTAGGATTGAGCTATCTGGGGTTGGTCTCCTTCGTGGGTTAAATGTATCGAACGGCACGGCGCTCATGTAAAGAGAAATGAACGAGGTGGAATTTAGATAGTCCCAGTGGTGTTCGTGTGAAATTGTGGTCGAAAATAGTTCCACATGGTCGATGACCAAACACCGCGTTCGGTCAAATGAACGGCGACCACCCAGCCATTCGACAAATAGCTGTGGCTAACAGCAGCTTCTGGGCGATTAATTAGCGGCACACTCCCAGTGTGGGTGCTCTGGCCCTAAATAGGGCTAACTACATGAACAGCAGACGAAATACAAAAGGGCAGGACATACATAAAACAGGGGTTTTGTCACAGAAGCATCGGTGGAGGCTTCCTATGCCTCATGCTATACATCTGGGCAGATGTGTGCATGCTCATAATACCCTGTTGCCTCTTGACGTTGGATCAGTGACGTGATCCGGTAGGAGCTCCCTGACATCAGATGCTGACGACCATCAGACGACAATAATGACACTAGGAATATTATTATTACTTTTTATTAATTATTATTTTTTCTATTTTCCTGTGATTGGACATTTTGGTCTTCCACACAGAAGCTGCACATCCCTGCTTAAGTGAGTACTGATCTCGTATGCTCACATTTGTTCTTTGCACTAATTGTTTTATCAATCTTTTGTCTGTCATTTAATCTTGTGTGTGTTAGCTTGAAAAAGACCATTTAGGTTGCAACGTTGCTGACAGTTGGGTTTTATTTAATTTTGCCTCATCAATTCCCTGGAGAAGCTGACCTTTTTTCTTACATCTAACGGTGCACATACAGACTCCAGGCACCATGACCACTTTAATGAACTGAAGTGGTTATGGTACTTGGAGTAATCATTAAAATTGGACCATTGAGAGGAAAAAATAACTTGCACATAGTGTTGTTACGGGTTGGCAATGTCTCTTAGTGTCCCTTGTAAGAGAAAAAAGTCTCAGGCACTCACTGTCATGTATTCAAAGCAGGTTTATTGGATCTGCAATGTTTCGACCTGTACCCAGGTCTTTATCAAGCTAACACCACAGTAACAAGAAAACATTTATATAAACGCATAATCAATTAATGTGTTTAATAATCAATTAATTACAAAATTCATTAACATACACTGTGATAAAAAAACAGATGATCGGTTAATTTGGTTAATGAAATCATTAATTCAGTACACAAGTTCCTTGGAAAACATGGAAAAATAGACCAAGTACATGGCATATAAAGTAAACAAAAGTAAGGAATAAAAATAATCCACATTTGAAGCAGACAGAAAGGGTCACTCAAGTTTGAACACCTCTTTCTTGTGATAGGAGGACACACGCTAAGGGCTCAATAGACTCATCTATGTCAAATAATCACTAAAGAAGATTCAGTAATGATGAGAAAATGTGAATAAATAAATTAGTAATTAATGTAATTACCTTATACATCCTCCAAGATACCAACTCAAAAAGCCAACGTTAAAAACGAGCCGCACACATGCACGTTACATGCGTGAACCCGTGACCCATATATTCCCACATCGCAAAATGCCCACAGTGGCCGGTTAAGGGCAAGAACACTCAGCATTAGAGCACATGTGCAAACAATAAAAGCGCTTAATACAGCGCATGTGTAAGTATCACAACAGGAAATACAGCGCATGTACGAAGAACACAAGCGCATAGTAAGGTGCATGTGTCAACGGTATAGTAGGGCACATGCGCAGGAGACATCTAAGGTAAAAGAGCACTCAAAAGTGCTCAAAAGGATTCCATCAGCACCTACACACAACTGCCCATATAAGAAATAGATCATATAAATCAAACAAGAAAAATTAAAAGAATAAAGAGAGAGAAAAATTAATAATAGAAGTAACACAAAACAAAAAATTAAAGATATGAAAAATATATAAAAACACAACATAGTAAGGATAAAGGATAAGTAAATAAAGAAAGAATAATAATAATAAAATAATTAAAAAATAATAATAAAATAAATAAAAATACATGTAAATAATTATATATACAAAAGTAAAATAAAAATAAAGAATGATAAATAGTTTTTAGTGTCCCTTGGCCATCGCTTCTCTAGTCCTCTACTGGTCCTGGATTTAGCCACAGCATACAATGAGCATAGCCCTCCGGACCCCTTGTAAAATTTACCAAAATAATGGACAAGACCAGTAGTATTCAATAAAACAAGAGAACTGTTTATTTCATTGAAAACCATATGTATTTATCCCCCTACACACAACAGGGGAACTTGACAATTACGCAATGTATCCCCACATCCTATATATAATTTTACAGTCTGTGACCAGGCAGGCTGTGGCACGGGAACTTCCTTGGCAAGTGTAAAACTGGAGAAATATAAATAGATTTTTACCTGACAACATAAAATATTTTTGAACAATTTAAATAAACCAATGGTATAATAATTTCAATATTTAGTCATTTAGTAAAGGCATTGACTAACACACTGAGATTTGTATACGTGAAATCATGTAGAATCTGCTCTATTATGTGTACCCCCATTTTGAGCTTTCATGACTCCAGATCCATTGGCCATTAATGGGTTTCTACATTAGAGAACAGAACACGAGTACCAGAGAACAGAAAGTAAAGAAGATCAGCTTATACGGTATGTGTGTACATGTGTATAATGTATGTGTGTTGGTGAGTTTCAATCAGAAGGTGCCTAAATAGCATTACTAATGAATTTCTGTAATCCTAGTTACTGCAGTAGAGAACATTAAATAACCTATTATAGATGAAAACACTAAAAATTAAACCTCCAAAATATGTAATGATATTATTTTTCCATAATATACAGGTCATTTTTATATACCATTTCACATTTGATACCAGAATACTTTGGTATGGTCGACTCAATGACTTCCCCCAACACACATATTTTCCCTGATGTTGTAGTACTGTTAGAGCTGCTTCAATTAATAGACAGTCTTCCAGCACATGTTGCGTCCCTGCCTCATTGTGATCTGAATTATAGATTAACATTGTGATGTGAGAAATCAGTATGTTTCTGGCAAAATTCTGGCAAATTTATCAGCACATCCCAATGCCCAGCTCCCCATCAGCCACCCTCTGATCACCTTCTTCTCTTGGAGGGGATGTGTCTGTTCTTCTGCCCAGCAGAAGGATTTCAGAATTTCACAACTGGGATCAAAATTTTTAACTATGAAAGATTAGAAGTGAAGAATTATATTATTTAGTTATTGTCTAAACTTACATTTAAAGGGAAAATTTCAGCTCACCATGGGGTCACCACTCGAGAGTTTTGTCAATATCAATTGCTTTTCTTCGTGTAAGAAGGCTGAACCCAGAATTGTCATATGATATCAGTGAGCTGTAGAAAATGAGCAGAATCACATCTGTACTTGATCAACCATTGAATGGATTTCAGTCTATAACATTGTTATAATTATCAATTTCCTTTTTTATATCATCTCAATCCCATAAAGAATACAGGATATTCACTTGTGCACAGCAGCAAATCAAGAGAGAGATGACATATAGTCTTTTACTAATGAAGAAAAAAACATATTAATGTTTAATTGTTTATTGACTGATTAATATCTAAGGATTCCAAAAGGAATTTAAAAACCCTAATACCAGATGGAATTAACAAAGGCATGCATGTAATTATACAAATCCTATCTAAACAATCATGAGTTCCTCTACAAGTATCTTGTTTCAGTGTTTGATAGCCAAATAACCAGGCGCTCACACTAATGTAGGCTAATCCTTATAAATTATTGTATACATTCTACAGCCTATTCTTGAAACCGGTTGTTCACACCATATTAATGTTATCCAGTAGTCTCTATTTATCTGTTTTAACAAAACATATGATGTGATGTTTATTCTGCAAATTTCCACTTTAGTGTCTTTGTAAGTTTATAGATAAATATGTTTATTTTCAGATAATTTTATTATGCTTGCGAGTGTTATTTTATCACCTGCTTTGTGCACAATATCAAGCATTGAACCACAGCATGCTCTGGTTTTGGCTTTCCATAAAAAACAGTCCTTCTTCTGTGCTGTATAAATTGAGTACCCTATAGTCCCTTTGTTATGCCTCTGTTGGTGCAGTAACAATTTTCTTCTTTGCCCGATGAGTCTGTCTGTGTGATTGTATGACTCTCTGTATGAGTGTGTATGTGTGCCTGTATAACTGTCTGTATTTGTTTGTGTCTGTTTGCATGACTGTCTGTGTTTGTGTACCTTCATCAGTTTGTGTGCCAGTATGATTTTCTGTTTGAACGTGTGTGACAAACTCTGATGAGTTTTTGGAGGGGCTGTCAAGGATCTTACCTGGAGTGGGAGTCCGGCACGCAGAGTTAAAGCACCCTTTGCAATTCGACACAGGCCAAGGGGACTCAGGACAGAAATCCCCAAGGTTGTGACACAGTGCACTGGGGCTAAAATAACCAGTGCTTCCTGGAACGCAGTACAGACAAAGGATATCCAGAAGAGTAGTCAGTATCAGAATCAGAAGTCAGGACAGGCGGCAATCAGGCAAAAACGGTAGACGAGCAGGGGATCAAAACCAGGAGTCAGAAGAATAGCAGTGAAACCAAACATGAACAGGAAACACGATCTGACCACGAGAACCAGCCTTGCGGGGTTTAAATAGGGAGTCTCAGCCAATCATCAAGGAACCAGGAACAGGTGTGCACATTCCAGGCGTACAGGCTTAGACTACAGGATATCAAGAACAACCAGAAACAGTCAAAGATGCGTGGAGCTCAATGCAAGGATACCGACTGGGATGCAGGAAACTCAGGTTTGATCCCAGCCAGACCCAAATACACAATATAGTGTAAAGCACAATGGTGATCCTGACAGGGGCCTGCTTGACCGCCTCCTGCCCTGTGACTATGGTTGCATAACCCAAATGGCATTACCAGATATTCATCGTGTCCACTACGGATATTAAATGCCGTCTTCCACTCATGATTCTCTTTAATTCTAACCAAATTGTAAGCGCTCCTAAGGTCAAGCTTAGTAAATACTTTAGCTCCCTGAAGTCTATCAAACAATTCGGAAATGAGTGGGATAGGGTATGCATTTTTATAGTGATTTTATTAAGTGCCATGTAGTCTATGCAAGGGCGTAACTCACCACCCTTTTTCTCAACAAAAAAGAATCCTACACCAGCTGGTGAGGATGACTTTCTTATGTGCCCTTTGCTCAAGGATTCTTTGATGTATTCCTCCATTATTTTACTCTCCTGGGGAGATAAGGCATAAACTGCCCCCTAAGGTGACATAGCGCCTGGAAACAGGTTAATGGCACAGTCATATGCTCTGTGGGGAGGCAATACATCAGACTGAGCCTTGTTAAACACCTCCTGAAGTTCTCGGTATTGTATGGGAACTCCAGGAGTTTGGGAAGTGGTAGTGGGAAGGTCAATAGTATCCAATCTCTTTAGTACTGGTTTTATACATCTCCCCATACACTCTTTACACCATTAGCCCAGTCAATATAGAAACCCTAATATGATAGGACACAATGGAGAAGTAATAACCTGAATCGTCATCTCCTCCCTATGGGAGGCCCCAATAGAGATCATAATAGGGACAGTTTTGTGGGTTATAAACAGTTGTGTGAGTGGTCTACCATCAATAGCCTATACAGCTAGCGGCGTAGGTCTCTCCCTGATCGTTATCTCATTACCCCTAACAAACTGGACATCAATAAAATTTCCAGCAGGACCTCAGTCCATTAGGGCACTGCAAGAAAACTTCTTGTTATCAAGGAAAATAGATACCTCAAGAAGGAATCTACTTTTGTTTTTGTTAGAGGACAACTCCATCACACCTAAGATCTGTCCGCTGAAGGTTCTTAGGTGCTGAAGTTTTCCGGACGCACTGGGCAATTAGTTAACATATGTCCCATTTTACCGCAATATAGCATAACCCCTCCCTTCTCCTATACTGTTTTCAGCCTCAGACAACTGCATGCGTTCGGGTTTAGACTGTACGGGGAGGTTAGACAAAACAGGTTTAGAGAACCGAGGTGCTAGGGACATAGCCATACATCTGGTCTTGCTTCTGGTGACTTCTCTGAGTCTTAACCTATTATCAATATGCATGACAAACGTAATAAATTCGTTAAGACTCTTAGGTAATTCTTTAGCAGCTATCTCATCTAGTATAGTCTCTGAGAGACCCTTTTTGAATGCTAAGATTAACCCATTTTAAGTCCAGTCTACCTCGGAAGCTAAGGTACGGAATTCAATAGCATAATCCAAGTTAGACCGGTTACCTTGTGTGATGTGCATTAGGGCAGTGGAGGCGTCATCCTCTCTACCCAATGGCTCAAACCTGAGCTTGAATTCGGCAAGGAATTCCTGGTAATTATGAGCAATGCTACGATTACTCTCCCACAATGGATTAGCCCAGACAAGGGCCTTGCCCTTTAATTGATTCATTAGATAACCAATTTTTACTCTGTTCGTGGAGAACAACCCTGGTGAGGCCTCAAAATGGTACTCCACCTGATTAAGAAAACCCCTGCATTCCTGGATATTGCCATCAAACTGTAGGGATGGCGATAAGGAGATGCTAGGGGTCCTATTAACAGTGGGTGGAGGTACACAGGGTAGAAGTGCTATAGGAGGAGACGCTGCAGATTGCAGATGCACCGTTCTAGCGAGAAGCGTACTGAAAGCCTGAGCGAATTGATCCATGCGTGATCATTCTCCTCTAATTTCCTCTCGTAAGCAGCTATGTGCTGACACAGTTCTACAGGATCTATGGCCATGTCGTAATGTCAGGATTACTGTTTGATCCAGCACGTAGAACTGTATAGCACGGATGACAAATAAGTAACGTATTACCAGTCCTTAGAATGGCCAGATTTAACATACGTAGAATTGTCAAAAATACTAGCCGAGGTCAGGGAACACAGAAAGGGACGCAGCGATGAGGAATGCCAGTAGTCAGGATACCAGAATATAGAGAAGTCAATAAACAAAGCCAAAGTAAAAAAACAGGTAGAAAACTATAAACAGGAACGCACTCTCGACAAAGCCTACCGGCGAAACGCGTCTCGGATGTCCAGGAGGATCAAAGACTCATTTTTATTACTGTTTTATTACCGTTATTTTATTTGTATTAATTTAATAAATTTTATTTTTTCTACTCCCTACCTGTGGACGTAAGTAGTGTTCCTGATACCCATCCATAGGATTTTGTGCCCCCTTAGTGGCACATACATCATTATACTCAGAGCCAGAGCTATAGGCTCTGAATCAGGTGAGCCGTTCTGTGTATTTTCCATTTCAATTACTATTTATCTACATACTACACTATGCCTGGTTTCTTCTACCTTTAAAGGACCTGCACGATTTTCATCAATTGTTGGTTTCGTGTTACCTCCAAAACACGCCTGCCTAAGCGATCTGAGCCTATCCTGTTGAGGCTCAGTACCATGTGAGTGGTTCTATATGCTTTGACACCACTTCACTGCTGTTTAACGTATTACACTATTGTATTCTTTATCTCAATCCCCACCTCTGGGTTATTACCAATATACCCAAGAAAGAGGGGGGAGGTGAGTTATTCACGTATACCTCCTGACTGGTGTTGGTTTTTTGCCACACAGTCTATTATCAAATTTTGTATTTTTGTGTTAAGTTATGAGAGAATTACACATTGGCGGTAGCAGCTCACCTAATCTTTTCCACCTTTTAAGTGCCTGAATACACAATAACACTCTATATCACTCATATCCAGAAGGATATTGATACTTTAGAGAGAGTTCAGAGAAGGGCTACTAAACTGGTTCATGGATTACAGGATAAAACTTACAAGGAAAGTTTAAAGGATCTTAACATGTATAGGTTGGAGGAAAGACGTGACAGGGAGGATATGATAATAAAATTTTAATTCATAAAGGGAATCAACACAGTAAAGGAGGAGACTATATTTAAAAGAAGAAAAACTACTACAACAAGAGGGCATGGTCTTAAATTAGAGGAGCAAAGGTTTAAAATTAATATCAGGAAGAATGACTTTACTGAGAGGGTAGTGGATGCATGGAATAGCCTTCCAGCTGAAGTGGTAGAGGTTAACACAGTAAAGGAGTTTAAGCATGCGTGGGATATGCATAAGTCTATCCTAACTATAGGATAAGGCCAGGGACTAATGAAAGTATTTAAATAAAATTGGGCTGATTCTATGTTTCTATGTTTCTAGTGTGCACTCGCCTCCTGAATCTTCTCCACCATCTCCAAGGAAATCTGTATCTGAAATGGAATTATCTCATGTGAAGGAGAAAGTTGTGACATCAGCTGCACCTGCTACCATGGGCACAAGTTGCTCACCCACTTTCAATTTTACTACTACCAACACCAAAACCACTAACACAACCACCACCACCATCATCATTGAAATGACCAATACCGACATCATCAACATATCTATTAGCATTAATCAACCTAGTGCCAGAGTACAGGCTAATGTTGTGACATTGAACCAATATGTTCACATTGAGAGAGGTGTGCTTGTTATAATACAATACCCCCTCTGGTCCCACTCTCTTCACATTGGAATGCTGTGGTAAAAAAATGCCCGGGCTGAATTATTTTCCTCTTTCTGGCCACAGTCTGTGTGTGGCTGCAGTTTACTGCACAAGTGGACACTGTCTACCCAAAGCTCGGCAGGTCTTTTTATTTAAATCTTTGTAAGAAATAAAGTATACCAAAATGAGGTAGGGGTGGAATTAAAAAAGAAAAAGTACAAATATAATTCAAATTAAATGAAATTATTTACTCCTGCTACTTAAACTTATTTTACTCCCCACCAACTTTCAAACCTTTTATTGTAGTAGTTTTGACCTGGCTCCCTGAGTCGTTATATATCCCTGAGTCGCTATATCTGTAGACTCATTTGGGAGAAATTAATAGAGCACAGTTTTTTTTTTCTACACTTAAGGTTGGTCACAGCTGCTATATACTGGATGTGTGGGGAAGCTCTGTCTTTATCTGGGTGGTTGGGGTGAGTGGATGGTCAATGACCCACTGACATTTTCCTTTCTGCCTTGCATAAACCAAATAATGTGAACTTGAACAACCCCTTCTCCCCATTTTTATTTAATACAAGATTGCAAATAACAAAATATTACATTCAATTAATTTGAAGCTCACTATAAAAAGTTCTCTACTTTCTTTTTTATTTTCAGATATATAATACTCTAATTTAGGCAACTCAAAATTGACATTGGTTGGTTTGCATGTCACTATAGTCAATAGGTAACTTTTTTTGCTGCCTTCTAGAGATTTTCTCGGTATTGAAAATACATCTGAGCCAAACAGTAGCATAAACTAAATTCTGCTGGCCCCCCAAAAACCAAAACATTCTGCCAAAGTGGTTTGGAAGAACCAAAATTATTCACACTGCACAAGTTTAATGATAATATAAGTCTCTAACATCTACTAACTATAAGACTTCCTTCTTTGCAAATATGATATTAAGGTTTTCAATATTAAATTTACAAGTACTTTCAGGGCTGGATTTACTTGTCAGGTGCCAGTAGCAACATAGGTTCCCCCTGTTTCCTCTAGGTATGCATGTGCATGCTTCTACTTGTAATGCATTGTGTTTGAATCTGTTAGTATAGTGAGTGTAAATGCATGTAGAGTTAAAACAATATTAGAAGTTACAGGCTAAAGAGGTATTAAGGTTTGTGAAGGAATGCACCTTGATTCCAAGGCTCAAGCTTGTAGGTGCCATAAAAAGGCTGGCCTATATTAAAATTGGCTAAACTTGGTCTGCCGTTGCTGGCTCTGCCCCCAATCTGCATCCATTGCTGAAATCATTAAAATTGAATATTCTGAACATCAGTGCTGGACATTGTGAAGCACTGATGCAGGAAGCACCTCTAATGCCCGTATGAGTTACTGCCCCTAGAGGTGTTCCTAAGCAGTAATGTAAACTCTGCCTTTTCTCTGAAAAGGCAGTGTTTACATTAATATGCCTACAGGGACATACTATACTCACCAGAACAACTACATTAAGCTGCAGTTGTTCTGGTGACTATAGTTTCCATTTAAGGTAAAGGGTTTGGGGAGGGGTTAAATTTAGGGTTAGGGAAAAGGATGTGTTTTGGTTACAACATGTAGATTTTGAAGGGTAATTTGAAAAGTATTCACCACTCTATTATTGATTGTTCAGCTGCTGGAGTACTGATACTGTGGGTGTCACTCTTTGCTGCCCTGCTCCTCCTGCAATGCATTTCTTGAGTGAGAGACTGTTAATGGTGCAGTTAGGAATTGATCCCTTCCACTTCCTCTCTAGCCTCACATGCAGAAAATTTAAGTTGTATACTCTCTATAACTATTTCTGCATTACTACTGTCAAGTAAAGGTAACTGTGTGGACTATAGAGGACACTGGCCAGTCCACCTACATTCCAACAGACAGACATGCCTATACAATACAATTTTTCACAATCTAAACTTGTTGGTAACTTATTTGATTTTGTTGTCTACCAAGCGAAAACATCTGGTTACAGTCACTAAACAGTGAATTGGGGTGAAGATTGCAAACTATGATGTGTATGTTTCTTCGAATAATCTAATCTTGAGCTCCTGATGATAGGAACTTTGACTAGAATATGTTAATAACTGCAAAATAACTCAATATAACTCAACAAACAGCCATTAGTGTATAAACCATTGGCAACACAAGTGAGAACACCCCTAAGTGAAAATGTCCAGAAGCCCTAAGCATACCTCCCGCATGGGACTTCTTTAAGCCTACCACAGAGGTGGTGGAGCCTACCACGAGTAGCCTGCAGATGTGCCTCTAGTTGCAGAGCAACCAGCCAGCATTGGCTCTAAAATTCACCAATAACAGGCAGTAGTGCAGGAAATAAAAAAATTTAAAAAAATTAGTCCAATACTCCTGGGTGGCAGCAGTGACTATAGTACAAATCACTTCCAATACATACAATAAAAATTGAAGAAACAAGTTACTTGTGCACTATCCAAAATCCCAATGTACATTTAAATAACTTATTATAAAACTATTTTTAAAGCACACAGTTATATTGGTGTTGTTAACATCAAAATACTTGGAACAAAACCATGAGTAGCATTTTTCTAACAAAACTCCTCCCCAATTTTTCACTTTTAAATAAATGTGACTGATGGTTATATTCTGTATCCCTGTACAATTCACTTTTTTTTTGCCTTTTAAAGCAGTCCTATGTCTTCCTTTTGTTTTTAACACTTCTAATATATATTACGTGTAACGGCACCCCCAGGCATAAAGGGTTAAACCGCCGTTTAGTAGATCTTCCCTTCCAGAGACACAGGCACAGCTACTGTAGACACCAATCCACCATATGAATGCTGTAAACAGCTGAATAGGAAAAAAAACATACGAATAGGTTTACACTCCTAGCAGTCAAACTGGAACAGCATACAGTAAATCCCCCCAAGAATGAGACAAAGCTCCATGTTGAGGGTCAAGCAGTGAACAGACAGAGCTGTGGGTTTTTTGTTCTTATAAACACATTAGTACCACCCACATGGTTTTGGAACACAACCAATAAACACATCCAATACACTCAGACACTCCCACAAAAAATCCTCCCCTCTACCTGTGATACAATTACCCTACACAATGGGTAAAGTAATTATCACAAGCAGAGAAATACAATTTTTCCACATTATTCATAACTTGAAAAGTATGCATCACATTCACATAAAACATTTTCAGAATCAAAACCCAAAAGGAAGGTATAGTTTGTGGCGCTGAGACAGCTGCTAGAACACACTAATAGGATTTAACCACAAAAATCCTACAGAAGACAAAACACAACTATACAAAGCAGTGTGCAGCGCATGAAAGAATGTTCACAAAACCATATATAAGTGAAACTTCCACCTTAAGTGAACATATAAATCGGATAACAAATAGTAATGAATAATTACCCCATTGTAATCGTTATCAGGAGGTGTGTATCTTATCTATAAAAAATAGAAAGATCATAGCATAACACTGTGGTGATAAATAAATTGGATATAGCAATCTGTATGGTCCAACTCACATATAATAGAGCCTGTTACAAACTGGCTCAGGTATTATCACTTTAAAAGGATATCCTCAGATGAATTCACGGAAACTGCAGCTTGATCCTCAATGTAAAGTGCATAGACACCAATTAGAAGAATAGCAACAGTACAATTTATTAAAATAAATAATAAAAGCTTACATATAAAATTCTGGAAATCCAGCAAGCAGCACAATGCGTTTCGACGCTAGAATACGTCTTCCTCAGGTGCAATATCATAAAAACACTCCATCCACAACTTAAAACAAAATTTGGCGCGAAAACGGGTACTTAGAACCCGCCCCCCGCGTCCACAAACCAATCAACTTCATTCCTTGTGTCTCAGAATCAGCATACTCCAAATACAAACATATGTCGAAATCATCCAAATTGGTCCATTGGTTCAAAAGATAGATCGAAAACCTTTGTGACCAAATGAAGCATGGCTTTTCTGCCCAAAACCAGTTCCACAGAGGCTTCTATCCTGGAGATAATTGGGATGTAATCCAATTATCTCCAAGGACAGAGGCAAAACTCCATTGAACACATGGCAGCAAAAGACAATAAAACACATAAAAACATATAAATGTGCAGCCATTGCACAAAACAGGTACATCCAGATAGCTCAGATCTGAGCGCACATTATTACTGAATGGCGCTCAGAGCACACACATACAGTTCAATTGCCATGGAGCCAAAGTCTTTCACATAGTCTTTCATTATACAAATGGGCTCCATGGCATAGCTATCTGGGGTACCACCGCTCAAACAGGGCCAGCACCAAATGACCCGGATTTTGTGTCTTCGCAGTGAAAAATCAAGTGTTTCAACATGGGGCCATAGTCTGAAGGCAGCAGGCGCGCAACCAGGCTCCTCCAATGCACAGTGGCGAGATTGGTCTCGTCACATTACTATTCATGTTATCTTATATCTTGTGTTAATTCACCACCAGTAACATCTCACATGTCTTAAACTGGGCGAATGCATGCTTTTTAAAAGATGTAAAAATTAAAATGTAACTTTTAATATAGAAATAGATTAAGACAAATTGTATGGTATAAAGATCAAAATAAATATATATAATAAAATAAAGTACTGTAGGATCAATTATTTAGAGCGTGATTAGCGATAGTAAACCAAGGAGGTCCTGTTCAAAAGTTTTCAGGACAAATCTCCAAATAATATGCAGAAAACCATATAGGTTTTCAAATGCATAGAAATATGTGTCTCAAATACGTTGACACAGTGGAAATACACAGTCCATACAATATTAAATAGAAATTGATACATACATAGTGCCAGTTGGATCCAAAACCGGCACTGAATAAAATTTAGTGTAAGAAAAAATTAATTCCACACTAAGTAGCCAGCTCATGCAGAGGGGGTAGGGATTAATACGAAAATATAACAAGAGCATGTGCTCTAAAAACCTCCCTCATGTATGGCTGGATAAGGGCTAAGTGTCGAAGTATGAAGAATATAAAGTCTAATGTCCGTCTGAACAGACGGCGATACTATGGTCGATGTGTTTAGAAAGAGCCCTTTCCCCTGACGCGCGCGTTTCGCCCACAGCTCATCAGAAGGGAACCGATGTGCGGGAAAAAGACCGATATAAAAAGGTGAGTGTAAACATACAATTGGTCTAATTCAAAATTCGTAATGCATAGTTAACCAATAGAAACAGAGCCGGTGAGTGACGTCACTGAGAGCCACAAATGGGTCATCACTACTAAGGTGTTAAAGTTTTAACCCCTTATAAACCCTCACATGGATAGAATGGGATCCAAAAGGAATGACAGATAATTGCAACTATCAAGATGTTTCATACTGTAACAGAAGTCATAAAGTGTGTAAAGACATTGCTCATTTTTGAAAAAAGGGGGGGGGGGGGGCTTTGCCGTTGGTGCCCGACTAACATCAGTGCGTTATCGTATGGTTCTGAATATTATAAATTAATCAGCACCACCAACTTATTAATGGGGACGTGGTAGTATGAAAAATCAATGACTTAAAAATGATTATGAGGGCACCACGATATGTCAATATTAATGATCACAATTTGGGCATACCGCATACATTTACAGAGACGTGATGGTATATTGGCAATAAAGCGGACCTAATACAGATTCCGGTTTGTAGGTGGACTTTTATTAAATAATTAAGTATTGAAACCCCAAAGTATGCTAAGATGGAGAAGGAGGAATAATTAGATAGGCTGAGCAAAAAAGCAGAAAAAGATTATTGCTGTTTGCAATAATTAGAGAATAGTGATGTTGCAAAATCAACCTATTATGAGAGAGTTGTACACAATGTATATCATTCTAAGAAATGGCAACAATTGTTACAGTATTAAGATGTTTCTCACCGCTTAATGCAAGTTATGATGTAGAAGGTTGTTATCAAGAGACCATACCCAGACATAAATAAAGTTATATGTTGGGCAATGTAGATAACCACTGATAGACCAACATTGATTTGCTAGATAAAGGTGGGGAAATATCCACCAAACATACGTTGCAAAAAGAATATATATAATGATGGAGGCCATTAGATGGGCTATAATGCCAAACTTTGTTATATGTCATGATTTTAATGGATAAATGGAGTGAAATTAAATTCCTCATTGAGGCCCCCTGGCGTTAAAGTTTGGAATATATATATCTACCTTGATTCCTTTTGTAGTAAGATTAAATTAAAATTACCTTTTCTTGAGTTCAAAATAACCCTTTCAAGGGCTTGGAATGATAAACAGGTAAGGTTGCCATCGTGGAAATTCCGGACATGATTTGCAACCGGTGTGCTTAAATTTAGATTTTTAATCGAATTGATGTGTTGAAGAATCCGTCTCCTGAATTCCTGATAAGTTTTTCCAATGTACTGTATGCCGCATTGGCAAGTGATGACGTAGATAATTCGTGTCGTGCTACAGTTGATAAAATGTTTGACTCTGTACTCTTTTTGGGTTTTTTGACATTTAACTATTTTGGAAGTTTTAACAAAGGGGCATGCTTTACAGTGTCCACACTTATGAATGCCAATTGGGGCACTTAGCCAACTACTTGGTGAAGATTTATTTTCCAAGTGGCTGTGAACTAGCATGTCCCGGAGATTTTTAGACCTTCGAGCAGTGATGTTTGGGTATGCAATGTGTTTCGGGTCTAAATCTTTATCATACTCCAAAATCGGCCAGTGTTGTGTAAAAATTTGTTTTATGGGTTGCCATTTTTGATTAAAAGTACCTATACATCTAGTTAACTGATTAGTAGACATAGGTCTGGTAGATTGAAGACTCAGACTTCTATCTTGGGCTAAGGTTTTTTGATATGCTTTTTTTAGAATGCGATTGGGGTAGCCTTTATTTTTAAATAGAATTTTGAGTCTTTTCGCTTCAGCTTGGAAGGACTCATCCTTTGAGCAATTCCTTCGGGCTCGCAGATACTGGCCATACGGTATGCCTGCTTTGAGACGGTAAGGATGGAAACTTTGCCAGTGCAAGAGGCTATTGGAAGCCGTACTTTTCCTAAATAGTTCAGTGTCCACAGTTCCATCAATGTTTAATAAAATTCTTAGGTCAAGGAATTCCAATTGAGTTTCGTGAATCACATGTGTGAGTTTAAGACCAATATTATTCACATTTAGTTCATTAACCATATCTATGAACTTCGGGCAAGAGCTAGTCCAAAATATTAAGATATCATCGATGTATCTTAGCCACTTGTGAATATATTGGTCATAGTGTTCGGATGTAATTTCTTTTAGGATGGTTGCTTCCCACCAGCCCAAGTATAGGTTGGCGTAGCTAGGGGCACAAGCCGTACCCATAGCTGTGCCACATAGTTGTAAATAATATGTTCCATCAAACACAAAGTAGTTGTGAGTCAATACGAATTTCAAGAGCAATAGAACGGTTTCCATTTGTTCCATATTGTATTTGGAAGATTTTTGTAGGAAGTAAGATGTTGCACATAGGCCTTTGTCATGGGGGATATTGTTGTAGAGGGATACCACATCCAGACTTGCAAGTAAAGTGTAAGGAGGTACTACTAGATTTTCCAACGTTAGCAATGTTTGTTTGGTATCCTGGACATATGACTCCAAATTAGTGACAAATGGATGGAGTATTTTCTCAAGAAATTTACTGACTTTTTCAGTCAGAGAGTTATTGCCAGAGATGATAGGTCTACCAGGTGGGTTATTCCGGGACTTGTGGATTTTAGGAAGGCAATAAAAGGTCGAAATCATAGGGCAATTGTTGGGAATCATAAATTTATACTCTTCTTGACTAATGATATGTTTTTCCAATGCCAAAGTTAGTAGCCTCTTTAGTTCTAAAAGGAATGTTTTGGTTGGATCCCCTGGAAGAACTTGATACTGGTTTGTGTCTTTCAAATGATCCATACACATAGTCACATAGTTTTGTTGGTCCATTAGAACTATATTTCCTCCTTTGTCCGATGGTTTTATAATCACATCTTTATTATTGCTCAGATCTCTTAGTGCCTCCCGTTCAGCTCTGGTTAAATTGTCCGGATATTTTTCAGAAAAAGGCAATGACTCGAGGGCCTTAGTGGTCATCTGTACAAATAAATCTACACTGGATACCTCCTTAAAATTTGGCGTGTACCAACTTGATGGTTTGCAATTAGTGAGAGGTTGTTTAGTATCTTGTTCATCCAAAAGGGATACCATAGTTTGAAGATGTTGGTAGTCCTCATAACTTAACCCCAATTCTTTAGCAAGTTTGTTGTCTCTTCTCTTATGAATAATATTAAGGGCAAGTTTCCGTCCAAAAAGGTTGGTATCCTTGACCCACTCAAATTTGTTAATAGTGGGTGTAGGGACAAAATTCAAACCTTTTCTCAGTAAGGATATGTGTTTATTTTCCAAGTTGAAGGTGGATAGATTAATGATGAGATTATCCTCTAAAGTGTCGTAGTTCGCTAATTCTTGTGTCCTTCTTTGTTTATTTTGTACCCCCATCTTTTTCTGTCTCGGAGTTTGCCTCTCTGGGGTTGAGGCCACTCCTGATCTAAAAAAGAGGCTCCTAAAGATGAGGAATCATCGGAGGTTAATGAGTTTGTAGTAGTATTAGAGAGATTCCCAAATTGCGTGTCTGGAAAGGACACATTTTTGTCCAATGATTTCAGAATACCTTTTCTTCTTTGTTGAATGTTAATTGGAGTATTAATAGTTCTCCTTGGAGGACTAAAATCAGAACCAGACCAATCAGTTTCTCCAGATGTGGTGGAGTTCTGCCGATTATTATATTTCTTCCTATTTTTATTTCTTTGTCTGAAAACCATGCCCTCTTTGAAGTCTTTGTGATCTCTTTGGTACTTATGATGTTTTTTTTCCCTAATGTGTTTTTTAAAGATTTCCAAATTGTTGTTTAGTTTAGTTTCCATTAATTTGAATTCAGAATGTGTTTGAAATGTTTTGATTTTACTGATTTCAATTTCAAGGTTCTGGTTGACCCCTTCCAAATGTGACTCTTCTAATTTAATGAGAAATTCCATAAGTTTTATTGAGCTATCTATTAGTAAATTGTTCCATTCACGAATTTGTATATCGGTTTTGACTTTCTCTGGTCTTGGGATGTCAGGTCTAAGTCCTCTAGGGACTAGCTTATCTTCAACATATTTACGCAGACTTATAATTTCCCAATGTCCCTTAATTTGTTTTTTATACATATTTTGTATCTCAAAGAAACTTTCATTAATATCATTCGGATTTTGTCGAGTTAAGGGATCTAGGGAAAAGACATTATTAATGTCCGTAATGCTGGGGTCAGGATTGATAACGTTACTTAAATATGACGTCATTTTACTAGTTTGGTAACTTTTTCTTATAAGGCTTCCATAAAGTGGGTACTAAAACCCAATGAGAAATACACTATAGAAATTGAAGAAAATAGGAAGCAGAAAGGATACACTCATAAAAGGGATTAACCCTATATAGACTACAACAGTAGTGAAAGTAGACAAGGAGAACAAGTGAGTGCCCTCAAATTAAAATTTAACTTTTAATATAGAAATAGATTAAGACAAATTGTATGGTATAAAGATCAACATAAATATATATAATAAAATAAAGTACTGTAGGATCAATTATTTAGAGCGTGATTAGCGATAGTAAACCAAGGAGGTCCTGTTCAAAAGTTTTCAGGACAAATCTCCAAATAATATGCAGAAAACCATATAGGTTTTCAAATGCATAGAAATATGTGTCTCAAATACGTTGACACAGTGGAAATACACAGTCCATACAATATTAAATAGAAATTGATACATACATAGTGCCAGTTGGATCCAAAACCGGCACTGAATAAAATTTAGTGTAAGAAAAAATTAATTCCTCACTAAGTAGCCAGCTCATGCAGAGGGGGTAGGGATTAATACGAAAATATAACAAGAGCATGTGCTCTAAAAACCTCCCTCATGTATGGCTGGATAAGGGCTAAGTGTCGAAGTATGAAGAATATAAAGTCTAATGTCCGTCTGAACAGACGGCGATACTATGGTCGATGTGTTTAGAAAGAGCCCTTTCCCCTGACGCGCGCGTTTCGCCCACAGCTCATCAGAAGGGAACCGATGTGCGGGAAAAAGACCGATATAAAAAGGTGAGTGTAAACATACAATTGGTCTAATTCAAAATTCGTAATGCATAGTTAACCAATAGAAACAGAGCCGGTGAGTGACGTCACTGAGAGCCACAAATGGGTCATCACTACTAAGGTGTTAAAGTTTTAACCCCTTATAAACCCTCACATGGATAGAATGGGATCCAAAAGGAATGACAGATAATTGCAACTATCAAGATGTTTCATACTGTAACAGAAGTCATAAAGTGTGTAAAGACATTGCTCATTTTTGAAAAAAGGGGGGGGGGGGGGCTTTGCCGTTGGTGCCCGACTAACATCAGTGCGTTATCGTATGGTTCTGAATATTATAAATTAATCAGCACCACCAACTTATTAATGGGGACGTGGTAGTATGAAAAATCAATGACTTAAAAATGATTATGAGGGCACCACGATATGTCAATATTAATGATCACAATTTGGGCATACCGCATACATTTACAGAGACGTGATGGTATATTGGCAATAAAGCGGACCTAATACAGATTCCGGTTTGTAGGTGGACTTTTATTAAATAATTAAGTATTGAAACCCCAAAGTATGCTAAGATGGAGAAGGAGGAATAATTAGATAGGCTGAGCAAAAAAGCAGAAAAAGATTATTGCTGTTTGCAATAATTAGAGAATAGTGATGTTGCAAAATCAACCTATTATGAGAGAGTTGTACACAATGTATATCATTCTAAGAAATGGCAACAATTGTTACAGTATTAAGATGTGATGTAGAAGGTTGTTATCAAGAGACCATACCCAGACATAAATAAAGTTATATGTTGGGCAATGTAGATAACAACTGATAGACCAACATTGATTTGCTAGATAAAGGTGGGGAAATATCCACCAAACATACGTTGCAAAAAGAATATATATAATGATGGAGGCCATTAGATGGGCTATAATGCCAAACTTTGTTATATGTCATGATTTTAATGGATAAATGGAGTGAAATTAAATTCCTCATTGAGGCCCCCTGGCGTTAAAGTTTGGAATTCATATATCCACCTTGATTCCTTTTGTAGTAAGATTAAATTAAAATTACCTTTTCTTGAGTTCAAAATAACCCTTTCAAGGGCTTGGAATGATAAACAGGTAAGGTTGCCATCGTGGATTCCCAACAATTGCCCTATGATTTCGACCTTTTATTGCCTTCCTAAAATCCACAAGTCCCGGAATAACCCACCTGGTAGACCTATCATCTCTGGCAATAACTCTCTGACTGAAAAAGTCAGTAAATTTCTTGAGAAAATACTCCATCCATTTGTCACTAATTTGGAGTCATATGTCCAGGATACCAAACAAACATTGCTAACGTTGGAAAATCTAGTAGTACCTCCTTACACTTTACTTGCAAGTCTGGATGTGGTATCCCTCTACAACAATATCCCCCATGACAAAGGCCTATGTGCAACATCTTACTTCCTACAAAAATCTTCCAAATACAATATGGAACAAATGGAAACCGTTCTATTGCTCTTGAAATTCGTATTGACTCACAACTACTTTGTGTTTGATGGAACATATTATTTACAACTATGTGGCACAGCTATGGGTACGGCTTGTGCCCCTAGCTACGCCAACCTATACTTGGGCTGGTGGGAAGCAACCATCCTAAAAGAAATTACATCCGAACACTATGACCAATATATTCACAAGTGGCTAAGATACATCGATGATATCTTAATATTTTGGACTAGCTCTTGCCCGAAGTTCATAGATATGGTTAATGAACTAAATGTGAATAATATTGGTCTTAAACTCACACATGTGATTCACGAAACTCAATTGGAATTCCTTGACCTAAGAATTTTATTAAACATTGATGGAACTGTGGACACTGAACTATTTAGGAAAAGTACGGCTTCCAATAGCCTCTTGCACTGGCAAAGTTTCCATCCTTACCGTCTCAAAGCAGGCATACCGTATGGCCAGTATCTGCGAGCCCGAAGGAATTGCTCAAAGGATGAGTCCTTCCAAGCTGAAGCGAAAAGACTCAAAATTCTATTTAAAAATAAAGGCTACCCCAATCGCATTCTAAAGAAAGCATATCAAAAAACCTTAGCCCAAGATAGAAGTCTGAGTCTTCAATCTACCAGACCTATGTCTACTAATCAGTTAACTAGATGTATAGGTACTTTTAATCAAAAATGGCAACCCATAAAACAAATTTTTACACAACACTGGCCGATTTTGGAGTATGATAAAGATTTAGACCCGAAACACATTGCATACCCAAACATCACTGCTCGAAGGTCTAAAAATCTCCGGGACATGCTAGTTCACAGCCACTTGGAAAATAAATCTTCACCAAGTAGTTGGCTAAGTGCCCCAATTGGCATTCATAAGTGTGGACACTGTAAAGCATGCCCCTTTGTTAAAACTTCCAAAATAGTTAAATGTCAAAAAACCCAAAAAGAGTACAGAGTCAAACATTTTATCAACTGTAGCACGACACGAATTATCTACGTCATCACTTGCCAATGCGGCATACAGTACATTGGAAAAACTTATCAGGAATTCAGGAGACGGATTCTTCAACACATCAATTCGATTAAAAATCTAAATTTAAGCACACCGGTTGCAAATCATGTCCGGAATTTCCACGATGGCAACCTTACCTGTTTATCATTCCAAGCCCTTGAAAGGGTTATTTTGAACTCAAGAAAAGGTCATTTTAATTTAATCTTACTACAAAAGGAATCAAGGTGGATATATGAATTCCAAACTTTAACGCCAGGGGGCCTCAATGAGGAATTTAATTTCACTCCATTTATCCATTAAAATCATGACATATAACAAAGTTTGGCATTATAGCCCATCTAATGGCCTCCATCATTATATATATTCTTTTTGCAACGTATGTTTGGTGGATATTTCCCCACCTTTATCTAGCAAATCAATGTTGGTCTATCAGTGGTTATCTACATTGCCCAACATATAACTTTATTTATGTCTGGGTATGGTCTCTTGATAACAACCTTCTACATCATAACTTGCATTAAGCGGTGAGAAACATCTTAATACTGTAACAATTGTTGCCATTTCTTAGAATGATATACATTGTGTACAACTCTCTCATAATAGGTTGATTTTGCAACATCACTATTCTCTAATTATTGCAAACAGCAATAATCTTTTTCTGCTTTTTTGCTCAGCCTATCTAATTATTCCTCCTTCTCCATCTTAGCATACTTTGGGGTTTCAATACTTAATTATTTAATAAAAGTCCACCTACAAACCGGAATCTGTATTAGGTCCGCTTTATTGCCAATATACCATCACGTCTCTGTAAATGTATGCGGTATGCCCAAATTGTGATCATTAATATTGACATATCGTGGTGCCCTCATAATCATTTTTAAGTCATTGATTTTTCATACTACCACGTCCCCATTAATAAGTTGGTGGTGCTGATTAATTTATAATATTCAGAACCATACGATAACGCACTGATGTTAGTCGGGCACCAACGGCAAAGCCCCCCCCCCCCCCTTTTTTCAAAAATGAGCAATGTCTTTACACACTTTATGACTTCTGTTACAGTATGAAACATCTTGATAGTTGCAATTATCTGTCATTCCTTTTGGATCCCATTCTATCCATGTGAGGGTTTATAAGGGGTTAAAACTTTAACACCTTAGTAGTGATGACCCATTTGTGGCTCTCAGTGACGTCACTCACCGGCTCTGTTTCTATTGGTTAACTATGCATTACGAATTTTGAATTAGACCAATTGTATGTTTACACTCACCTTTTTATATCGGTCTTTTTCCCGCACATCGGTTCCCTTCTGATGAGCTGTGGGCGAAACGCGCGCGTCAGGGGAAAGGGCTCTTTCTAAACACATCGACCATAGTATCGCCGTCTGTTCAGACGGACATTAGACTTTATATTCTTCATACTTCGACACTTAGCCCTTATCCAGCCATACATGAGGGAGGTTTTTAGAGCACATGCTCTTGTTATATTTTCGTATTAATCCCTACCCCCTCTGCATGAGCTGGCTACTTAGTGAGGAATTAATTTTTTCTTACACTAAATTTTATTCAGTGCCGGTTTTGGATCCAACTGGCACTATGTATGTATCAATTTCTATTTAATATTGTATGGACTGTGTATTTCCACTGTGTCAACGTATTTGAGACACATATTTCTATGCATTTGAAAACCTATATGGTTTTCTGCATATTATTTGGAGATTTGTCCTGAAAACTTTTGAACAGGACCTCCTTGGTTTACTATCGCTAATCACGCTCTAAATAATTGATCCTACAGTACTTTATTTTATTATATATATTTATTTTGATCTTTATACCATACAATTTGTCTTAATCTATTTCTATATTAAAAGTTACATTTTAATTTGAGGGCACTCACTTGTTCTCCTTGTCTACTTTCACTACTGTTGTAGTCTATATAGGGTTAATCCCTTTTATGAGTGTATCCTTTCTGCTTCCTATTTTCTTCAATTTCTATGATGTAAAAATTAACTTCCACAAAAAATAACTTTTTCTCATTCTTCATTTTGAGCACCATCTCTACTTTTAGCCTCTATGTAGGTCAATACCATATGATATAATCGATCCCACAGGCTTTTTTTGCTTTGGCATAATACTTAACTCTGTCTTCACGGTCAATCCTCATCTCCTCACTCCTCAATCCTCCTATCTAGTGATTTTCATCTTACGACATAGCTTAAATTCACTGCATTCTACAAACTCACCTTGAGCAGTTTCAAGCACTTATTACCTCTTATCTCAGCATATGTATAATAAATATAGCTATCATGCTAACCTTTTTTTATTTACCTGTCATAGCAACATTGGGATTCAATCTGAAATTATGGATTCTTCGTTACTATATGTCCAACACATTTCAAAGCAAGGTAAGTGCCACACCTCTGACTCAGAAAGGGTTTTACTAAAGATATGTATCAACTTTTTATTTAAATAACTAAAAGAAATAATCAAATAGATTTAGATAGTGCTTGTTCATTGTCATGCTAGCTCTTGGAACATTAAAACAGTGTGGCGAAACCAACCTCGCCACTGTGAACTGGAGAAGCCTGGTTGCTCGCCTGCTCCCTTTGGACTATGGCCCTGCAGGTTAAACCTTTTATTTCCCCTGCAGAAAGGCTTATTTGTGTGATCTGAGTGCCATTCATCTAATAATGTGCACTCAGATCCCAGCTATCTGGGGATATGTGAAATGTCTGTGTGTTATGTGTAAAATGTGACTTTATGTATTTTAAAGTGTTTTGTGTCTTTTTGCAACCATGTGCTTAATGGAGTCTTGTGTCTGTCCTGGGAGATAATTGAATTACTCTCCAGGATAGAAGACTCTGAAACTGGTTTGGGCCAGAAAGCCATGCTTCATTTAGTCACAAAGGACTTTCCTTAACTTTTGAACCCCTGGTCTGATTCGTGCCATTTTTTAATATGTTGTTCCCCTGAATGGATTGATTATGAAAATGTATGTTTTATGTTTGTGACATGTATATTTTAGAAGTTATAAATATTGTGTGAAAACTGTATTCCTCTGCTGGTGATAATGAGATTACCCATTGTGTTCAGTAATCATATCACAGGCAGAGGGGAGGAGTTTGTGTGGGAGTGTCTGGGTGTATTGTACGGATTGATTGGTTGTTTTGTAACGCCCTGTGGGCTGTACTATGTTTTGTGGATTGTAATAAAAACCAGGCTGGGTGTGCCAGCACTTGAGTTCCTGCTTAACCCTCAAAGTGAAGTGTCGTCTCATTATTGGGGGAAGGATTTATTGTATGCTGTTCCAGTTTGACTGCTAGGAGAGTAAACCTATCCGTATGGTTCCTATTCGGCTGTATACAGCATTCATATGCTAGAGAGGATTCCTATGCTTCTCAGATTCGGTGGTTGTGGTGTCTGCTGCAGTGCTTGAAGTCCTCAGGAAGCGCTAGGAGCATCCTTTAACGGAGGTACCCAGTCGGGGTGCCAGGTGATCCGTTACATTGGTGGCAAGCGGTGGGATGGCGTCCTAGTGCGAGGTAAAGCAGCTCAGAGACACAGTTCGTGGATTTACAAATTGAAGGCGACGCTAGTGTTCATACAGCGTCCCTGTCTACATAAAGATTTGGGAAAACCAGCACTACTTCAGAGATGGAAGGCCGTGCAGTATCTCACTTTGACGCCAGGCTCCAGCAGCGACTACAGGATGTGATGCGCAGTATGGAGTATCCTATCCCAGAGGAAAGAGAGACAGAATGGAGGGTGGCGCTTCGTACCGATCTCTGGAAGGAGGACATCGACGAAATTCAACCCTTCCGGTGCGAGGAAATCCTGACCACTAACCAGCACCAAGCAGAACAACTAGAGCTGCGGATGCCGTTATTGGGAAACAAGCCCTCAGAGGAATGGGTAAGCGAACTGGAGACGCTAGTTGAGACTGAGGTGTGGCTGGATGATTCCTATCGGGCCCTGCGGTGGCATGTTTACCACCTCTACCCATGGCTGATTGAGTACAAGTGTATTGAGGGGGAAGACTAAGACGGCCCTGGTTTGTTGGGGGATACTATTGAAACTAGTCTCTGGTTCGGAGACACCGACATTGCTCGCTTCTGGTCCATCCGAGCTGAGCGGGCAGACAACTGGGACCTTACAGAGATCGATGCCATTCAGCCAGATCTATCTTTTCTTGCCAACCGAGAGTGGGAACTAGAAGAGGATTATGTTTGCCTATTCCAACGTATAACGCCGCCTGTCTTTGACATGATGGGGCTTATTGACTGTATACCACTGCAAGCATTGAGTTTAGTTCCTCCTCCCCAGCAACCAAGCCTGTTATCAGGAGACTTTGGTACTGTACCACATATGTCCCAACCAGCCCCAGAGATGGAAGACCTTATTGACTTGTCCTGGGAAGACACCCAGCTGGCAGGTGGGGATGGGACCGAGGTCTCTCTACAGGCCCTACAGGGATGCTGGGCAGTCAGCCCAGATCCCCAGCGGCAGTGTGTACCCCAGGGAGCTGAAGGTGCCGTCCTTCTTCCCCAGCAGCAGTGTGTACCCCAGGGAGCTGAAGGTGCCGTCCTTCCTCCCCAGCGGCAGTGTATATCCCAGGGAGCTGAAGGTGCAGTCCTTCCTCCCCAGCGGCAGTGTGTATCCCAGGGAGCTGAAGGTGCAGTCCTTCCTCCCCAGCGGCAGTGTGTGTCCCAGGGAGCTGAAGGTACAGTACTTCCTCCCCAGCGGCAGTGTGTAACCCAGGGAGCTGAAGGTGCCGTCCTTCCTCCCCAGCGGCAGAGTGTCCTGCAGGGAGCAGAGACCGTCAGTCTCGCACCCCAACAACAGGACAAAATAATGAAAGGGGAGACAGCTGGTCCCCCTCTCCACCAGCAGAGAGAGTGTCAGGGAGAGGAGCCTGATACCCCTTCCCCCCAGCGGCAGTTTACAGTTCAGAGAGAGGAGCTTGTTACACCCTCTCTCCAGCGGCAGCCTAACCCAGCAAGGGGAGATGTTACACCTCCCAACAGTGCAGATGGGACTGTAGTCTCTGCACTTACAGCACAAGGGGTAGGGACAGTCGGTCCTGTTCCCCAGCCACAGAGCGGTGTATCCAGAGGGGAGACAGTCGGTCTCTCCCTCCCACAACCAGGCTCCCACCAGTCACCAAGTACGAACACTCCTTCAAAGTTTAGGTTTCTGGATGTAAAATGATAGGTGTGAATAAATTGCATGTAAAGTGTTTGCTTTGTTAATGAATAAATGAATGAAAGATAGCTAGATAGATAGATAGATCCCACCTCATGCAACAATATGCAGTTTTATTTAAATTAATCTATAGCAACTGGATTGCCAAAGATTGTTACCTTTTGTTTCATTAGATGTACAATGCAAAATTCAGAATCGCATAGACACATATGCAAAGGAACATCAAAGTATACACGGTAATACAAACATACACTTAGTTATTTCTTTAGTAATACAACCTAAATCTCAGACAGCAGATAGGTATATGAAAATGTCACTGAAATAGTGCTTCAGGATCGTGAAGGTGTGTATGTAAATAATGCATTGCAGCAGTTATCTTTAGATTGTAAGTTTATGGGCTCTAACTTACCAATTTGTATAAAGAGTTTCAATAGCTACACCTCATCTCATAAGGGTGGGGTGCTCTTAACCTTTTATGTTGGTTTGTCTATATTGTATGCTCTCCTCTAGCTGTACCATGCTGCGGAATATGTTACTGCTTTATAAATATTAGTGAACTGAAGCTATAACTACAATCAATACTTGGTTTATTGCATAATAACCTGTATTAGATGATAGGGCACCACAACAGACCTGTAGGTTTCTAATAGATATATATCCCTTAAGGAAGCCTAAAGATGTGAATGATACAATATATTTAATATGGAAATATTTCTATTTTCAAATTCTTTATTTTATAACACTAGAGCATACTGCTATAATCTAAGTCTGGCTTGATTCCTTGCTAGGATAGTATTCACTGAGAGCTTAGTGGGTTATTTTTGATTGTTGCAGGAGAGGAGTCAGGGTGTGAAGATGAAAACCTACTAACAGTTTAACTGATATGCTTTCCCGAAGAAGTGAGATTTCAAAGATTTTTTGAAAGAGTGTGAATGTCTATTGGAAAAAAGGAATGGAGTTCCACAGAAAAGGTGCAGCCTGGCGAAGTCTTGAAGGCAAAGATTTTTTTTATATATAGTTGTATTTGTTAGCATTTCTATAATCATATCATCTTCAAATGGTTTGATACACAGAACAATAGCTCAGATAAATCTGGTAATAGACAAAACAGTGATTTCTATTTTAACACAAAAATAATAGAGACCATAATAAAGAGAATAAAATGTAGCAAGAGAAAGTGAGAAGGAAATATTGAAGCAGACAAAAGGCAGAGGCTTACGCACGTGAAAAGAAGATATAAGTATGTATGTGATACCTCATTGTGCACAAACAAATGCCAAGTATGAGAGCATAGAGACAGTATTTGTCAGGCTCCCATAATCCATAAACCAACATAGAAACATAGAAACATAGAATGTGACGGCAGATAAGAACCATTCGGCCCATCTAGTCTGCCAAATTTTCTAAATACTTTCATTAGTCCCTAGTCTTATCTTTTAGTTAGGATAGCCTTATGCCTATCCCACGCATGCTTAAACTCCTTTACTGTGTTAACCTCTACCACTTCAGCTGGAAGGCTATTCCATGCATCCACTACCCTCTCAGTAAAGTAATACTTCCTGATATTATTTTTAAACCTTTTGTCCCTCTAATTTAAGACTATGTCCTCTTGTTGTGGTAGTTTTTCTTCTTTTAAATATAGTCTCCTCCTTTACTGTGTTGATTCCCTTTATATATTTAAATGTTTCTATCATATCCCCCCTGTCTCGTCTTTCCTCCAAGCTATACATGTTAAGATCCTTTTAACCTTTCCTGGTAAGTTTTATCCCGCAATCCATGAACCAGTTTAGTAGCCCTTCTCTGAACTCTCTCTAAGGTATCAATATCTTTCTGAAGATACGGTCTCCAGTACTGTGTACAATACTCCAAGTGAGGTCTCACCAGTGTTCTGTACAATGGCATGAGCACTTCCCTCGTTCTACTGCTAATACCTCTCCCTATACAACCAAGCATTCTGCTAGCATTTCCTGCTGCTCTATTACATTGTCTGCCTACCTTTTAAGTCATCAGAAATAATCACCCCTAAATCCCTTTCCTCATATGTTGAGGTTAGAACTCTATCAAATATTCTGTACTCTGCCCTTGGGTTTTTACGCCCAAGATGCATTATCTTGCACTTATCCACATTAAATGTCAGTTGCCACAATTCTGACCATTTTTCTAGTTTAGCTAAATCATTTGTCATTTGGCTTATCCCTCCTGGAACATCAACCCTGTTACATATCTTAGTATCATCAGCAAAAAGACATACCTTACCATCAAGACCTTCTGCAATATCACTACTAAAAATATTAAAGAGAATGGGTCCAAGTACAGATCCCTGAGGTACCCCACTGGTAACAAGTCCAAGCTTCGAATATATTCCATTAACTACAACCCTCTGTTGCCTGTTACTCAGCCACTACCTTACCCATTCAACAATATTTGAATCCAAACTTAAAGATTGCAGTTTATTGATAAGCCTTCTATGTGCAACAGTGTCAAAAGCCTTACTGAAATCTAGGCAAGCAATGTCTACTGCACCACCCTGATCTATAATTTTAGTTACCCAATCAAAAAAATCAATAAGATTTGTTTGGCATGATCTCCCTGAAGTAAACCCATGTTGTCTCTGATCTTGAAATCCATGTGTTTTTAGATGTTCAACAATCCTATCCTTAACATGGTTTCCATCACTTTCCCCACTACTGAAGTAAGGCTTACTGGCCTATAGTTGCCCGACTCCTCCCTATTACCTTTCTTGTAAATGGGCACAACATTCGCTAACTTCCAATCTTCTGGGACTACTCCTGTTAACAATGATTGGTTAAATAAATCTGTTAATGGTTTTGCTAGTACACCACTAAGCTCTTTTAATAGCTTTGGGTGTATTCCATCAGGTCCCATTGACTTATTTGTCTTTACTTTTGACAGTTGAAATAGAACCTCTTCCTCTGTAAACTCACGTGTAATAAATGACTCATTTATCCTTTTTCTCAACTGAGGTCCCTTTCCTTCATTTTCTTCTGTAAATACAGAACAAAATATTCATTGAGGCAGTCAGCCTGACCTTTATCCTCTTCTACATACCTTCCTTCTTTTGTTTTTAATCTAACTAATCCTTGTTTTACTTTTCTTTTCTCATTTATGTATCTAAAAAATGTTTTATCCCCCTTTTTTACTGACTGTGCTATTTTCTCTTCTGTGTGTCCTCAAGGTGAACCAAAGGAACTTTAGATCATTGTTCCATTAATCTTGGAATGTTAGTATATCTTCTAGACTTGGTATGTGCCATGAGGACTGGATTGCACTGGGAACCACTCCTTTAGAGTATCTAATCTTTTTATACAGCTCCTTTGAAAATACAATGAATCCGCTTCAAATGGGAAGAGAAATCATAGTTCAGGACCTATCACACGGTATCAGATATAATTTCTATCAATCAGTTAAACCACCTTTCCCAGAATCAGTAATAACATGAAGATGTTATTAATTCATTATTTATTTAATGGAAACATAACATTTTGTCTATAGTATGATATTATCTAACTGGTTAAGAAAATATTAATATTCAATTAATCTTTAAATTCAATTCATAAAACAAGATCAAACTTACTATGCAATATAAGCTGTATGCATTTCAGATATTTTGATATGTTAAATGTATCTCATCTTTATCTTAGAATATTGCTTCCATCAATCTTTAGATATTGAGTTTAAAATATTTATTCTTACCAATGATCTATAATGATAGCTTCTGAAGTATACATTCACCCGATTTCATTAAAAACCTGGCTCCTTATTGAAGTATTCGGAGAAGATTTGAATTGAAGAATCACCTTTTATTTATATCATGTTGATATAATATATTCCATATAGAAGATAAAGATGAGCTTAATGTTCCCTTTGTATGTAATTTTAACCAAAACAGTAATCAAGTGAAAAAGATTTTCACAAAATGTTGGCCAATTTTAAAATGTGACGGTATTTTAAAATGCATTTTACCAGAAAAGCCTCAAATAATATATAGAGGGTGCACTCAATTTAAAGAAACAAGTTGTACCAAATCATATTAAGCATGATTTAAAAAAAAAAAAAAATCCTACATTAAAAAATGATTTTTTGGGATGTGGAGTCTGTCTGGCATGAAGAAGTACAAATAGCACTAAAAGACACATTGCTGATTTTGTAGATCCACATAATAAAAAGAAGAAATACAAGATTCAAGAATTTCTGACATGCTACCTGAAAATTTTTATATACATCGTCCTACCCCACACAACCCTCCTTATTATAGTTCCTATTACCCCACACAGCCCTCCTTATAACGCCTCCTCTAATCCCACAAAGCCTCCTTATAACACCTCCTATTATCCCACACAGCCACACAGCCCTCCTTATAACACCTCCTATTACCACACACATCCCCCTTATAATACCTCCTCTAATCCCACACAGCCCTCCTTATAATAGTTCCTATTACCCCACACAGCCCTCCTTATAACGCCTCCTCTAATCCCACAAAGCCACCTTATAACACCTCCTATTATCCCACACAGCCGCACAACCCTCCTTATAACACCTCCTATTACCACACACATCCCCCTTATAATACCTCCTCTAATCCCACACAGCCCTCCTTCTTACAGTTCCTATTATCCCACACAGCCCTCCTTATAATGCCTCATCTAATCCCACACAGCCTCCTTATAATACCTCCTATTACACCACACAGCCTCCTTATAACACCTCTTATTATCCCACACAGCCCTCCTTATAATGCCTCCTCTAATCCCACACAGCCTCCTTATAACACCTCCTATTATCCCACACAGCCACACAGCCCTCCTTATAACACCTCCTATTAACGCACACATCCCCTTTATAATACCTCCTCTAATCCCACACAGCCCTCCTTATAAAACCTCCTACTATCCCACACAGTCCCCTTATAACACCTCCTATTATCCCACACAGCCCTCCTTATAACACCTCCTATTATCCCACACAGCCCTCCTTATAACACCTCCTATTACCACACACACCCCCCTTATAATACATCATATGACCTCATACAGCCCTCCTTATAACACCTCCAATTATCCCACACAGCACTCCTTATAATACCTCTTCTAATCCCACACAGCCCTCCTTATAACACCTCTTATTATCCAACCCAGCCCTCCTTATAACAGGTCCTATTACCCCACACAGCCCTCCTTGTAATACCTCCTATTACCCCACACAGCCCTCCTTATAACACCTCCTATTATGCCACACAGCCCCCTTATAATGCCTCCTCTAATGCCACACAGCCCCCTTATAATACCTCCTCTAACCCCACACAGCCCTCCTTATAATACCCCCTTTTACCCCACACCGCCCTCCTTATAATGCCTCCTCTTATCCCACACATCTTTCTTATGTGGCACAAGTAGATTATGCTATGCAGGTAGAACAAAATGCCCCTACATACAAGACTTGATGAATATATTAGGAACATAAAAAGAGCTATGAAAAACATAATGTATACTTGCATTTTAAATTACATCACACTAATAACCCTCATCACTTAAAATTAGAGTTGAGTGGACACCTGGATGTTCGGGTCCAGCGGGTTCTGCCGAACTTTGAAAAAAAGTCTGGGTTTGTGATCGATCTTGACCCCGAACCCCACTGAAGTCAATGGGGACCCGAACTTTTGGCCATAAAAATGCCTCTAACAAACTCCTGGAAAGGGCTAGAGGGCTGCAAAAGGAAGTAGAATGGGAGCAAGAGTAGGACAAGTGCCCTGCAAACAAATGTGGATAGGGAAATCACTTAAAATAACATAAAAATTAAAAATACAACTGAGCCATAAAATAGCACTAGATGGAATCTTTGATTTTAGCTTTGGAAGAACATAAATCAAAATCTAAAGCATGGCTTCATTTGAGAGAGGGTTGGAGTGCAGGGTATTCTCTTTCATTGTTCAAACTGAGCTCAACTCCTGATGCATGGAGAAAAGGCCTTCACAAGCCTCTGCTATTGTGTACATAGTTTATACTAAGTGACCCATAGGTTGAGGAGGCGGTGACCATGGCGGTGTAGGAGGAAGCGGCGGTGGAGGAGGAGGAGGAGGTAGCCAAAACTGTTTTTTATATATATATATATATATATATATATATATATATATATATATATATTTTTAATTGGGGTAGCCCCCAAAATATTGGGACATATTTAAAAAAGATACATTTGCGGCCTGCGGTGCATTTCTTGCATTCCTGATGCATGTAGAAATGCTCAACTCCTGATGCATGGAGAAAAGGCCTTCACAAGCCTCTGATATTGTGTACATAGTTTATACTAAGTGAACCATAGGTTGAGGAGGTGGTGACCGTTGCTGTGAAGGTGGAAGCAGCGGTGGAGGAGGAGGATGAGGTAGCCAACACAGTTTTTTATTTTTTTTATTGGGGTAGCCCCCAAAATATTGGGACATATAAAAAAAGAAACATTTGCGGCCTGCGGTGCATTTCTTGCAGTCCTGATGGATGGAGAAATGCTCAACTCCTGATGCATGTCTGTGATAACGCCCCCTGCCGTGCTAAACACAAGTTCAGACAATACACTGGCTGCAGGGCAGGCCAGCACCTCCAAGGCATAAATGACCAATGTAGTAAATTTGAATTAAAGCTATGCTTCGATTTGACTCTCAGATATGAAGAGCACGCCCAAAATGTACTATTTAGCAGATTAGCACCCAGAAACTAAGAATTTTTACAAGTGCGCTGCAAGCGCACTATTAGACGCTTCGTTTTGACTCTCGAATATGAAGAGTAGGCCCCAAAATGTACTATTTAGCAGATTAGCACCCAGGAAATAAGAATTTTTACAAGTGCGCTGTAAGCTTTGATTTGACTCTCAGATATGAAGAGCAGACCCCAAAATGTACTGTTTAGCAGATTAGCAGCAAAACAATTAGAATGTTTACAAGTGCGCTGTAAGCGCACTATTAGACGCTTCTATTTGACTCTCAGATATGAAGTGCACGCCCAAACTGTACTATTTGGCAGATTAGCACCCAGAAAATTAGAATGTTTACAAGTGCGCTGTAAGCACATACAGGCTTTTGCAGGCTAGTCTTGCTTATCTGACAGGGTGCTCATACTGAATCTGATGCTGTGCAATCTATACTGTCAGTGACAGGTTATGATAATCCCTGCTCAAGGCTAGATATTTACATGACCGACGGTAGGGCATGCATGTAGGTGGCTGTACAGACTAGTGGTAGCCTACGACAAGACATCATATCTGTCTGTAGGGAATCAACTGAGAGACAATATGTGCACTTTGCTTCCTGACAGCAGGCCTGAGAAAAGGAGATGAAAGCAACTATTCACAGAAAGCAAGGTATAACTCTTTAAACTAGGAAGCAAAGTCATCTATTATAATTACGATAAGCTAATTGACAGTATTAGCAGATTAGCACCCGATTATAATTACTATCAGCTAATTGACAGTATTAGCAGATTAGCACCCGATTATAATTACTATCAGCTAATTGACAGTATTAGCAGATTAGAACCCGGAAATAAGAATTTTTACAAGTGCGCTGTAAGGCGCACTATTAAACGCTTTGAATTGACTCTCAGATATGAAGAGCAGGCCCCAAAATGTACTATTTAGCAGTTTAGCACCAAAACAATTGGAATGTTTACAACTGCACTGTAAGCGCACTATTTGATGCTTCTATTTGACTCTCAGATATGAAGTGCACCCCACTAAAATAATATTTAGCAGTTTAGCACCCAAAATTTTTTTATTTTTTTTTCAATGTATGTTTTTATTGTTTTATAAAGAGGTACAGTAGAGGAGACAAGTTCCTCATGTAACATAATACATACAGCTTATTATGATACACAAACAAGCTAACAGAAAGGAAGAACATAAAAGAGCATAAAAGAACATAAAATTACGGTAATGACATATACAGTAGCCTTATTATCACGTTTCACTTTATACACGCTTATATACATACACCATGTGAAGGAAGGAGTGGTCTGGCGCATTAGGTACCTACATACATACATATGGGGATACACAGGTAAACATTACTATCGATTGTAACCATGAAGTTCGATATTTGTCGCCATTTTATATACACGGCTGATCTAAACCGCTCTCCCCTCTGCTGCATTAGTATCTGCTTGATGTGCAGCCAAGTATCCGATAACAGGATAGCAGTTATGAAGATATAATATTAAGAGAGGGAGAAAACACAGCTGTAAAGGTGATGCAGGGTAGCTTGGTCTATTGTGAAGGGTATGTAGTTTCGCCAGTAAGGGTAACTTATAGATCAAGTGGACTTGCCGTATGTTGTAGTGTTATGAGGGTTTATAAGTAGTGGGCGAAAGTTATGTGATATACCTAAGTTCTCCTCGATCCATGGTGAACACATCATTCGAAACATTCTTACTGCTCCCAGGCAAATATTTATGTGACATATGCTAGCATAATAAGAACTTGATATAAATGAACAGTTACAAATATATATACATGAGATAACCGTAATAACTGAAAGGGGAGGAGGGGGGAGTGGGAAGGGTATAGTAGGGCGCCTCTTGTCTTAGGTTATAGTACTTTTATTATTATAGCGGGGTATAGCAAATTAGTGGTATGGATGTGGCTTAGTAGTCTTACTAGGTATAGTGGGATAGGATAGCCTAGTAACTCATCATGTAGTGGTAGGCCTTGTTCTAGATAGAGTACTTTATCCACTCTTAGTTGCGGGATCTGCTCTATACCTTGTAGCATGAGAATCTTTAAAAGACTCCCAATTTTTCCATTTGTCCAGAACGTGTGACCTATTACCTCCTTTTGCCCATTCGCATTCGTGGTGGTATGTAACCTCCACCCTTCCTAGAGTCTCCTTCAAAGAAGGAGGCTTGGTGTCTTTCCAGTGGGCTGCAATGCTAATTTTTGCTGCCACTAGTATATTTAATACTGCGTCTCTAGATGGTATATCACGTAGGTTAGGGATAATGTGGAGCAAGTAAATTTCTGGGGATAGCGGGAATGTAATCTTACAGATCGCACTAATAGTTGTTTGGACATCCTTCCAAAAGTTTTGCAGATTGGGGCAGTGCCAAAATATATGTTCTATAGACCCTAAACTGGAGTTGCAACGCCAGCATATTGAGGGAGAATTGGGGTAGATTTTATGAATCCTGCTCGGGACCAAGTACCATCTCATTAACATTTTAAAGTAGGCTTCCCAAAGTATGACACATTTCGAAGATTTTTTGGTGTAGGTGATGGCTTGTTCCCATTCCATGAGAGTTGGGATTATTCCTAACGATGTCTCCCACTGCTTCATATAAGTTAGTTTGGAGTGTCCGTGAATATCAGACAGCGTCCTATAGCATAGGGAGAGAAGTTTGCAAGAGGGACGTATCAGTCTAGTATGGTAACATTGTGAGCCTATATTACTAAGTGACAGCGGGTCAATGTGCTCAATCGAATGTGACAGTAAGATATGTTTTACACGCAAATACAAGAAAATATCTCTCGAGGGTAAGTTGTACCGTTCCTGCAGTGTTGGGAAAGGGTGAATGCCATTTGTACCAAGCAATTTATGTACATGCGTAACACCTAAGCTTGACCATTTAGATGTTTGGAGGTCGGGAGATAAGGCGGAGAGGGCTGATAATGGTGCAAGGTACAGTAGTTCTACCCAAAAAAATTTTTGTTTTAAAACTGCAATGTGACAGCAGTATTTGACGCTTCTATTTGACTCTCAGATATGAAGTGCACCCCACTAATGTACTTTTTAGAACCCCAAAATTTTTAAGTTTTAAAGCTGCAATGTGACAGCAGTATTTGACGCTTCTATTTGACTCTCAGATATGAAGTGCACCCCATTAAAGTACTATTTAGCACCCAAAAAAATTGACTTTTTAAAACTCTCTTTTGCCTCAGGATTATGACCCTGGGGTGTATGGCCCTTTAAAAACATTATTTGGGCATATTGAGATTTTTTGGAACAATGCCTCTTTAAAACTGTGTCCCCAGACTGTGAAAATACTTTGTTCATGTCTTTTTCTTATATGGTTCGGTAAATGGGGCTTACCAAACAAATTACAGAACAGGCGGACCACGCACAAGTGGAGTGTGCTGCCAATTTACCTCCCAGGCAGGTGGTTAACCGCAGGTTAATTGTCGAACGCTGGGTGGCCGCCGTTCGTACAGTCAAAAACGTGGCGGCAGTCATATTGTTAGGTCGAACACGGTCAGCTGTGTTTTGCCGTCGAACTCATGGAACTGAAATTTTCTACACGATGGCACGAACACCGCTGAACCTTACCTTCTTTTCCACTTCAACGGAAATCGAAGTGCATTCGATGATTCAAACGCCATGTTAAAATGGGCTATTTTCAAGAACGCCGCCCGTTCGTGCATTCTAATAGGACTTAGTATTTTTTCTATGTGAAATAGACCAACCACACATCCCAAAACTATGGAACTCTTTTTGGTAGGAAAGCCATGCTTGCGGACGGTCAAATAGGACTTCCACCTACCTTTTGAACCACTGGCGCAATTTGTATGATTTTTACATATGTTTGTATACTGTTTATGCTGGTTCAGAATATATAACTTTTATGTGAATTGTATGTATGGTTTGGAAGTTATGAATATTGTGCAAAACTGTATATTTTCTGCCTGTGATAATTAAGTTAACCCATTGTGTTCTGTAATTATATCACAGGCAGAAGGGAGGGTTTTGTGCCTTAACTTGGAGTGTCTGACTGTACTGTAATGTTTTGATTGTCTATTGTAACTGCATGTCCCGTGTACCACCAGGTCCACATGGGTGGTAACCTTGTGGTAAAATTTGTATATAAGTGCCAATAAACCCTCAGACTGCTGAGTTCCTGTTCTACCCTCAACACAGAGCCTTGTCTCATGTGTGGGGGAAAAGTCTGCATCTACACTGGGGATTGCTATACACTATATACTCCCCTGGCTATAATCACTAAGCTCTTTATGCTATCTAAAGGAAGAGAGGTTCACCCACTGGAGCCTGGATCCTTGCGACAGTGAGACCCCAACCAAGCTGTGGTGGTTCGTGGGGTCTGCAGTACTTCTGTGGTGTCTGGAGAAGTGCTTGGAGCCCTCGGTAAGCATTAGAAGCATCCATTAATGGTGGTACCCAGTTGGGGTGCCAGGTGATCCGTTACAGTTGGCATTTAGATGTAAGCTCTATCCACTCTTACAAATTTTCACTGTTCTATTGAGTATTGGCTCTTTATTTGGGGGAAAGGGTGTTCTCTTTTGGTTGTTTTAGTTGCCTAGATGGATCCTGACACTACGGCCATTGTTTGAGGCTCCTGACAAATTTGGCAACTTGTTATCATACCAATAGACCCCTACCCAAATTTTGGCGCATCTTTTATGTATAAACAGCTTTACAGCGGTATATATCACTGAGTGAGTTATCCTCTCTAGCTTTCTATACATTGCTACATGGAGATACCAGCTTACGGTATAATTTACCCACTGGGGTATTATAATTGGGGAAGAATCTATCAACCTTGAATTTTCTATTGCTAGCTTCCCGGTTGATCCAACATTCAATCTGGGGTTTGCTGCTACTTACTTCCCCAAATATCCCTTTGTCTGTAAATACCTATTTATCATCCCCATGGGGTGAATATATATATATATATATATATATATATATATATATATATGTGTTCTGACTTTAAATGGGCAATTAGAGACATCTCTACTTTAAGTCACTTATGACTTTATCTAATATGATACTCTCCATCTTTCCCATAATTAAGCACTACTTAATATACCCCACAGATTAATATCCAATTCAATGTCAGACACAGACTAACAACTTTGTTGCAATAATTTGCAACATTATATAAAATAACAGTCCTAGTCTGTATTGAAATGGCTTGGATTTAATTGATACAGAGGTTGGTCCTATTTTCACCACTGATTCGTTTCTTTTTTTCACTTCACTAATTACTTTTTGCCTCATTGGGGATTAATAAAATTAAAATTTTCTTTTTGCTCTCAATTTATTAAGGCATTTTTAACCTATCAAAAATAGAGCAGGCTCTTCAAGGGTACTAGGTCTCCTAGTGAGTCTGTTTATTTATTTTACTTACCCCTTCCAGCCCTTCTTTCTTTATTCATTTTTTGGGTTATGCCCTGAGTATCCCACAACCATTACAACCCTGGTGGAAAGGTTGTTCCCTCTCTTATCATTGTTGTACTTTTCTAGTTTTAACATATTTAACTGTTTCCCTAATTACAAGTCAAAATTTAGTTGTATCATTATGTCTCTGTCAAAAGATAGACAAGCAGTAGTCACAGAATCTGATGGACTCTGCACCACTGCTTGTAATGGTTGTAGAGTAATTAGGGCATAACCCAAAGACAATATGATTAGAAAACAAATGGAGAAAAGCCCACAAGAAATTACCTAAAGGACAACAATTCAAAAGAAGGGTAACCTGGAGAAAATAAAATAAAATAATAGAAAACAAAAAAAAATTATATTGAGTCTTTATTTTAGTCAAATTCAAAGAAACAAGAGAGACAAAAAAGTGCATTTAAATATATAGCTGATAAGTCCTTGTAATTGATATTAATATGGTTATGAATATAAATCCAGTTTGGTAATTTGATATTTCATGTATTCAAATACCTACATGGAGTGTTCATATCATATTAAGTTTAAATGCCTTATCTGTCTTAGTTGTAAGACCCTTGGATATTTTTTTTTCTGTAGGATCTGTGAGGTTATTCCATAATGGTGGTGCTCTATGATACAGATCCTATTTTAAAAATTGTCTATGATTTTTAAGATTTTTTTTCTCACGGCGTCTTTGATGTCTTCATTCCTAAAACTGTATATAATTGGATTAATCATAGGAGTCACTACAGTGTACAACAAGGATACCACTTTGCTGACAGCCAATGATTTTCCTTTGGAGGGGATCATGTAACTTCCAATTAGTGTCCCATAAAATATAGAAACCACAGTCAGGTGAGAGCTACAGGTAGAGAAGGCTTTCCCTCGCTCAGTATTTGTGGAGATCCTAAGTACAGCTTGGACAATATATATGTAGGATAGGATAATAATTATCAGAGGGAAAACAGCAACAGGAATACCTAAGAAGAAAACTTCAATCTCGAAGAAGTGAGTGTCTGAGCAAGCCAGCTCTCTTAGTGGAATGAAGTCACAGAAAAAATGGTCAATAATATATGATCCACAAAACTGAAGTTGAGTTACTGATATTGTTTCAATCAATACCATAGAAAAGCTTGAAAGCCAAGACACAATAACAAGTTTAATGCAAAACACATGGTTCATTAAGGTGACATATCGCAGAGGGTTACAGATGGCCACATATCGGTCATAAGCCATTATGGACAGAAGGAAACATTCAGAGCCTTCAGAACAAGCAAAAAAATACAACTGAATAATGCAACCTGAAAAAGACATAGTGCCACCTTCATCCCATAGAATATAAAGTGTGTTGGGTACAATAGTTGTAGTTAGAATTAAATCAGAAAAGGACAGTTGTGTTAAGAAGAAATACATTGGAGACTGTAGATTATAGACGGATGCCACCAGCCAGATAATCAGAAGATTTCCACATATTGTTCCAAGGAAAGAAACAAAGACAAGAAAAAAAACAAATCTCTGGAAGCCATAAAGATTCTGAAATCCAAGGAGAAGGAACTCACTAACCGTTGTCTGATTTATGATTTGCATTCCCTGGGTACAACAAATAAGAGCAGTGGTAAGATTGCTGTTATTTTACTTCTAGTTTTAATTTACAGTAATGAGGTAATGATCCAGAACACATCTATCATGTATATGTAAATATATTGATAGATTAGCTCTTTCCTGTTGTCTTCCCACGACTTTTCACCTCACAGCTCCATAATCATCAGAACGCCTCCTCCTTCGGGATCCCTGTGTCTATAAAGGCTGCTTGGCAAGGTAGGTCCTGCAAGGTAAGTAACATTACCGTTACACTAAGCATATTTTGAGGGGCTGCACTACAGCACTGGGACATTCAGCATTTTAAAGTAAAGGTAAATTAAAGGGTTACTGACACTTAGGGAAAATAAATACATTTACAAATATGTTCAGAATTAATTTTAACTGTACCTCTGGGGTTTGAGTTAAAATAAGAATTAAGAGAGGCTAAATTAGTTTCTAATCCTTATTTTAACCCTCACCTTAACTGTAAATGTGCCATGTCCCAGCACTGCAGTCAAGATCCTAACTATAAGCTAAATGTGTGACAGTAGCTTAAGTATCTTGCAGGACCTACCCCACCGAGCAGTTTTTTCAGACAAAGGGATCGCAAGGGACAAGGACCTTTTAAAAATTGCAGAGCTGTGATGGAAGAGTGGACTGTAGATAAAATTATATATATATATGAAACAACTGAGATGCAATTGAAGTGCAGACTTTCAGCTTTATTTCAAGGGGTTGAACAAAAATATTGTATGAAACGTTTAGAAATTGCAACCATTTTCACATACAATCCCCTTATGTCATGGGCTCAAATGTAATTGGATAAATTAACACAGTCATAAATAACATGTTGTTGAGAATGTGAAGTGCATGCACATCACCAAACACTTGGTTTCATCCTTTGTGATGCTTTGCCAGGCTTTTACTGAAGCTGTCTTCAGTTGTTGTTTCTTCATTGGTCTGCCTAAGTTTTGTCTCGGCCATTGCGGGATATTCCACTTCTTTGACTTAAACAACTCTTACGTTGCTTTATATTTTGGGTCATTGTCCATCAGTAAAGTGAAGCACCCTCCGATACACTTTGCAGAATTTTCATTTACTCTGAACAGACAATATATCCCTATACACTTCAGAATTGATTTGGCTGTTTCTGTCTTCTGTCATATAAATAAACACTAGTGACCCAGTGCCATTGGAAGCCATGCATGCAAATACCATCACACTGCCCCTATTGTGTTTTACAGGTAATGCTTTAGATCATGAGCCGTTCCTAACCTTCCCAACGTTCTGATATAGGTTGATCTGATATAGGTTGATCAAAGAATGCTGTTCCAGAACTGGGCTGACTTTGTTGGATGCTCATCAGTGTGTTCTTTTGTTCAGTGTGTTCTCATCAGAATTTACCAAACTGATTTTGCCACTCCTAATGTTCCTGCTATCTCTCTGATGGTTTTTATTTTGTAGCCTAAGGATGGCTTGTTTCACTTGCATTGAGAACTTCTTTGACCGCATATTGTGGGTTCACAGAAACAGCTTCCAAATATAAATGCCATACCAGAAATGAACTTCAGACCTTTTACCTGCTTAATTGATGAATAAATAGCAAAGCAAAACTAATAATGAACCTGCCCATCAAACAACTGTTGAGTCAATTGTCCAATTACTTTAGGTCCCTTTAAAAAGAGGCTACATATTAAAGATCTATACATTTCAAACCCTTATTCCAATTTTAATATGAATACACTCACATTAATGCACTTTAATCCCCTACTCATTAATTAACTGTAACTTGAATTGATTTTGGCAAACAGCCAAAATACCAAAACTTGTATTTTGTGTCACAATATATTTCTAGACCTAATTGTATATCCCTGCACCAGCGTTAACCTGAACCTCATACATAACCCTACACCAACTGTCACCCTAACCCAACTCCAGCTGCAAACCATAACAAACCCTACACCCACTCTAATGGTGTGATTTCTCTGTACTGTGTGATCTCATTCTGCAGATCTTAATGCATTCCCTGACAATAACACAGTGATTGGTGCAGGGTTTTATGCACAGCCATTTAACTGCAGTAGGGGGGCATGCAGAGAAATTGATAGAATAATTGTAGCTGAATATGGCCATTTCAAATTGGCAGATTTTTTGCGCTCACGTTCAACTCACATTGGTGTATGTGGAGCTACTAAACATGACCCCAGTTAACAGAAGAGCGCTCCAGGCACTGACTGATACCTAGATCACCCTAGTATGAACAGCAATTAGACTGCTTGCACCTAAAACGGAGGATATCCCATTCCATCAAAAGAGAATTTAGATTGCCAAGTACAATAAATAATATATGCACTGGAAATTAGAAATCCAAATTGCGGTGGAATAAAATGTCTCAATCAATATGTATAGCAAGTAATACATATAGTGTACCTTTATTTCTTGAAAAAAAACATTATGCAGCTGGAACAAACTGTGGAGCATTGGATCAAAGGACTAACATGTTTTTTTGTGCCTTGTAAAAAAGTGCTCCCCTAAATTTCTACACTTTCTGTCCAAAGATAAACAGCAAGCAACCACAGGAGGCACAGGTATGAAATGTATATTTTGTGTTAGAGGTTAGGATGACTTCCAACTGGTTACACTGTAATGAATAAGAAGTACCCTGACACATTTCCAGGTAATATGGCAAACCTTTTAACAACAGTTTGCCCCTTAACTGGCTCCAATGCTTCCTGGAGGTCCAGTCACCTTTGGTTTCTGGCAATAGTCATTCATTGTCTAACAGTGTCAGCTAACCACTCTCAGCCAATGACTGACATTCTATGCATTCTATGAATTCTAGTTCCCCTATAATGCCAAGGGGTTAATCTCTGTATGTACAGCATGTCAATGGTCCACATACAAATTCTGCAATACCAAATCTAGAATGGTGCACATACAAAGTCTGCAAAACCAAATCTAGATCTGCACTAGATCCTAAAAATGCAATCCTAGGTGCAATCAAACCAGGAACAAGCACCAGGTACAGGGAACTGATGAGACAAAGTTTAATGAAACCCAACAGTCAGCAATGTCTTGACCTACATGGTCTTTTTCAAGCTAACACACACAAGAATAAATATACAATATCTACGAAAAAGATTGATAAAACTATAAAAAGTAAGTAAGTAACAAACATGTGACCTTACAAGATCTGTACTCACTCAACAGGGATTTGTAGTATCTCTGTAGGAGACCAAAATTTCCATTCACAGGAAAATAGAAAAAATATTAATGAATAAAAAGTAATTATAATATTCCTTGTGCCATTATTGTCGGCCCCATTATTTTCATTGATGTGCAGCGTCTGAATTAGCATCTGGTGTCAGGACGCTCCCACCCAATCACACAGAGCGCCCAACATCAATATGCAACAGCCTGTTACAAGTTCACACACATCTCCCAGGATGCATAGCATGAGGCATATGAAGCCTCCACATATGTCCCAAACATACAAAAAAGACCCTAGTGCACATGCAAATGATCCAGCACAGGCACAAAGCAAAAATAGCCCATAACAATCTAAGGGCTTAAAACCCCAAAAATGGAAAATACTAAAAAAAGGTACAAAGTAAAAAAAATAAAAAAAATAAAAACACAATTCCCTTGGATCATAAGGACTCCATCACAGATGACACATTACAGCCTCCAGAAATATACAGTGAAATAAATATAAATCCCAATATTGAGAAGATAACCTCTAAGACCCTGAACAGTTATATATGATATAGCCTTTATTAGTGAAACACATTTAAATATATAGCATGAATTAATACATCAACCGTTATTATATTAAAAAAAAATCATATCACTTCTGTTCATGTAAATGATCAATTCCTGTAAAAATAATCCATTTCATATATTCAATACATAATTCATAAAAGAATAAATAATACATTTCAAAAAATGATATCTATCATAACCAAAGCCTTCCTGTTTTTCAATAATTAGATAAATATGATGTAATTAATCAATAGCATTGTTGATCATTATCAGGTAAAAAAAAATAAAGACACCCATATTGTATTGAAGTATATAAAAATGTCAATACCCATAAGTGTAAAATAAACAAGTGTAAAAAAAAATAAAAATCTAAAAAAAAATCATAAAAGATGTGACAAGTAAAATAAAGAATATGTATAATCAAATCATGTTGACGTGGTGCAAATATAAAGTGCTAAAAGTGTGAATCAAGTGTACAATGATGATAAATATGGATCAAATTGTACAAAAAGAATTCAGAGACAATCAATATCAGAGACACACTAAGTGCGAACATTCCTCAATAATACAATTGAAACCTAAAGTGCTACAAATATCAAGTGCAAATTGCTGATGATTAAAGTTCACAGAATGATAATATAAAGTGCTAATAACTTACAGGAAAGTCCCAATTCAGAAATAAAAGGATTATTAAAATAACTGGTCCAAGGATGAAAAGGTGTGTTTAAAAACCAGCAACAACACCCAAAATTGTAGAGCATATGTATAACAAAAAAAGAATATACATATTAAAAAATGTTGTTGTTGGGTTTTTTTTGGGGCGTGGGGGTGATTAGAAAATTATAATACTAAAAACAAAATTCAAATTAGGGTAGTTAGATAATATTCTAGATTGGATTCGACGTATCTAGTTCCCAAATCCAGAAAGCCTCCTATAATAGCATTTTTTTTAAATTTATAATCTAAATTAGAAGGACAATTTAAGATGTATTACACATCACAAATTGTTTAACCAATATTTTCTCCCTGTATGCGGGTGACGAAAAACAGACCCCTGGATCATCGAATTGTAATTGTAAATTACAATTTTTCTGTTGCATCTGAGTTGAGTTAATGTACAGTTCTGCCCTGCCCTATTTATCGATCAGTGATAGAGCTCTCTTATAGGCCATCAGCTTTGTCGAAACTCCTCAATTTCAGAGTGACAACTTGATAAAATATGCCAATGTCTGTCAATAATCTTTTTCACATCAATAAATAGATACAAAATTGAGAAATAAGCTTCATACTCTCATCTGCCTTTCATTTAGATTTGGGCAAAAACATATCATGTCTTTTCATATCTGTCACAGATTTTTATTGATCTTGTAAATAGATGTTGATGTCTTTAAACCTGTGTGTCATCTCTTCCATGTGCTAATCTGCCAAATTGGTTTGAGAGACCAATCTTTTCACCCTTGTGTATTGGCTTTTTGGTAATGCTCTAAACACTCAATGTGCAACATAATGTTTCTATCCAAAGGTTTTCTGTAGATACTTTTTTTTTTCCAATTTGCCCTTACATTTAGAGATCAAAATATCCAGGAAAGGAATAGTATTAGTTATTATAGCAAAATCTTTGTAAATGTTATTGTTTTTGAACAGCTATTTAAAAATGTTAAAAATGAATCTAGTGGTTCCAATGGACCACTCCACGATGCCAGCACATGATCAATATAGCGCCACCATTTAATGGCATATTTCTTAAATTAATCATTCTTATAGATGACCTTCTTCTCCAGTTCAGACATTGATCGATGTACCCATCATTTGTATGAAAGATTCCTCCTGGAATAAAAAATAATTTTCTTTCATTACAAATGTAAGCAGCATTAACAAAAAAAGAGAGATTGCTCATCATATATGTGACGAGACCAATCTCGCCACATTGCATTGGAGAAGACTGGCTGCCCGCCTGCTGCCTTTGGACTATGGACCAGACTTTATGTAAATGTGTTAACCCAGATAGCTATGCCATGAAGCCCATTCGTGTAGTTAAAGACTTCGTCTCCATGGCAATTAAACTGTGTGAGTAGGATCTGAGCGCTATTCGGTAGTTTTGTGCGCTCAGATCAAAGCTATCTGGGGATATGTGAAATGTCTGTGTGTTATGTGTAAAAGGTGACTTTATGTATTTTAAAGTGTTTTATGTCTTTTTGCAACCATGTGCTCAATGGAGTCTTCCTCTATCCCTGGATAATTGGATTACTTTCCCCATTGTCTCCAGGATAGAGGGCTCTGTAAAACCTGTTTGAGCCAGATAACCATGTGCCAGCCAGGGCCCAAAAGATACTTTTACTAACTTTTGAACCCCTGGTCGGATTCATGCCATTTTTTAATATGTTGTTCCCCTAAATGGATTGATTGTGAATATGTAATTTTATGTGAATGTTATGTATGGTTTTAGAGTTATGAAAGTTGGGTAGAAAGTATGTTTTAACTGTATGTGTAATTGAGTTTCCTCTCAGGATAAGGGGAGGGAATATGTGGGATGTAACTGATATGTGATTGGTTGTTTTATACCTCCCTGTGGGCGGTCCTGTATTTGAAAAGACTGTAATAAAAAACAGGCTGGGTGAGCCAGCACCTCAGACCACTGCTTGACCCTCAACACGGAGCCTTGTCTCATTCTTGGGGGGATTCACTGTATGCTGTTAGAGACTGATTGCCAGGAGTGTAAGCTGATTGTCTGCTTTTCTTGTTCGTCTGCTAGCAGCTATTTGGGAGGTTCCAGTTCAGGAGTTGGAGTGCTATTTTGTATCCAGTTCAGGAGTTTGGTGTTCTGCAGTAGTTGTGCCTGTATCTCTGGAAGGGGAAGATCTCCTAAATGGCTGTTAACCCCTTTTTACCCCTTTTGTGCAAAACGGTCCGTTACAATATACTAACCACTTCAATGCTTCTTCAGTGGCCAAATGCCTCCCTCATGTGAGATGGAGGTATAGAGGATACTGACATCACATGTAACCAATATCACATTTTCAACATTCCTCAAGTGTTTAGAGTACCTCTGTGGTGTCCATGATATATGATTTAATTTCAGATAGATATGGCCTTAGTATTTGATCTACGCATTTTGCCAATGGTGAGAGTAAAGACCCTATACCTGTCACTATTGGTTGACCAGGAGGATTGATAAGAGAATTGTTTATCTTCCGTAAGGTGTATAGTACTGGCACAATCGGGGATGTAACTGAAAGAAACGTATACAGCTCTTTGTTGATAATCAGACTTTCTAAAGCTTCTTTAAGGGCTCCATTAACCTTAATTTGTAACACTATTTTTGGAACAGTCTGTGTCTTTCTAAATATATCAGTATCTCTAAGTTGTCTTTTGATCTCCCCAACATAGTCCTTTTTGTCCATCAACACAATGGCACCCCCATTATCTGCCAGTTTGATAACCAAATCATGATTATTCTGTAATTCTCCAATGGCCTTAGACTGGTGTCCCAGAATGACCATGTTGAAGCAGATAAAAAAAAAAAAAAGAATTGCATACACCTCCACCACATGATCATTACTCTGTAGATTAAAAGTGCTCTTATTAAAAACTGACTAAACAAATTAATAAGATCAAATCTTAACTACAGACATTAACCTTAAATGTTATGGAGAGACAACTGAGAAAGCTTAAACTAGCCCATCATGTGCAGGGTAATAAAGTGGGCAGACTGCTTGCAAGGGCATTAAAATCCAGGCTCCTACAATCCAAACTACCATACATGACGTCTGTTAATTACACTAAACTGTTTAAGTCTCAAGACATCGTTTAGGAGCTCGCCGCCTATTACAACACACTTTACAATCTAAAACTTGACCAAGACACACATCAGCCTACACTTGACGAAATCCAGACCTTACTAGTAGACATTGACCTACCTATTCTGACAGGACAACAATGCCAATCCCTGCTAGAACCGTCCTCGGAAGAAGAGGTACGAAATACAATCCACACACTCCCCAAACATAAAGCACCAGGCCCGGACAGGTTTTCAAATTTCTTTTACATTACCTTTGCTTCCCACACCTTACCAAGCTTTTTGACAACTTCAAGAACTATGTGACCATGCCTGCTGAGATGCTACTAACCCATATAATCACATTGCCAAAACCCGGCAAGCCACCTATGGAATGTGCCAACTTGAGACCCATTTCACTTTTAAATGCTGACACAAAACTTTATTCTAAATTAATAGCCACGCGCCTAAATCCCATGCTGATAAAAATGGTCTCCCCTGAGCAAGCAGGATTTGTTCCCTCAAGACAACCAGGAGACAAGAATTGGACATACATGAGAGAGGTGCTGTCGAGGATAGGTTTTTCTTCCCCCTTCTTAGACAGCATTCTAGCCCTATATTCACACCCCTCAGCGAAAGTGTATAATTCGGGTTTTCTGTCAAGTCCATTCCATATTACCAGTGGAACCAGACAAGAATGCTCTCTTTCCCCACTGATCTTCATTTTATGCCTGGAACTCCTGGTAAGACATATTAAAACCCATAACACAATACACGGCCTACACACACCGATGGGTGAAAGGAAAGTGGCACTCTTCTGCACCTTATGATTGCTTCTGCACCTTATGATCTTGCTAAGCAGATACAGACAGGTCTCCTAGTATAAAAATAATTCCCAAAAATCCCAAGCACTGGCACTACAACTGCCCGCACAAACCATACAAAGCCTACAATCCACTTACCCCTTTGACTGGTGCACAACATCAATATCCTACCTTGGCATAATACTCCCTAGGACAAGCAACTTGATAGTGAAAGAAAATCACATCCCACTTACACATAAACTGGATCTGCAACTCAAATCATGGGAGGATAAGGGAACATCATGGCTAGGACGCATAAACACTGTAAAAATTATGGCACTACCACATATCTTATCTCTTCCGAACCCTACCCATTGCCCTACCAAACGCACTCCTGAAGAAATTCCAAATGGTTATCAATGTACATATTTGGATGAGGAAACCCCTGCGAATAGCGCAGAACTTGCTATGGTGCCCATACACGAAAGGTGGCCTAAGCATACTGAATGTACACTTATACTGTTAGGCTTCGATACTCGCACAAGGCATATCAATACTTGAGAGAATTTCGCCCCCCAGTATGGCTAGCATTCGAAAATGCATGTTCGACCCGGGGTACAGTAGAACAGGCCCTTTGGGCTGGTTCTGTAAGACCTGAACAGAATCGTAATATGCTGCCCTCCACAAAACCACTATTACGCATATGTGGACAGATATTACCCAAACTCTAAGTAGAAAAGGCCCTATTGCACGAGGCACCAATTCAAACTATTGCCTCCCTTACAACAGATATGTGTTTAGACCTGTGGATAAAACGAGGTGTCCTATATGTAGGTTCTCTATACAACGATGCAGGCATTAAGCCATTTCCTGAACTTCAGAGGACCTATTCACTACCATCTCGGGAACTATTCACATACCTGCACATCAAAAATATCATCACTTACGCAGGATAACGCAGGATAGCGCACACATGCCACCTTTTGTTCATAAATATAAATGTTCATAATGTCAAAATATCCTATATGCAACACTGGGAGAGGGACCTGGTTAAGTAACTCCTGCCAGCAGCTTGGCACCAGGCACTAAGGACTACTAAACAGGCCTCTAGAAGCCTAGCACATTGGGAGGCTTTTTGCAAATTATCTATGAGATGGTATATGGTACCTGCGAGACTATCTTGCATATACCCTGGCACGTCCGCTGAGTGCTGGAGATGCCAGGGACAGGAAGGCACCCATTAGCATGTTTTCAGGGACTGTCCAAAAATCACTCTCATATGGCCTTAGGAGATAATGTCAAAATATCCTATATGCAACACTGGGAGAGGGACCTGGGTAAGCAAATCCTGCGAGCAGCTTGACACCAGGCAAGTTATATCTAATATGTATTGTTCTTGCAGTTACTTATGTCACTACTACTCAGATCAATTGGAACCTATAAGGTGTATAACTGGTTTAAAACAATGTAAATCAGATTGCTGACCAACCCTGTTAAGACACTCCTGGCATAAAGGAGTGAAACCGCCGCTTAATAGAGCTTCCCCTTTCAAAGATACAGGCACGACTACTTTAGAACCCCAAACTCCCAAACTGGAACCAGGGGAATGCTCCTAACTCCCAAACAGCGTACCAGCAACACTTCAAACTCCCGAACGGTAATTCCACAAATCGCTGCTAACAGACGAACAGACACAGCATCCAAGCGGCTTACATTCCCAGCAGTCAGTCTCTATCCGTGTATAGTAAATCCCCCCAATCACGAGACCAAGCTCCATATTGAGAGTAAAACAAGATCTGGCTTTAATGAGGGCTACCTGCCCATATTTATGCAGTTTTCCCACTTGGTGGACACTCCCCTAGGGGACCAAATGGGAGACTGTAACAAAGGACAGACAGGTATCAGTTTAGGACATACAGTCACAATACATTCCCACAATGCATACTGGCTTCCTCCCCTCTGCCCTGGAGATAATTGAGAAGTAATTCAATTATCTCCCAGGACAAAGGCAAATTGCCATTATGCACGTGGGGACACCAGAATAGAAATTACTGTTAAAATATACAGTGTCACAATAAATACAGACATATCAAATACCCCCAGATAGCCCAGGTCTGAGCGCACATTATTAGGTGAATGGTGCTCAGACCACACAAATACAGTTTAATCGCCATGGAGCCAAGGTTTTTAATTCCACGAACAGGCTCCATGGCATGCTATCTGGGTACCCTCACATGTAATACAATATAAGACATAAAGTCCCGAATGCTCCGCTGTTCAGTTCACAAACGGAGCTAAAGACCCTTAGGCTGGTAGTTCAGCGGTGCTTGGGAGGAAAAGTGTCCGCTTTTGGTGTACTGAGGCTGGGCAGAGCACCACTGGCTGTCCGGGGGAGCTTCCATAACACATGTGTAACTGCGACCACTACAGTAACAGTCAATTAAGCTGCGGTTAACCGCAGATACTGGGTAGTCAATTGACTGCACACGCCAGCTTCCCGGTGGTCGCGTATTCGGTAGTCTTTTCGGGGAACAATATGGGGAAACAGAGGGACTGTACGGGCAAAGAAACAACTGACGAATGGAGGGAGGAGAAACATAATCCAAAGACAGACGGTTCTGTCACACACCCGTATTAAATGGACCTAGTCTACTGACGTAAAAAACACTCCAATGCCAAACAGGCTACACTAGTGTACTATGTGTGCTCCGTGGGTAAACTGTCATCATGTTAAACTACTGTAATATTTCACCAGACGTATGTATTATTTTGTGATATGGTATTGTCTCTGAGACCTATTAACACTTAACGGACCTGCACTGGCTAAGGGCCAAGAGTCTCACATGTGACATGTAACCTGTACAATGTACCATACTCAATGTTGTGCATACCCCTTTTTACGTTGTGCTTACAGTACCTATGCTTATACCTACCATGTGGTGCATAATGTGACCGCTTCACATGTAACCTTGTTTCACTGTTTACAATGAAAAATTCAATAAAACAAATGTATATGGAAAAAATAAAATTGCTCTTATTTTTAAGTTTTGTCTCACACAGTTTAAGTGATGTATTATCAGACTCTGCTTCTAAATGAGGATACGTGGATTTATTAAAGAACAGCCTTAACTTCAGGTTATGAAATAATTTACAAAGATCTCAATACATTTCTACTGGTTTAGGGGTATATACAGGACAAAATGTAAAACCTTTTTTTTCAATACTGAATACTCCTCCTCCAACAGTCCTTTGGATGACTAATTCACTTCTGTAGTTTCTTCCATTTTTGTGGTCCCTGTGTCCCTGTGTCCCTTTGTTCCTCCAATGAGTGGGTAACGTTTTGATTCTTGTTGTGACTCCTTCTGATCCTTCTGATATGTCTTCGCTGGATGCCCCCTTTTATAGGAGGGATCTAACTTAAAAAATAAACAGAACTGGTATGTGAATGGTTTCCCTGGGCAGAATTAGCAGTTGTGGCAACAGTCATTTTTATTTTGTGAGAATCTATTCCTGAAATGTCTTTGGGCTCAGGAACCATATGTATTAGGGTGCCATTAACCCCTTAAGACCGGAGGGCGTATTATTACGCCCTATTCTAAGCGGCTCTAAACGCCGCCGGGCGTAATAGTACGCCCTCCGGTCTTTTCCTACTTACCCGGTCGCCGGAGATCCCACGCCAGAGATCCCACGCCGGCGATGCCACGCCGGCGATTGCGGTTGGGGGGACTCCCAGGGAGCCCCCCGTGGCACGTCCGACGTCCTGGAAGCCCTCCGGCCATGTGAGAGTGGTGTCCTTGCGAGGACCCCACAATCACATGGCCGGGGGTAGCTGCCTCCTGCATTGCCAGCAGGGGGGCTGCCTGTTATGACAGGTGGTCCCCCTGCTGGCTGAAAATAAAATTAAATAAATTAAAAAGTGTAAAAAAATAATAATAATATATACTTAGATCATATATATATGATCTAAGTATATATATACACATATACATACACACACGTACACTGTCTAGGTGTATTTTACTATTAATATATATATAATTATAATTAAAAAATTTAAAAAATAATTAAAAATAAATAATTAAAAAAATATATAGATGTGAGTTATTTCGTTCTAACTGTATTGTGAAATTAATATATATATATATATATATCAAAATACACGTAGAACGAAATTATATATATATCTATATACATAAATATATACGTATATATCAGTATATATATACCTATCTATAAATAAAAATATTTTAAAAAAATTATATAGATATATACACATATATACACATACGTATATATATATATATATATATATATATATACATATATTAATTCTACATATATATTTATGTACTAATTTTACATAATTAGGTATCTTAATTAATTACAATTAGCGGGACCTGCCTGACAACCCATGCCAAAAGTAAAGGGAATTTCATTTTCTAGCACTATATTTAACGCTATAACTTTCCAAGACACCATAAAACCTGTACATGGGGGGTACTTTTCTACTCGGGAGACTTCGCTGAATACAAATATTAGTGTTTCAAAACAGTAAAATTATTACAACGATGATATCGCCAGAAAAAGTGAAGTTTTTTGCATTTTTCACGCACAAACAGCACTTACACGGACGATATTATTGCTGCGATACTTTTTACTGTTTTGAAACACAAATATTTGTGTTCAGCTAAGTCTCCCGAGTACAACAGTACCCCTCATGTACAGGTTTTATGGTGTTTTCAAAAGTTACAGCGTCAAATATAAGGCTTGCGTTTCATTTTTTTCAAATTAAAATTCGCCAGATTGGTTACGTTGCCTTTGAGACCCTATGGTAGCCCAAGAATGAAAATTACCCCTATGATGGCATACCATTTGCAATAGTAGACAACCCAAGGTATTGCAAACAGGGTATGTCCAGTCTTTTTTAGTAGCCACTTAGTCACAAACACTGGCCAAAATTGGCGTTTTTGCATTTTTCACACAAACAAATACTAACGCTAACTTTGGCCAGTGTTTGTGACCAAATGGCTACTAAAAAAGACTGGACATACCCCATTTGCAATACCTTGGGTTGTCTACTATTGCAAATGGTATGCCATTATGGGTGTAAATTTCATTCCTGGGCTACTATACAGTCTCAAAGGCAACGTAACCAATCTAGCGAATTTCAATTTCAAATGTAACGTGCTATATTTGACCCTGTAACTTCCCAAAAACGCCATAAAACCTGTACATAGGCAGTACCGTCTTACACGTGAGACTTTACTGAATACAAATATGTGTATTTTATTGCAGTAAAAGCAAACAGTATTATGACACTGACCGTTAAAATGTCATGTAGAACTAAAAAAAATCTTATTTTCTCCCATTTTTTCAGATTAAATTATGTTTCATAGCTAAATATTTGATATTAAATGAAAGCCATGTTTCCCCTGAATAAAATGATATATAATAAGGGTGGGTGTATTTACTATGAAAGAGTTGAATTACGGTTGGACAGACATGTAGTGCAAATGCCAGGTTTTGTTTACATTTTGTTTTGTTCACAACGTGTACATTTGGCTCCGTCCTTAAGGGGTTAACACATGTTTCCATTCTCATAATCTGATACATCTCTTTGAAATGTATTTCTTTTTAAATTTTTCAATCTGTTTACTTAGATTATCAATGTTAGTATCAATTTTGTTTCTTGCTTCAAGTAAATTATCACTCATTCCAACTGCACAGTCTCATCCTTTTTTTAGTATGTTTAAATTTTGTGTTTTAAGCCCATAGATTACATTTAACTGTTATGGGTTATCATTTGCATGTGCACCTGGGTCTTTTTTGGATGTGTGAAGATGTTACGAATTTCTTACACTCCAGCTGAGTAAATCCGTGCAGCGTCTCCCAAAATCCCAATAAAGCAGAAGGTGTTGTGAAATATAGCTCCCAATCCCCCAAACATGAGCCAAGATTTCATGAAGGGGTAAAACGATCTGTTTATTGATGGCCACAGCTCGGCCTTTTATGCAGGTCCTCCAGCAAGGGTTACTCCCACAGGGACCTTATGGAGGACAGGAACACATAATACAGTGACCAATCATTTTACAGTAAAATATAACATACTCCCACATGAACAGTGAAATCCCTCCTCTCGATCCTGGAGATAATTGGGTTAAGTGGACTGAGCAAACTTAATTGTCTCCAGGTAGAGAAAATACTTCTATTTTACAAAAGTAACAAAAATACATTAAAATATATAACTTTGCTTTTCCCAAACGGGTCTGAGCGCTCAATATAGTCGAACAGCGCTCAGATCCAACGAACACAGTCAAATTGCCATAGAGCTAAAGAGTCTGTTCTCCGACTGTTCGTTTGAAGTATGTTAAACATTAGCTCCATGGATTGAGCTATCTGGGGTTGGTCTCCTTCGTGGGTTAAATGTATCGAACGGCACGGTGCTCATGTAAAGAGAAACGAATGAGGTGGAAGTTAGTCCACCCGGTTGACCAAACACCGCTGGGCATTCGTCAGTTTAAAATGGCTGCTGCCACGCATTCGGTCAAATGAACGGCGACCACCCAGCCATTCGACAAATAGCTGTGGTTAACCGCAGCTTCTGGGCGATTAATTAGCGGCACACTCCCAGTGTGGGTGGTCTGGCTGTTCGGTAGTTTGTTCGGTTTTTTTTTATGAAAGAACTAAATAGGGCTAACTACATGAACGGCAGACTAAATACAAAAGGCAGGACATACATAAAACAGGGGTTTTGTCACAGAAGCATCCGTGGAGGCTTCCTATGCCTCATGCTATTCATCTGGGCAGATGTGTGCATGCTCATAATACCCTATTGCCTCTTGACGTTGGATGCTCCACGTGACCAGGTGGGAGCTCCCTGACATCAGATGCTGACGACCATCAGACGACAATGACACTAGGAATATTATTATTACTTTTTATTAATTATTATTTTTTCTATTTTCCTGTGATTGGACATTTTGACCTTCCAAACAGATGCTGCCCATCCCTGCTTAAGTGAGTACTGATCTCGTATGGTCACATTTGTTCTTTGCACTAATTGTTTTATCAATCTTTTGTCTGTCATTTAATCTTGTGTGTGTTAGCTTGAAAAATACCATTTAGGTTGCAACGTTGCTAACAGTTGGGTTTTATTTAGTTTTGCCTCATCAATTCCCTGGAGAAGCTGACATTTTTTCTTACATCTAACGGTGCACATACAGACTCCAGGCACCATGACTACTTTAATAAACTGAAGTGGTTATGGTATTTGGAGTAATCATTAAAATTGGACCATTGAGAGGAAAAAATAACTTGCACATAGTGTTGTTACGGATTGGCAATGTCTCTTAGTGTCCCTTGTAAGAGAAAAAAGTCTCAGGCACTCACTGTCATATATTCAAAGCAGGTTTATTGGATCTGTAACGTTTCGACCTGTGCCCAGGTCTTTATCAAGCTAACACCACAGTAACAAGAAAACATTTATATACACACATAATCAATTAATGTGAAATTACAAAATTCACTAACATACACAGTGAAAAAAAAACGATGATCAGTTAATTTGGTTAATGAACTCATAAATTCAGTACACAAGTTCCTTGGAAAACATGGAAAAATAAACCAAGTACATGGCATAGAAAGTAAACAAAAGTAAGGAATAAAAATAATCCACATATTGAAGCAGACAGAAAGGGTCACTCAAGTTTGAACACCTCTTTCTTGTGATAGGAGGACACAAGCTTCAGTAATGAGGAGAAAATGTGAATAAATAAATTAGTAATTAATGTAATTACCTTATACATCCGCCAAGATACCAACTCAATAAGCCAACGTTAAAAACGAGCCACACACGTGCACCTTACATGCGTGATCCCGTCACCCATATATTCCCACATCGCAAAATGCCCACAGTGGCCGGTTAAGGGCAAGAACACTCAGCATTAGAGCACATGTGCAAACAATAAAAGCACTTAATACAGCGCATGTGTAAGTATCACAACAGGAAATACAGCGCATGTGCGAAGAACACAAGCGCATAGTAACATGCACAGGTCAACGGTATAGTAGGGCACATGTGCAGGAGACATCTAAGGTAAAAGAGCACTCAAAGTGCTCAAAAGGATTCCAGCAGCACCTACACACAACTGCCCATATAAGAATTAGATCATATAAATCAAACAAGAAAAATTTAAAGAATAAAGAAAAAGAGAAAGAAGAAAATAAAAAAATAAAAACATTGAAAAAAAATTAATAATAGAAGTAACACAAAACAAAAAATTAAAGATATGAAAAATATATAAAAATACAACACAGACTGGATTTAGCTACAGCATACACTGAGCATAACCCTTGTAAAATATACCAATATAATGGACAAGACCAGTAGTATTCAGTAAAACATGAGAACTGTATATTTCATTGAAAACCATATGTATTTATCCCCCTACACACAACAGGGGAACTTGACAATTACCCAATGTATCCCTGCATCCTATATAAAATTTTACAGTCTGTGACCAGGCAGGCTGTGGCATGGGAACTTCCTTGACAAGTATAAACCAATGGTATAATAATTTCAATATTTAGTCATTTAGTGAAGGCATTGACTAACATATTGAGATTTGTATACGTTAAATCATATAGAATTTGCTCAATTATGTGTACCTCCATTTTGAGCTTTCCTGACTCCAGATCCATTGGCCATTAATGGGTTTCTACATTAGAGAACAGAACACGAGTACCAGAGAACAGAAAGTAAAGAAGATTAGCTTATATAGTATGTGTGTACGTGTGTGTAATGTATGTGAGTTGGTGAGTTTCAATCAGAAGGTGCCTAAATAGCATAGTTACTGCAGCAGAGAACATTAAATAACCTATTATAGAAGAAAACACTAAAAATTAAACCCCCAAAATATGTAATGATATTATTTTTCCTTAATATACAGGTCATTTTTATACACCATTTCACATTTGACACCAGAATACTTTGGTATACAGAGGAGTATATGGTCGACTCAATGACTTCCCCCAACACACATATTTTCCCTGATGGTGTAGTACTGTTAGAGCTGCTTCAGTTAATATACAGTCTTCCAGCACATGCTGCGTCCCAGCCTCATTGTGATCTGAATTATAGATTAACATTGTGATGTGAGAAATCAGTATGTTGAGACACTGTAGGATGACTTTGACAAATTTATCAGCACATCCCAATACACAGCTCCCCATCAGCCACCCTCTGATCACCTTCTTCTCTTGGAGGGGGTGTGTCTGTTCCTCTGCCCAGCAGACGGATTTCAGAATTTCACACCTGGGATCAAAACTTTTAACTATGAAAGATTGGAAGTGAAGAATTATATTATTTAGTTATTGTCTAAACTTACATTTAAAGGGAAAATTTCAGCTCACCATGAGGTCAGCACTCGAGAGTTTTGTCAGTGTCTGTTTATCAATTGCTTTTCTTCGCGTAAGAAGGCTGAACCCAGAATTGTCATATGATATCAGTCAGCTGTAGAAAATGAGCAGAATCACATCTGTACTTGATCAAACATTGAATGGATTTCAGTCTATAACATTGTTATAGTTATCAATTTCCTTTTTTATATTATCTCAATCCCATAAAGAATACAGGATATTCACTTGTGCACAGCAGCAAATCAAGAGAGAGATGACATATAGTCTTTTACTAATGAAGAAAAAAACATATTAATGTTTAATTGTTTATTGACTGATTAATTTCTAAGGATTCCAAAAGGAATTTAAAAACCCTAATAACAGATGGAATTAACAAAGGCATGCATGTAATTATTCAAATCCTATCTAAACAATCATGAGTTCCTCTACAAGTATCTTGTTTCAGTGTTTGATAGCCAAATAACCAGGCGCTCACACTAATGTAGACTAATCCTTATTAATTATGGTATACATTCTACAGCCTATTCTTGAAACCTGTTGTTCACACCATATTAATGTTATCCAGTAGTCTCTATTTATCTGTTTTAACAAAACATATGATGTGATTTTTATTCTGCAAATTTCCACTTTAGTGTTTTTGTAAGTTTAGAGATAAATATGTTTATTTTCAGATAATTTTATTATGCTGGTGAGTGTTATTTTATCACCTGCTTTGTGTACAATATGAAGCATTGAACCACAGCATGCTCTGGTTTTGGCTTTCCATAAAAACAGTCCTTCTTCTGTGCTGTATAAATCGAGTACCCTACAGTCCCTTTGTTATGCCTCTGTTGGTGCAGTAACAATTTTCTTCTTTGCCCGATGAGTCTGTCTGTGTGCTTGTATGACTCTCTGTATGAGTGTGTATGTGTGCCTGTATAACTGTCTGTATTTGTTTGTGTCTGTTTGCATGACTGTCTGTGTTTGTGTACCTGCATCAGTTTGTGTGCCAGTATGATTTTCTGTTTGAACGTGTGTGACAAACTCTGATGAGTTTTTGGAGGGGCCTGCTTGACCGCCTCCTGCCCTGTGACTATGGTTGCATAACCCAAATGGCATTACCAGATATTCATTGTGTCCACTACGAGTATTAAATGCCGTCTTCCACTCATGATTCTCTTTAATTCTAACCATATTGTAAGCGCTCCTAAGGTCAAGCTTAGTAAATACTTTAGCTCCCTGAAGTCTATCGAACAATTCGGAAATGAGTGGGATAGGGTATGCATTTTTATAGTGATTTTATTAAGTGCTATGTAGTCTATGCAAGGGTGTAACTCACCACCTGGTGAGGATGACTTTCTTATGTGCCCTTTGCTCAAGGATTCTTTGATGTATTCCTCCAATATTTTACTCTCCTGGGGAGATAAGGCATAAACTGCCCCCTTAGATGACATAGCGCCTGGAAACAGGTTAATGGCACAGTCATATGCTCTGTGGGGAGGCAATACATCAGACTGAGCCTTGTTAAACACCTCCTGAAGTTCTCGGTATTGTATGGGAACTCCAGGAGTTTGGGAAGTGGTAGTGGGAAGGTCAATAGTATCCGATCTCTTTAGTACTGGTTTTATATATCTCCCCATACACTCTTTACCCCATTCTAATATCTCCCCATTAGCCCAGTCAATATAGGGATTGTGCTTACTCAGCCACAGAAACCCTAATATGATAGGACACAATGGAGAAGTAATAACCTGAATCGTCATCTCCTCCCTACGGGAGGCCCCAATAGAGATCATAATAGGGACAGTTTTGTGGGTTATAAACAGTTGTGTGAGTGGTCTACCATCAATAGCCTCTACAGCTAGCGGCGTAGGTCTCTCCCTGACCGGTATCTCATTACCCCTAACAAACTGGACATCAATAACATTTCCAGCAGGACCTGAGTCCACTAGGGCACTGCAAGAAAACTTCTTGTTATCAAGGAAAATAGATACCTCAAGAAGGAACCTACTTTTGTTTTTGTTAGAGGACAACTCCATCACACCTAAGATCTGTCCCCTGAAGGTTCTTAGGTGCTGAAGTTTTCCGGACGCACTGGGCAGTTAGTTAACATATGTCCCATTTTGCTGCAATATAGCATAACCCCTCCCTTCTCCTATACTGTTTTCAGCCTCGGACAACTGCATGGGTTCGGGTTCGGACTGTACAGGGAGATTAGACAAAACAGGTTTAGAGAACCGAGGTGCTAGGGGCATAGCCATACATCTGGTCTTGCTTCTGGTGACTTCTCTGAGTCTTAACCTATTATCAATGTGCATGACAAACGTAATAAATTCGTTAAGACTCTTAGGTAATTCTATAGCGACTATCGCATCTAGTATAGTCTCTGAGAGACCCTTTTTGAATGCTAAGATTAACCCATTGTTAGTCCAGTCTACCTCGGAAGCTAAGGTATGGAATTCAATAGCATAATCCAAGATAGACCGGTTACCTTGTGTGATGTGCATTAGGTCATCCTCTCTACCCAATGGCTCAAACGTGAGCTTGAATTCGACAAGGAATTTCTGGTAATTATTAGCAATGCTTTGATTGCTCTCCCACAATGGATTAGCCCAGGCAAGGGCCTTGCCCTATAATTGATTCATTAGATAACCAATTTTTACTCTGTCCGTGGGGAACAACCCTGGTGAGGCCTCAAAATGGTACTCCACCTGATTAAGAAAACCCCTGCACTCCTGGATATTGCCATCAAACTGTAGGGATGGCGATAAGGAGATGCTAGGGGTCCTATTAACAGTTGGTGGAGGTACACAGGGTAGAAGTGCTATAGGAGGAGACGCTGCAGGCTGCAGATGCACCGCTCTAGCGAGAAGCGTACTGAAAGCCTGAGCGAATTGATCCATGCGGTGATCATTCTCCTCTAATTTCCTCTCAAAAGCAGCTATGTGCTGACACAGTTCTACAGGATCTATGGCCATGTCGTAATGTCAGGATTACTGTTTGATCCAGCACGTAGAACTGTATAGCATGGATGACAAATAAGTAACATATTACCAGTCCTTAGAATGGCCAGATTTAACATACATAGAATAGTCAAAAATACTAGCTGAGGTCAGGGAACACAGAAAGGGACACAGCGATGAGGAAAGCCAGTAGTCAGGATACCAGAATATAGAGAAGTCAATAAACAAAGCCAAAGTAAAAAAACAGGTAGAAAACTATAAACAGAAACGCACTCTCGACAAAGTCTACCGGCGAAACGCGTCTCGGATGTCCAGGAGGATCAAAGACTCATTTTTATTACTGTTTTATTACCGTTATTTTATTTTGTATTAATTTAATACATTTTATTTTTTCTACTCCCTACCTGTGGACGTAAGGAGTGTTCCTGATACCCATCCATAGGATTTTGTGCCCCCTTAGTGTCACATACATCATTATACTCAGAGCCAGAGCTATAGGCTCTGAATCAGGTGAGCATTTCTGTGTATTTTCCATTTCAATAACTATTTACACTATGCCTGGTTTCTTCCACCTTTAAAGGACCTGCACGATTTTCATCAATTGTTGGTTTCGTGTTACCTCCAAAACATGCCTGCCTAAGCGATCTAAGCCTATCCTGTTGAGGCTCAGTACCATGTGAGTGGTTCTATATGCTTTCACACCACTTCACTGCTGTTTAACGTATTACACTATTGTATTCTTTATCTCAATCCCCACCTCTAGGTTATTACCAATATACCCAAGAAAGAGGGAGGAGGTGAGTTATTCACGGATACCTCCTGACTGGTGTTGGTTTTTTGCCACACAGTCTATTATCACATTTTGTATTTTTGTGTTAAGTTATGAGAGAATTACACATTGGCGGTAGCAGCTCACCTAATCTTTTCCACCTTTTAAGTGCCTGAATACACAATATCACTCTATATCACTCATATCCAGAAGGATATTGATACTTTAGAGAGAGTTCAGAGAAGGGCTACTAAACTGGTTCATGGATTACAGGATAAAACTTACAAGGAAAGTTTAAAGGATCTTAACATGTATAGGTTGGAGGAAAGACGAGACAGGGAGGATATGATAATAACATTTAAATTCATAAAGGGAATCAACACAGTAAAGGAGGAGACTATATTTAAAAGAAGAAAAACTACTACAACAAGAGGGCATGGTCTTAAATTAGAGTAGCAAAGGTTTAAAATTAATATCAGGAAGAATTACTTTACTGAGAGGCTAGTGGATGCATGGAATAGCCTTCCAGCTGAAGTGGTAGAGGTTAACACAGTAAAGGAGTTTAAGCATGCATGGGATATGCATAAGTCTATCCTAACTATAAGATAAAGCCAGAGACTAATGAAAGTATTTAAACAAAATTGGGCCGATTCTATGTTTCTATGTTTCTAGTGTGCGCTCGCCTCCTGAATCTTCTCCACCATCTCCAAGGACATCTGTATCTGAAATGGAATCATCTCATGTGAAGGAGAAAGTTGTGACATCAGCTGCACCTGTTACCATGGGCACAAGTTGCTCACCCACTTTCAATTTTACTATTACCAACACCAAAACCACTAACACAACCACCACCACCATCATTTCACAACCATTCGGGTTTCACCTGTCACTCTATCACTTTTTTTTTCCGCACTGGGCACTTCACACGAAGGACAGGCAACCAATATTCTAAGTATGGTTCTGCCCTCCTACACTATTTAGTTTAATTTTTTCTGCCTCTAATTCCTCTCTTTTCGCTATTATGATTTAAGGTCCAGATACTTTGTAACAACTGAGAGATCAACGACTCAGATTGTTTGTTGATCGGTTGCAGCAACAGCCTCCTAATAGGATGTGTTACATTTTATATCAATTCGGTTACATCTGAACTGATACATACTGATAACATATTCAAACATTATTGGGTTTGCATTAATAGGGAGACATTATAATATAAATGGTTCTTCCTAAACACATCTTAGGCTGTTTAACTTTATAGCTGCTTTACGATACTTTTTTTTAATTTTATGGTCAGTTTTTCAGTAACTAGGACACTGCTTATATTTTATTCCACTGAACATTACAGACTATGCAG
>OW240914.1:12115809-12127746 GCA_933207985.1 Pelobates cultripes | reverse complement strand
TGTTCATGTACATCCAACTTGTCTTGTTGCAACTACTTGTTTGTTAGTCCACCTATTAAACAGTGCTGGAATGTGTAAGTACTTCATTAATAATAATAATAATAATAATAAATATAATAATAATAATAATAATAATAATAAATATAATAGATAAGAATTTTGTATGCTTTGCAAAAAAAATACATAGTTCAAATAGTTTACCACAATACACTGCAAGGAATTATCAGTATGTCCCCTTCTCACCACTCTCTGCATTTCTGGCAGATATATGATACATTATTCCACCAAGTTGTAAAGAAAAATAAATTCTCACACCTGGAAAACGTTCCTATGAAGATACCATATGGTATTTTAATTTTACTACGAAAAGAAAAAATATCAAGTCATTGTGAGGACTGTCTGATGACATTTTTGCTTCTTAGCTTTCCAGCATCTTCTTATAAAACCATAGAGTTCAAGATTTCGTATTGTTGAAATAAGCTGATGAAACTGATCAGAACAGCATCGGTCCCAAATAAACATGTGATGGGTTTCAGTTTATAATACCAAGATTTATTTTTACTGTCCCTTTTATACATTTCACATCCCTATTTAGAACACTAAGTGCTCTCTTGTGGGCATATGCTAATCCAGAGAGAAATATAATACAGTAATTTACTAATGAAGAAAAACAAAAATAAGTTTTGTATTAAGATTTTAGATCTGAGAAAATCTAACCCCATCCTACCCGGCGGAATTAATGGCAGCATCAAATTCATGACTTAATTTAATGCGAATTAGTAGTCCTACCCAAATGATTTTATGATAGTATTTATTCCTTTTTATGAAATATTTTGGGGGTGTACATAAAACCATGCACTCTACTTACCTGTGAATTTCAAATTAAAGTTAAATAGTCACTTTTCTAAAACAAAATACTAGACTTGTGCACAGTGAGAAAGTTCAGTTTGGCTGAATATTTTTTTTTTAAAACTTAAATTTTGATTTTATTTGGATGTCAATAGCTTGTTAATAGGATGCTTCTCTAAATAAACTAAGCATACCTTTTAAAATAACAGTAGTAAAAAAAAATTTTTACATTATATTTTTCATTATTAGAATTATTGAAAACTAATCAAAGCAATACATTTACTTAGAACGTAAGCTGATTTGAGCTGGGCCATCAGCAACTTCTGTTTCTGTACGTTCAACTTATCTTGTTGCAACTACTTATTGTTATTCAATAGTGATGTCCCGAACGGTTCACTGGCGAATATTTCTGGGCGAACATCGCTTGTTCGCGTTCGCCACGGACGGCGAACATATGCGCTATTCGGTCCGCCCCCTATACGTCATCATTGAGTAAACTTTGACCCTGCACCTTACAGTCAGCAGACACATTCCAGCCAATCAGCAGCAGACCCTCCCTCCCAGACCCTCCCACCTCCTGGACAGCATCCATTTTACATTGATTGTGAAGCTGCATTCTTAGTGAGAGGAGGGACAGTGTAGCTGCTGCTGATTTGATAGGAAAATTGATAGCTAGGCTAGTGTATTCAGTGTTCACTACAGTCCTGAAGGACTCATCTGATCTCTGCTGTAAGGACAGCACCCCAAAAAGCCCTTTTTAGAACATCAGTCTGCTTTTTTTTTCTGTGTAATGTAATTGCAGTTGCCTGCCTGTCAGCCTGTGTGTCAGGCTCACAGCATATACTGTGCCCACTTGCCCAGTGCCACCACTCACTCACTGGTGTCCCAATAGCTTGCATTTAAAAAAACAAACAAAACTTTTTGGACTGTAATATAATAGCAGTCAGTTTCCTTCACGAGTGTGCGTTTCAGGGCCTGCCCAGTGCCACCACTCACTGACTGGTGTCACAATAGCTTGCATTTAAAAAAAAACGAAACTTTTTGGACTGTAATATAATAGCAGTCAGTTTCCTTCATGCTTGTGCGTTTCAGGGCCTGCCAGGGCACAGTGTCACACCAGTGCAACTCATATCTGGTGTATCAGTAGTGTACATTTAAAAAAAAAAATACAATTTTGACTGTAATAGATTGAATAGCAGTTAGTTGTCTGCCAGCATGTGTGTCAGGCTCACAGTGTATACTGTGCCCACTTGCCCACTGCCACCACTCATATCCGGTGTCACAATAGCTTGCATTTAACAAAAAAAAAACTTTTTGGACTGTAATATAATAGCAGTCAGTTTCCTTCACACGTGTGCGTTTCAGGGCCTGCCAGGGCACAGTGTCACACCAGTGCAACTCATATCTGGTGTAACAGTAGTGTACATTTAAAAAAAAAAAAATAATTTTTGACTGTAATAGATTGAATAGCAGTTAGTTGTCTGCAAGCGTGTGTGTCAGGCCTACAGCGTCTACTCTGCCAACTTCTGCCACTGCACAGTGCCACTCATATCTGTTGTCACAGTAGCTTGCACGCATAGTACCACTAATCGAAAAAAAAATGACAGGCAGAGGCAGGCCACCCCGCAGGGGCCGTCGTGGTCGTGGTGCTGTGATTCCCTTTGGCCCTAGAATAATGCCCAGTGTTCAGAGGCCACGTACCCTGAACTCGAAAAGTTCTGAGGACATAGTTGACTGGCTAACACAGGACACCCAATCTTCTACAGCTTCCGCTCGGAACCTTGACGCACCATCCTCCAGATTAGCTTCGGGCACCTCTCAAGTTACCACTCGCCCGCCTGCCGCCACCACCAACACTAGCACCACAGCAGCTTCACTTGGTATGTCAGAGGAGTTATTTACACATCAGTTGGAAGAAAAGAGTGATGCGCAACCATTATTGCCAGAGGATGTAGATAACAGGGATATGTCTCAGTCAGGCAGCATTACACACATGGACGTACGGTGTGATGATGATGATGTTGTACCCGCTGCTGCTTCCTTTGCTGAGTTGTCAGATACAAGTGAAGCGGTTGATGATGACGATGCGTCTGTGGATGTCACGTGGATGCCCGCTAGAAGAGAAGAAGAACAGGGGGAAAGTTCAGATGGGGAGACCGAGAGGAGGAGGAGATGAGTTGGAAGCAGGGGGAGGTCGTCGCAAGGAGCTAGTGGCACAGTCAGACAGCATGCATCGGCACCCGGGGTCAGCCAGACAGCACGCCAATCAACGCATGCTGTTGCCACCACCAGAATGCCGTCATTGCAGAGCTCAGCTGTGTGGCATTTTTTTTGTGTGTCTGCCTCTGACAACAGCGAGTTGTGGGAAGTCCAACACCCACCTAGGTACAACTGCTTTGCGAAGGCACATGATCGCACATGACAAACGCCTATGGGATCAACACATGAGTACAAGCAGCACACAAACTCAAAGCCGCCATCCTCCTCCTGGTCCAGCATCTTCAGCCACGTTAACCACTGCTGTCCTCCTTGCCCCCTCTCAACCATCCGCCCCTCCGTCTCTCGCCTTGAGCAGTTCCTGCTCATCTGCCCACAGTCAGGTGTCTGTCAAGGACATGTTTGAGTGTAAGAAGCCAATGTCACAAAGTCACCCCCTTGCCCGGCGTCTGACAGCTGGCTTGACTGAACTCTTAGCCCGCCAGCTTTCACCATACAAGCTGGTGGAGTCTGAGGCGTTCAAAAAATTTGTAGCTATTGGGACACCGCAGTGGAAGGTACCCGGACGAAATTTCTTTGCACAAAAGGCAATCCCCAACCTGTACTCGATTGTACAAAAGGAAGTAATGGCATGTCTGGCACACAGTGTTGGGGCAAGGGTCCATCTGACCACTGATACCTGGTCTGCAAAGCATGGTCAGGGCAGGTATATCACCTACACTGCGCATTGGGCAAACCTGCTGACGGCTGCCAAGCATGGAATGCGTGGCTCTGCAGAGGAGTTGGTGACACCGCCACGACTTGCAGGCAGGCCTGCTGCCACCTCCTCTACTCCTCCTACTCCATCCTCTTCCATAACCTCCTCGGCTGAGTCCTCTTCTGCTGCTGCGTCTTGCTCCACATCAACGGCACCCCCCCAGCTCCCCAGGTACTATTCCACATCCCGGATATGGCAGTGTCACGCCGTCTTGGGGTTGACTTGCCTGAAAGCAGAGAGTCACACCGGACCAACACACCTGTCCGCCCTGAATGCACAGGTGGATCAGTGGCTGACTCCGCACCAACTGGAGATCGGCAAAGTGGTTTGTGACAACGGAACAAATTTTTTGGCGGCATTGCATTTGGGCAATTTGACACATGTGCCGTGCATGGCACATGTGTGTAATCTGATCGTACAATGCTTTGTGCATAAGTACCCAGGCTTACAGGACGTCCTGAAGCAGGCCAGGAAGGTGTGTGGCCATTTCAGGCATTCCTACATGGCCATTGCACACTTTTCAGATATCCAGCGGCGAAAAAACATGCCAGTGAGGCGCTTGATTTGCGACAGCCCGACACGTTGGAATTCAACACTCCTAATGTTCGACCGCCTGCTCCAACAAGAAAAAGCCGTTAATGAGTATTTGTATGACCAGGGTGCTAGGACAGCCTCTGCGGAGCTGAGAGTTTTTTTGCCACGTTACTCATGCGCAATGCCTCTAGGCTCATGCATCCTTTTGAGGAGGTGACAAACCTAGTCAGTCGCACCGGAGGCACCATCAGCGACATCATACCATTTGTTTTCTTCCTGGAGCGTGCCCTGCGAAGAGTGCTGGATCAGGCCGTAGATGAGCATGAAGAGGAAGAGTTGTGGTCACCATCACCACCAGAAACAGCCTTATCAGCATCGCTTGCTGGACCTGCGCCAACGCTGGAAGAGGATTGTGAGGAAAAGGAGTCAGAGGAGGAATGTGGCTTTGAGGAGGAGGAGGAAGACCAACCACAACAGGCATCCCAGGGTGCTCGTTGTCACCTATCTGGTACCCGTGCTGTTGTACGTGGCTGGGGGGAAGAACATACCTTCAGTGAGATCACTGAGGATGAGGAACAGGACATGAGTAGCTCGGCATCCAACCATGTGCAAATGGGGTCTTTCATGCTGTCGTGCCTGTTAAGGGACCCTCGTATAAAAAGGCTGAAGGAGAACGACCTGTACTGGGTGTCCACACTACTAGACCCCCGGTATAAGCAGAAAGTGCCTGAAATGTTATCGAATTACGGCAAGTCGGAAAGGATGCAGCAGTTCCAAAATCAATTAAAAAGTATGCTTTACACAGCGTATAAGGGTGATGTCACAGCACAACGGGAATCTAACAGGGGAAGAGGTGAAAGTAATCTTCCTCCTCCCACGACCACGACGGCAAGGACAGGACGTTTTACAGACGTTTTGTTGATGGAGGACATGCGGAGCTTTTTAAGTCCTACGCATCGCCACAGCCCTTCGGGGTCCACCCTCAGAGAACGACTCGACCGACAGGTAGCAGACTACCTCGCCTTAACTGCAGATATCGACACTCTGAGGAGCGATGAACCCCTTGACTACTGGGTGTGCAGGCTTGATAATAATGAGCTATCCCAATTTGCGATATAACTTCTGGCCTGCCCCGCTTCCAGTGTCCTGTCCGAAAGGACCTTCAGTGCAGCAGGCGGTATTGTCATTGAGAAGAGAAGTCTCCTAGGTCAACAAAGTCTAGATTACCTCACCTTTATTAAGATGAATGAGGGATGGATCCCGAAGGGACTGACAGTGGGCGATACATTCGACTAAAAAAGGCCTGATGAGAGGGATGTAACAGGGTGTCACGGCTGCCGGCCCGCCGCGTGATATTTAAATCCCTAGCTCACCCCAGTACCTTGCCCTGTCATGGTTTCCTGTTCCTGGTTTCCTGAGAGTGCTTTATCATTGTGAATCTGATTTCCTGGTATCCTGATCTTGGCTTTTCCCTGGTTATTCTGAATTCTGGTTTCCCTGACTTGGCTTGTGTAAACGGTATTGTGTATTTTCTGGCTTCCTTGACCTCGGCTTACCCTCTGACCATTCTCTGTCTCTAGTGTATTAGTCCGGCCATTCTAAGGTCCGGTTTACGCTCTGTCCTTTTATTTTCCTTTTCTTGCCTATGTATATGTTTACATAGTTTCTGCGTGCTGGACCACACTAGTAGTCGTGACATTGGGATTAAACTGATAAGAATAGTACTACTTAACACACCACTCCTATCTGGTGGCACATTAGATTGCATGCGCAGTGCCCCAAATTTGAAGAAGGAGGACCGACCAAGCATCTTTTTCCATCTCCCGGTTCCTACAATCGATGCCATATACACGTTCCCTGATAGGGGACGTAACAGGGATTAAACTGATAGGAATAGTACTACTTAACACACCTTATAATAACGCAGAGAGAGGCAACACAGAGAGAGGAGTCTGAACAAGAGGAGTCAGAGGAGGAAGGTGGCTTTGAGGAGGTGGAAGACCAAACACAGCAGGCGTCAGAGGGGGCTTGTTGTCACCATTTGGGGACCCTTGTTGTACGTGGCTGGGTGGAGGAAGAGACCTTCAATGACATCAGTGAGGTCAAGGAACGGGACATGGCTAGCTTGGTATCCAACCTTGTACAAATGGGGAGTTTGCGGTTGTGCAAAAGGACTGTTTGCGGTTGTTTGCGGTGCGTTAAACGGGGAGTTTGGTCTGTCACTGTGAAGCGGGCGTAACCCTTACACTACCTGATCAATACAACAGCATACCTAATGTTTTAAAGCACGTTATTCCAAACAATTTAGGAATGTTAGGTGATTTATGCCCTTTATGGATTTAAACCAAACTCTGCATCAACTATGTCATTTTCCATGGGAGTTTTGCCTTGGATACCCCTCCGGCATGCCACAGTCCAGGTGTTAGTTCCCTTGAAACAACTTTTCCATCACTATTGTGGCCAGAAAGAGTCCCTGTGGGTTTTAAAATTCGCCTGCCTATTGAAGTCTATGGCGACATCACTATTATTCAACCTATTGTACAGCACTGTGGAATTTGTTAGCACTTTATAAACAAACAAAAACAATAATAATAAAGTAACAAGAAACACTATAGCATAAAATAGCACAAACCAAAAAAAGAACTGCATTCCAATCAGAGGACGTATACATTTGGTATTGTTTGTACAGTCACTATTGCATTCCCAATAGAGGACATGATGGCACCAGTGATTATTGTTTGGTAAAAATAATCCCAGACCTACCTTATAAATCATCCTCTAAACATTAGGTAAGATGGGACCTGGACATGTAGCAAACACCTAATAATAATAATAATAATATATTGTAACGGATCACCTGGCACCCCGACTGGGTACCTCTGTTAAAGGATGCTCCTAGCGTTTCCTGAGGACTCCAAGCACTCTGGCAGACACCACAATCACCGAACCGGAGACGCATATAAGTACTTTTAAGCATATGAATGTTGTATACAGCTGAATAGGAAAAACCATGCGAATAGGTTTACACTCCTAGCAATCAAACTGGAACAGCATACAATAAATCCTCCCCCAATAATGAGACAACACTTCACTTTGAGGGTTAAGCAGGAACTGTATTACTTGGCACCAAAGGGCCTTCTTTTATGCAGGTTTTCCCTACACAGGACCACCCACAGGGTTTTTCAGAACAACCAATAAACACATTACAACATATAAAATGCAAGTACAGCAGCCAATCAGACACAATGGGACGATAAAAACACACCCATCATATTCCTCCCCTCTGCTTAGGAGATAATTGAGTCAATGACTGTATCTACTCAATTATCTCCAAGCTGAAAAGTTACACTTTTTATACATTTTTATAGCTTTGTGAGCTTACATCACATACAAATAAAACTTATATTTCTGTGATCAGCATAACTTGGGGAGCAACATATGTAAAAATCACATGAATCCGTCCAGGGGTTAAAAGTTAGGTTGAGGTCCCTTTATTATCAATTGCAAGCATGGCTTTTCCTTCCCAAACCAGTTCCCACTGGTCTGGCAGTGTCCCTGGGACAACTCCCTGCTGGAGAACAATGGAGCTGGGGGAGGGGAAGAGCCTCACCTTCCCAGGGATTCAAAGGGGAAGAAAAAGTGTCCAAAAAGTTTCCATGTGTCCATACACTGTTCTTAAAAGGGCCAGCACTGTACAATAAAAGTCCATAAGCCCAAATCAGTTCTTAAAGGGCAATACATCCCAGGGCCATAGTCGCAGGGCAGGAGGCTAGCAATCAGTCCTCTCCAATGCCCAGTGGCGAGGTCGGTTTCGCCACATATATATCTTGCTCTTCAATGTTCTAGCACCCCAACTTCATCCTGCTGTGCCAAGGGATGCCTAATAATCTTTATTCCCTTAAGTAAAGAGAATGTTCATATCTACCATAATAATAAGTATTAGGGAAAAAGCCAGATATTTTTCTCCACATTTTTACTGTCTGCATCATGCACTAATATTATTTGGCTGTACACCCAGATATAGCAATAAACAATATAGCATTTATGTACATATATAAACAATATAGTTACATAGCTGAAAAGAGATGTGAATCCATCAAGTTCAGCTTTTCTCACATTTGATTCTTGCTGTTGATCCAAAAGAAGGCAAAAACGCCAGTGTGAAGCACTTACAATTGCAGTCAGATATCTCCTTGGATCAAAAAGCTATTACCCCACTAATTAAACTTTATATACTTGTACATTATGCTTTTTGCAAGTATTTATCCAACTGGTGTTTAAACATCTGTATGGACTCTAATAAAAACACCTCTTTAGGCAGAGAATTTCACATCCTTATAAAGGAACTGTAAAAAAACAATTGCTCTGCCTTAGATTAAATCTCATTTCTTCCAGGCTAAATGTATGAAATTATCTCCTATGTATAGTCCTGTTTATGAATAGATTTCCAGATAATGGTTTGTACTGGCTCCGGATATATTTGTAAATGTTATCAAATCCCCTCTGATGTGCCATTTTTTTAAACTAAAGAGATTTAACTTTGTTAACCTCTCATTATAACAACAATGCTCCATTACTTTTATCAGTGTTGTAGCCGGCCTCTGCACTTTTTCTAGTGCCATAATATCCTTCTTTAGAACAGGTGCCCAAAATTGCGCAGCATATTCAAGGTGAAATCTTACCAATGATTTAAAAAGAGGCAAAATTATATTTTAATCCTGAAAATGAATGCCCCTATTTATACATGACAAAACCTTGCTGGCCTTTGCCACTGCTGTTTGACATTGCACATTGTTACCTAGTTACCTAAATCCTTCTCATTTGTTGTTATCCCCAATTTACTTCCACTTAGGGCATAAGTTGTTTGTGCATGCTTTACCCCATAGTGGATAACTTTGCATTTCTCTACATTAAATTTCATCTGCCATTTAATTTCTCTACATTAAATTTTATCTGCCATTTAAGTGTCCAGTCCCCCAAGCTATCTAAATCCCACATGCGACAAAGCAATATCCTGCTCACATTGCCCATAGCACAATGATATACATCATTTATTTGACCACTGAGATGATGCACTAAATCAGCTGACTGAGAGATATCATGAGATATCAGAGTGCACAGTAAGCTACAAACACATGTGGTTTGGGTGCAGTGACACTGCAGCTTTCTAGGAACTTCAATTATTACATTTCAGGGGAGTCCACCTCTTGAGGTTGTCATACTCACTGTCAGTAGAGCCACTTCCACAGCACTGACCAAGTAAAACTCAAGTTAAGTGATGCAGGATCCCAATGCACATCTATTTTCCACTAATAATTGCAATAGAGAATTCACATAGTTCCAAAAAAAATATTAGCTGCTAAGGTCCATAGTTAACATTTATAATTTTTCATGATCTGCTCGTCTGGTCACGTAGACTGGATTCAGAAGTGGGGTGAATATTATGTAAATCAACCAAATGTACTTTTTTAAAGACAAAGAATATCCACTATTTGGAATTGTATATTTAACAAACATGGATTCAAAATACATACATACAACTATCAAGTGTGAACTGCAAGTGGAGAAGACTTTCTAACAACCAAAGAGGGATGGAATCTTGACGATGGTAACGGAAATACAGATATATGTTACAGTAATGAATATAAAAAGTAACAGAAATGCTGGAATTGAAATTATGAACATGCTAGCTCTAGCATTGTAGCAAAATCACAGAAGAAGTGGTCGATAACATTGGGGCCCACACAAAAATATAGTTGACTTGCAAGTACAAATATTACTAGCGCAAATATGAAATTCAATGTCCAACATCATGCAACCAAGCTATATTGAACAGGTTTATTCATAATGAGAATATAATGTAATGGGGTACATATTGCTTGCTATCAATTATAGACATCCCATGTAAAAAGAACTAGGTCATCTTCAAAAGAGTATTGTTACCCCTTCTCTTATTATCATGTAAAGCACATTTGGGACAATATTCATAACCAAAAGGATGTCAGCAGTGACCAAATGGGCTAGAAAGAAACACAAAGGGGAATGCAACTGATGACTTGTTGAAACAAGGATAATTATCAGAAAGTTCTCACTTAATGTTATAAGGTAAATTAGTAGGACTATACTGAAGTAAGGTATGAAGTAAGGTATCTGAATGGCATGTAAAGCAGGAAATCCCAAGATGAATGGTTGTCTCCATGAATTTCTTGATATTTAATCTGTATATTATTAAACATCATTGTACCTTATATCTCTAAACAGAGGTCACCATGAAGAAAAACATCTTCAAAGTTTTCTAGATGTAAAAAGATAGAAAAATAGATGTAAATGAAGGGCTAGCTATGAGAGAGAAAGAGTGTTGGAGAGAGATAGGTATATAGAAAGAATCAGAGAGAGGCAGAAAAGATTGTGATAGATAAAAGAGAATGAAAGAGAGAAAAATATTTCCCCTCAGTGCCATGAATTTTTATACATAATTGTATTAAAAAATATGTAGTTTTCTCAAACTGAATACCAAAAAATCTTCTTCCCATTTACTTCCGCTGATGTGGAATGCAGTATACAGACACACACAGACACACATCCAAAGTAACAACCAACTTTAAAGAATAACACACACTCACATGTGATGGTTTCTTTGGACAGTATTAGGACACACATCTCAGACAGCAGATAGATGTGTGAAAGATTGCTCCAGAATGTACTTAGTAGGAAAAAAAAACAATAAAAAAAAACACAAACATAAGTAAAATCAGAATGGAGTTGCACAAAATATACTGTGTTCATTGGATGAGTATCTGTTTTTTTTTTAGATTTTAAAATAAAAATGATTGGGGCATATTCCTAACTAAAGTAGCAACCAAAGACAAAATCAATGTTTCAGATATGAACATTTTCATTATTTATAATATTTTTTTTTTTCATTGAAGATGTGGACAAGCAGGCTCAATTCCTCAAATATAAATCTATTGTAAAACATTATGTGGAAAGTATATAACGAGTTTAACAGAATTAGAAAAATAAATAAAAACGGTCTTCTACATTATAAATTATCTGAGGTTCATCTGAAGTTGTAAAACATGTGTAGAGTTTGGTATGCCTAATGCAACACACAGGGATGAGGGAGTCTGACTTATGGTGGGTTGCTCAAAACTGGACAAAGACAGGAGTTCACCCAATACCTGTCAAAAATAATAAAGTATGAGGGAGTAACACCTTAATTCGGAGTAGTATGTCCAGGAGCTGTTTCACCCACAAATGGCTCTTTGGTAGAAGTATATATATAGTTGTGCCAAATAAGGAACAAGCAAGAAGTTCAGATATTGTGGAAAAGTGATATAACAATATGTATGGTGTTTACGTCTTTAAATCTGCTCGATGCAGAATAAGTATGGTATACACCAAATAATCTACTTAGTGAAAGCAACTATGTGACACAGAACAACAGCATGGAGAGCAGTTTTCTGTGTTATACTTTAGTTGATGTCACAAACCCATATAGTGACACGACTATTTATAATGTATATCTCTTTAAATCTGCTACCGGCAGACCAACTAAATTGTGCACAGTAATGCTTCTT
>OW240914.1:12067480-12115709 GCA_933207985.1 Pelobates cultripes | reverse complement strand
TGGGGTATTATAATTGGGGAAGAATCTATCAACCTTGAATTTTCTATTGCTAGCTTCCCCGTTGATCCAACATTCAATCTGGGGTTTGCTGCTACTTACTTCCCCAAATATCCCTTTATCTGTAAATACCTATTTATCATCCCCATAGGGTGAATATATATATATATATATATATATATATATATATATATATATATGTGTGTGTTCTGACTTTAAATGGGCAATTAGAGACATCTCTACTTTAAGTCACTTATGACTTTATCTAATATGAAAATCTCCATCTTTCCCATAATTAAGCACTACTTAATATACCCCACAGATTAATATCCAATTCAATGTCAGACACAGACTAACAACTTTGTTGCAATAATTTGCAACATTATATAAAAGTAACAGTCCTAGTCTGTATTGAAATGGCTTGGCTATAATTGATACAGAGGTTGGTCCTATTTTCACCACTGATTATTTTCTTTTTTTTCACTTCACTAATTACTTTTTGAATTATTAGGGATTAATAAAAGTATAGTTTTCTTTTTGCTCTCAATTTATTAAGGCATTTTTAACCTATCAAAAATAGAGCAGGCTCTTCAAGGGTACTAGGTCTGCTAGTGAGTCTGTTTATTTATTTTACTTACCCCTTCCAGCCCTTCTTTCTTTGTTCATTTTTTGGGTTATGCCCTGAGTATTCCACAACCATTACAACCCTGGTGGAAAGGTTGTTCCCTCTCGTATCATTGTTGTACTTTTCTAGTTTTAACATATTTAACTGTTTCCCTAATTACAAGTCAAAATTTAGTTGTATCATTATGTCTCTGACAAAAGATAGACAAGCAGTAGTCAAAGAATCTGATGGACTCTGCACCACTGCTTGGAATGGTTGTAGAGTAATTAGGACAATATGATTAGAAAACAAATGGAAAAAAGCCCACAAGAAATTACCTAAAGGACAACAATTAAAAAGAAGGGTAACCTGGAGAAAATAAAATAAAATAATAGAAAACAAAAAAAATTATATTGAGTCTTTATTTTAGTCAAATTCAAAGAAACAAGAGAGACAAAAAAGTGCATTTAAAAATATAGCTGATAAATCCTTGTAATTGATATTAATATGGTTATGAATATAAATCTAGTTTGGTAATTTGATATTTCATGTATTCAAATACCTACATGGAGTGTTCATATCATATTAAGTTTAAATGCCTTATCTGTCTTAGTTATAAGACCCTTGGACATTTTTTTTCTGTAGGATCTGCAAGGTTATTCCATAATGGTGGTGTTCTATGATACAGATCCTATTTTAAAAATGGTCCATCATTTTTAAGATTTTTTTTCTCACGGCGTCTTTGATGTCTTCATTCCTAAAACTGTATATAATTGGATTAATCATAGGAGTCACTACAGTGTACAACAAGGATACCACTCTGCTGACAGCCAATGATTTTCCTTTGGAGGGGATCATGTAACTTCCAATTAGTGTCCCATAAAATATAGAAACCACAGTCAGGTGAGAGCTACAGGTAGAGAAGGCTTTCCCTCGCTCAGTATTTGTGGAGATCCTAAGTACAGCTTGGACAATATATATGTAGGATAGGATAATAATTATCAGAGGGGAAACAGCAGCAGGAATACATAATAAGAAAACTTCAGTCTCGAAGAAGTGAGTGTCTGAGCAAGCCAGCTCTTTTAGTGGAATGAAGTCACAGAAAAAATGGTCAATAATATATGATCCACAAAACTGAAGTTTAGTTACTGATATTATTTCAATCAATACTATAGAAAAGCTTGAAAGCCAAGACACAATAACAAGTTTAATGCAAAGCACATGGTTCATTAAGGTGACATATCGCAGAGGGTAACAGATGGCCACATATCGGTCATAAGCCATTATGGACAGAAGGAAACATTCAGAGCCTTCAGAACAAGCGAAAAAATACAACTGAATAATGCAACCTGAAAAAGACATAGTTCCACCTTCATTCCATAAAATATAAAGTGTGTTGGGTACAATAGTTGTAGTCAGAATTAAATCAGAAAAGGACAGTTGTGTTAAGAAGAAGTACATTGGAGACTGTAGATTATAGACGGATGCCACCAGCCAGATAATCAGAAGATTTCCACATATTGTTCCAAGGAAAGAAACAAAGACAAGAAAAAAAACAAATCTCTGGAAGCCATAAAGATTCTGAAATCCAAGGAGAAGGAACTCATTAACCGTTGTCTGGTTTATGATTTGCATTGCCTGGGTACAACAAATAAGAGCAGTGGTAAGATTGCTGTTATTTTACTTTTAGTTTTAATTTACAGTAATGAGGTAATGATCCAGAACACATCTATCATGTATATGTAAATGTATTGATAGATTAGATCTTTCCTGTTATCTTCCCACGACTTTTCACCTCACAGCTCCATAATCATCAGAACGCCTCCTCCTTCGGGATCCCTGTGTCTATAAAGGCTGCTTGGCAAGGTAGGTCCTGCAAGGTAAGTAACATTACCGTTACACTCAGCATATTTTGAGGGGCTGCACTACAGCACTGGGACATTCAGCATTTAAAGTAAAGGTAAATTAAAGGGTTACTGACACTTAGGGAAAATAAACACTTTTACAATTATGTTCAGAATTAATTTTAACTGTACCTCTGGGGTTTGAGTTAAAATAAGAATTAAGAGAGGCTAAATTAGTTTCTAATCCTTATTTTAACCCTCACCTTAACCGTAAATGTGCCATGTCCCAGCACTGCAGTCAAGATCCTAACTATAAGCTAAATGTGTGACAGTAGCTTAATTACGTTGCAGGACCTACCCCACCAAGCAGTTTTTTCAGACAAAGGGATCGCAAGGGACAAGGACCTTTTAAAAATTGCAGAGCTTTGATGGAAGAGTGGACTGTAGATAAAATTATATATATATATGAAACAACTGAGATGCAATTGAAGTGCAGACTTTAAGCTTTATTTCAAGGGGTTGAACAAAAATATTGTATGAAACGTTTAGAAATTGCAACCATTTTCACATACAATCCCCTTATGTCGTAGGCTCAAATGTAATTGGATAAATTAACACAGTCATAAATAACATGTTGTTGAGAATCTGAAGTGCATGGACATCACCAAACACTTGGTTTCCTCCTTTGTGATGCTTTGCCAGGCCTTTACTGAAGCTGTCTTCAGTTGTTGTTTCTTCATGGGTCTGCCTAAGTTTTGTCTTGGCCATTGCGGGATATTCCACTTCTTTGACTTAAACAACTCTTACGTTGCTTTATATTTTGGGTCATTGTCCATCAGTAAAGTGAAGCACCCTCTGATCCACTTTGCAGAATTTTCATTTACTCTGAACAGACAATATATCCCTATACACTTCAGAATTGATTTGGCTGTTTCTGTCTTCTGTCATATAAATAAACACTAGTGACCCAGTGTCATTGGAAGCCATGCATGCCCATACCATCACACTGCTCCTATTGTGTTTTACATGTGATGCTTTAGATCATGAGCCGTTCCTAACCTTCCCAACGTTCTGATATAGGTTGATCTGATATAGGTTGATCAAAGAATGCTGTTCCAGAACTGGGCTGACTTTGTTAGATGCTCATCAGTGTGTTCTTTTGTTCAGTGCGTTCTCATCAGAATTTACCAAACTGATTTTGCCACTCCTAATGTTCCTGCTATCTCTCTGATAGTTTTTATTTTGTAGCCTAAGGATGGCTTGTTTCACTTGCATTGAGAGCTTCTTTGACCGCATATTGTGGGTTCACAGAAACAGCTTCCAAATATAAATGCCATACCAGAAATCAACTTCAGACCTTTTACCTGCTTAATTGATGAATAAATAACAAAGCAAAACTAATAATGAACCTGCCCATCAAACAACTGTTGAGTCAATTGTCCAATTACTTTAGGTCCCTTTAAAAAGAGGCTACATATTAAAGATCTATACATTTCAAACCCTTATTCCAATTTTAATATGAATACACTCACATTAATGCACTTTAATCCCCTACTCATTAATTAACTGTAACTTGAATTGATTTTGGCAAACAGCCAAAATAACAAAACTTGTGTCAGTGTCACGATATATTTCCAGACCTAATTGTATATCCCTGCACCAGCGTTAACCTCATACTTAACCCTACACCAACTGTCACCCTAACCCAACTCCAGCTCCAAACCATAACCAACCCTACACCCACTCTAATGGTGTGATTTCTCTGTACTGTGTGATCTCATTCTGCAGATCTTAATGCATTTCCTGACAATAACACAGTGATTGGTGCGGGGTTTTATGCACAGCCATTTACCTGCAGTAGGGGGGCATGCAGAGAAATTGATAGAATAATTGTAGCTGAATATGGCCATTAAGCAAATTGGCGGATTTTTAGCGCTCACTTTCAACTCACATTGGTGTATGTGGAGTTACTAAACATGACCCCCAGTTAACAGAAGAGCGCTCCAGGCACTGACTGATACCTAGATCACCCTAGTATGAACAGCAATTAGACTGCTTGCACCTAAAACGGAGGATATCCCATTCTATCAAAAGAGAATTTAAAGTGCCAAGTACAATAAATAATATATGCACTGAATATTAGAAATCCAAACTGCGGTGGAATAAAATGTCTCAATCAATATGTATAGCAAGTAATACATATATTGTACCTTTATTTCTTGAAAAAACATTATGCAGCTAACCACTCTCAGCCAATGACTGACATTCTATGCATTCTATGAATTCTAGTTCCCCTATAATGCTAAGGGGTTCATCTCTGTATGTACAGCATGTCAATGGTGCACATACAAATTCTGCAATACTAAATCTAGAATGGTGCACATACAAAGTCTGCAAAACCAAATCTAGAACTGCACTAGATACAAAAAATGCAATCCTAGGTTTGTACTCACTCAACAGGGATTTGTAGTATCTCTGTGGGATACCAAAATGTCCATTCAAAGGAAAATAAAAAAAAAATATATTAATGAATTAAAAGTAATAATAATATTCCTCATGCCATTTTTGTCAGCCCCATTATTTTCATTGATGTGCAGCGTCTGAATTAGCATCTGGTGTCAGGACGCTCCCACCCAATCACGCAGAGCGCCCAACATCAATATGCAACAGCCTGTTACAAGTTCACACACATCTCCCAGGATGCATAGCATGAGCCATATGAAGCCTCCACAGATATCCCAAACATACAAAAAAGACCCTAGTGCACATGCAAATGATCCAGCACAGGCACAAATAAAAAATAGCCCATAACAATCTAAGGGCTTAAAACCCAAAATTGGAAAATACTAAAAAAAGGTACAAAGTAAAAAAAAAAAAAACACAGTTCCCTTGGATCATAAGGACTCCATCACAGATGACACATTACAGCCTCCAAAAATATACAGTGAAATAAATATAAATCCCAATATTGAGAAGATAACCTCTAAGACCCTGAACAGTTATATATGATATAGCCATTATTAGTGAAACACATTTAAATATATGGCATGAATTAATACATCAACCGTTATTATATTAAAAAAACATCATATCACTTCTGTTCATGTAAATGATCAATTCCTGTATAAATAATCAATTTCATATATTCAATACATAATTCATAAAAGAATATCTAATACATTGCATACAATAATATCTACCATAACCAAAGCCTTCCTGTTTTTCAATAATTAGATAAATATGATGTAATTAATCAATAGCATTGTTGATCATTATCAGGTAAAAAAAACAAAGACACCAATATTGTATTGAAGTACATACAAATGTCAATACCCATAAGTGTAAAATAAACAAGTGTAAAATTTTTTTAAAAATATAAAAAAAATTATAAAAGATGTGACAAGTAAAATAAAGAATATGTATAATCAAATCATGTTGACGTGGTGCAAATATAAAGTGCTAAAAGTGTGAATCAAGTGTACAATGATGATAAATATGGATCAAAATGTACAAAAAGAAATCAGTGACAATCAATATCAGAGACACACTAAGTGCAAACATTCCAAAATAATACAATTGAAACCTAAAGTGCTACAAATATAAAGTGCAAATTGCTGATTATTAAAGTTCACGGAATGATAATATAAAGTGCTAATAATTTACAGGAAAGTCCCAATTCAGAAATAAAAGGATTATTACTAAATAAGAGAGAAAAGAAGCAAAGACAGAGAGACCAGGAATAAAGATGTATATATATCCTAAAGGTTCCCTGTGATTGTTAAGCAACCCAAAGGTTAATGATAAAATATAACTTTTATTAAATGCCTTCTAAAAGTCAATAACTAATAAAGTGAGTAAAAAAGGCCTACTGGAAGGGAGAGGAGAATAGAGTTACTGCAATAGCTCAGTAGTACCAAAAAATATAGAAAAAATAGTGATCTAGTGGATGCTATAAAACATCCCATAAAGTCTAGAGAATGTCAAGCTATATAACCCTAATGTAGTAATTGCTGACTCCTAACTCCCATTAATCTAAGGCTGAAGTCATCTGCCTAATAAAGACAAAAACAAAAAACCTCAAAGGAAGGTGCTCAGAGGTAGAAAATACTAAATAATAAACTAGAGAGAAGGTGATGATGTCTAAAACATTATACTAATTCATTATACTAATTCTGGCTGCAGCATCGTCCCCACAAAGTCTCTAACCACCCGCTCATAGAATGTCCCGACGCGCGTTTCGCCACGAGGGCTTTTTCTCCCTTGAAAAGCCCTCGTGGCGAAACGCGCGTCGGGACTTTCTATGAGCGGGTGGTTAGAGACTTTGTGGGGACGATGCTGCAGCCAGAATTAGTATAATGTTTTAGACATCATCACCTTCTCTCTAGTTTATTATTTAGTATTTTCTACCTCTGAGCACCTTCCTTTGAGGTTTTTTGTTTTTGTCTTTATTAGGCAGATGACTTCAGCCTTAGATTAATGGGAGTTAGGAGTCAGCAATTACTACATTAGGGTTATATAGCTTGACATTCTCTAGACTTTATGGGATGTTTTATAGCATCCACTAGATCACTATTTTTTCTATATTTTTTGGTACTACTGAGCTATTGCAGTAACTCTATTCTCCTCTCCCTTCCAGTAGGCCTTTTTTACTCACTTTATTAGTTATTGACTTTTAGAAGGCATTTAATAAAAGTTATATTTTATCATTAACCTTTGGGTTGCTTAACAATCACAGGGAACCTTTAGGATATATATACATCTTTATTCCTGGTCTCTCTGTCTTTGCTTCTTTTCTCTCTTATTTAGTTCTATTTCTAGGGGTTACCCCCCAGTCTTCGTACGCAACCCGACACCTTATCCTTGTTCCTATCCCAGGCTCCAATTCTAAAAGGATTATTAAAATAACTGGTCCAAGGACAAAAAGGTGTGTTTAAAAACCAGCAACAACACCCAAAATTGTAGAGCATCTGTAAATCAAAAAAAGAATATACATTTTTTGGGTGCGGGGGGTTGGATTAGAAAATTATAATACTAAAAACCAAATTCAAATTAGGGTAGTTGGGTAATATTCTAGATTGAAATCCCATGGATTCAACGTATCTAGTTCCCAAATACAGAAAGCCTCCCATAGTAGCATTTTTTTTTTAAATTTATAATCTAAACTAGAAGGACAATTTAAAATGTATTACACATCACAAATTGTTTAACCAATATTTTCTCCCTGTATGCGGGTGACGAAAAACAGACCCCTGGATCATCGAATTGTAATTGTAAATTACAATTTTTCTGTTGCATCTGGGTTGAGTTAATGTACAGTTCTGCCCTCTCCTATTTATCACTCAGTGATAGAGCTCTCTTATAGGCCATCAGCTTTGTCGAAACTCCTCAATTTCAGAGTGACAACTTGATAAAATATGCCAATGTCTGTCAATAATCTTTTTCACATCAATAAATAGATACAAAATTGAGAAATAATCCTATCATCCTATCATCTGCCTTTCATTTAGATTTGGGGAAAAACATATCATGTCTATTCATATTTGTCACAGATTTTTATTGATCTTGTAAATAGATGTTGGTAGGATAGCCTCTCTCTCTCCAAACCTGTGTATCATCTCTTCCAAGTGCTAATCTGCCAAATTGTGTATTGGCTTTTTGGTAATGCTCTAAACACTCAGTGTTTGTATCCAAAGGTTTTCTGTAGATACTTTTTTCCAATTTGCCCTTACATTTAGAGATCAAAATATCCAGGGAAGGAATAGTATTAGTTATTATTGCAAAATCATTGTAAATGTTATTGCTTTTGAACAGCTGTTTAAATATAAAAAAAAAACTCCACGATGCCAGCACATCATCAATATAGCGCCACCATTTAATGGCATGTTTCTTAAATGAATCATTCTCATAGATGACCTTCTTCTCCAGTTCAGACATCGATTGATGTACCCCTCCTTTGTATGAAAAATTCCTCCTGGAATAAAAAATAATTTTCTTTCATTACAAAGATAAGATAATTGTTTATCTTCCGTAAGTTGTATAGTACTGGCACAATCGGGGATGTAACTGAAAGAAACATATACAGCTCTTTGTTGATAATCAGATTTTCCAAAGCTTCTTTAAGGGCTCCATTAATCTTAATTTTTAACACTACTGTTGGATCAGTCTGTGTCTTTCTAAATATATCAGTATCTCTAAGTTGTCTTTTGATCTCCCCAACATAGTCCTTTTTGTCCATCAACACAATGGCACCCCCATTATCTGTGAGTTTGATAACCAAATCCTGATTATTCTGTAATGCTCCAGAATGACCATGTTGAAGCAGATTAAAAAAAAAAAAATTGCATACACCTCCACCACATGATCATTACTCTGTAAATTAAAAGTGCTCTTATTAAAAACTGACTAAACAAATTAATAAGATCAAATCTGAACTACAGACATTAACCTTAAATGTTATGGAGAGACAACTAAGAAAGCTTAAACTAGCCCATCATGTGCAGGGTAATAAAGTGGGCAGACTGCTTGCAAGGGCATTAAAATCCAGGCTCCTACAATCCAAACTACCATACATGATGTCTGTTAATAACACTAAACTGTTTAAGCCTCAAGACATTGTTTAGGAGCTCGCCGCCTATTACAACACACTTTACAATCTAAAACTTGACCAAGACACACATCAGCCTACACTTGACGAAATCCAGACCTTACTAGTGTACATTGAACTACCTATTCTGACAGGACAACAATGCCAATCCCTGCTAGAACCATTCTCGGAAGAAGAGGTACGAAATACAATCCACACACTCCCCAAACATAAAGCACAAGGCCCGGACGGGTTTTCAAATTTCTTTTACATAACCTTTGCTTCCCACACCTTACCAAGCTTTTTACCACTTCAAGAACTCTGTGACCATGCCTGCTGAGATGCTACTAGCCCATATAATCACGTTGCCCAAACCCGGCAAGCCACCTGTGCCAACTTGAGACCCATTTCACTTTTAAATGCTAACATGCGCCTAAATCCCATGCTGATCAAAATGGTCTCCCCTGAGCAAGCAGGATTTGTTCCCTCAAGACAACCAGGAGACAATACCTGTCACTTCTTGAATCTATTTAATTGGGCCCAAACTAGTGAACCACAAGGCTTATTACTAGCCTTGGATGCCGAAAAGGCGTTTGATCGCTTGAATTGGACACACATGAGAGAGGTGCTGTCGAGGATGGATTTTTCTTCCCCCTTCTTAGACAGCATTCTAGCCCTATATTCACACCCCTCAGCGAAAGTGTTTTCTGTCAAGTCCATTCCATATTACCAATGGAACCAGACAAGAATGTCCTCTTTCCCCACTGATCTTCATTTTATGCCTGGAACCCCTGGTAAGAAATATTAAAACCCATAACACAATACACGGCCTACACACACCGACGGGTGAAATGAAAGTGGCACTCTTCTGCACCTTATGATCTTGATAAGCAGATACAGACAGGTCTCCTAGTATAAAAATAATTCCAAAAAATCCCAAGCACTGGCACTACAACTGCCTGCACAAGCCATACAAAGCCTACAATCCACTTACCCATTTGACTTGTGCACAACATCAATATCCTACCTTAGCATTAAACTCCCTAGGACACGCAACATGATAGTGAAAGAAAATCACATCCTGCAACGGAAATCATGGGAGGATAAGGGAACATCATGGCTAGGATGTATGAACACTGTAAAAATGATGGCACTACCACATATCTTATATCTCTTCCGAACCTACCCATTGCCCTACCAAACACACTCCTGAAGAAATTCCAAATGGTTATCAATGCGCACATTTGGAAGAGGAAACCCCTGTGAATAGAGCAGGACTTGCTATGGTGCCCCTACACGAAAGGTGGCCTAAGCATACCGAATGTACACTTATACTGTAAGGCTTCGATACTCGCACAAGGCATATCAATACTTGAGATAATTTTGCCCCCAGTATGTCTAGCATTTGAAAATGCATGTTCGATCCGGGGTACAGTAGAACAGGCCCTTTGGGCTGGCTCTGTAAGACCCGAACAGAATCATAATATGCTGCCCTTCACAAAACTACTATTAAGCATATGGGGACAGATATTACCCAAACTCCAAGTAGAAAAGGAACTATTGCACGAGCCTCACAACAGATATGTGTTTAGACCTGTGGATAAAGCGAGGTGTCCTATATGTAGGTTCTCTATACAACAAGATTGCTCATCATATACTAAACACTTCAATGCTTCTTCAGTGGCCAAATGCCTCCCACATGTGAGATGGAGGTATAGAGGATACTGACATCACATGTAACCAATATCAAATTTTTCTGAACTTCAGAGGACCTATTCTGGGACTGTCCAAAAATCACGCTCATATGGCACACACTGGAAAGAATTTTCAGGGAGGCCCTGAAGATAGATGTCCCAAGACATCCTGAATGCTATCTTCTACAAATGTTTCCAACCTCGCTCCCTGAAGATGTATTAATAATAATTATACATTGTCTGATAGAAGCAAAAACTGCTATCACACATAGGTGAAAGCAATCACAGGCCCCCACCCTGATAGAAGTTATAACCCGCCTTGACACTTCGAGTAATTATGAGCGAATGGCGAGCCGCCTCCGAGGGGCCGAGAGAAAATACACAAGGTGGCGGCAGCAATGGTTAAAGATTAGAGATCTGCATATGCCAGACATATGATATGACAAAACAAGATAACACATGCCAGCCTTAAGATTAGCAGCATATAGCACTAGTAATACCACGTAAAGCTGTACAGCCAACGTGGGGTTGGAATACTTCACGAAATCATAGAAGAACATCTCGGTCATGGTGACCCTCTCCCAATTGACAACCTAGATAAAAGATAGCATAATCTGATACTGCTACCCCCTCTGCTCCTCCCCCCTCCCCCTCATACCACCCTTTGGCTTTAGGAGATAATGTCAAAATATCCTATATGCAACACTGGGAGAGGGACCTGGGTAAGCAAATCCTGCAAGCATCTTGGCACCAATCAAGTTATGTCTAATATGTATTGTTCTTGCAGTTACTTATGTCACTACTCCTCAGATCAACTGGAACCTTTAAGGTGTATAACTGGTTTTAAAATTTGTGAGACACAGTGTACCACAATGTAAATCAGATTGCTGACCCAACCTGTTAAGAAACTCCTGGCATAAAGGAGTGAAACCGCCGCTTATTAGAGTTTCCCCTTTCAGGGATATAGGCACGACTACTTTAGAACCCCAAACTCCGGAAGTGGAACCAGGGGAATGCTCCTAACTCCCGAACAGCGTACCAGTAGTACTTCAAACTCCCGAACGGTAATTCCATGAATCGCTGCTAACAGACGAACAGACACAGCATCCAAGCGGCTTACATTCCCAGCAGTCAGTCTCTATCCGTGTATAATAAATCCCCCCAATCACGAGACCAAGCTCCGTGTTGAGGGTAAAACAAGATCTGGCTTTAATGAGGGCTAAAATTCAAATAACAAGACATATATATATATATGTATATATAACACACGTGCTCCCCAATAAGTAAAAATATATTAAACAATTTTACCAAATGTATGATTGTAAGAAGAACCCTCTGATCTTCTTAATGAAAATAAAGAAAATACAATTTAAAAAAAAGGAATGAACATAGAAAGTATATAGTGTAGTAGGTTAAAACACCAAAAAGTGCGCTGATTTGAATTGCACTCACAAGATGAAAGAGCAGTACAGGCATATAACGATCTTTGGACTTGAAAGACAGCAGAAGTCTTCTTTATCACCTTATTGAGAAGGGAGAGACACACAAAACATAGTGCACCAATAAAATAAAATGAAATATGTTTATTGAATTGCACTCACAAGAAAGAAGTTGAAATCCAGCTTATCACAATACTCAGTGAATCACAGTGCCGGCGTCCTTCCTCCCACAGCAAGTAATAATATGAAAACTGAATATTACAACCTAAAAACGTTAATATATCAATAAAAATAAATAATGATAAATATAAAGTGCTGTCATGGTCCCTACGCCCTACTCGTTTCGTCCCAAACTTGACTTCCTCAGGGGCAAGTGAAGGTCTGTATTGCAGTCTTCTCTGTCCATCTTTTAAATTAAAAAACCATAAATTCCCGCCTTCTGCATAGCCAATCCTATCCAGGTGAGACAGATTTTTGTTTAAAATAGTTCTTATGGAAAATAGAAACTTCTGACAGAATATATGATAAATTTAATTAGGACTGCCGGGGTTTAAAAATAACTTTATAAAATTATTTATTCTATTTTAAGCTTTCTATATTATTTTACCATTGAAATGAATTTGTGAGTTCCAAGCCTCTTTTTCATATCTGTTGTTCTCGGAGTTACTTCCAGTATCATGTGGAACACAAATATGCGTTCCACGATCATGAATCAGGAAGTCCTCAGATCCACATAAGAAAAGTTGTGAAGAGTTATAAAAAAACAAAAATAACAAAATTATAACCATCATAAACATAAATACAAGCGTTTTCAAAGATAGAAGACAAAATTAAAATCAATTTTGATAAAAAATTAGATTCAATTTCCACATAATTTATATAGTATATTAAATAACAGTAAATAATAACAGTAAGATACCTTATATAAAAATAATATTTGTGAAATTTAATAGAGAAAAGCACACTTGGAAGATAATAGTATATACAAGATTATAAAAATAAATAAATTAATAGAAAAATAATATTTTTATAAAAAACATTTTTATAAAAAACACACAATATCAAAATCGACATTTAGCCCTGTTGGGCTAAATGTTTTTGAATTAAAAATCCAATATCCTTCCCTTTGACGTACTTTCTTAATTAAATCTCCTCCTCTCTCATCCAATGTGACCTTTTCTAAACCCATGCACAAAAGTGTATCAAACTTAAAATCAGAACAATTAATGAGGGCTACCTGCCCGTATTTATGCAGGTCTCCCACTTGGTGGACACTCCCCTAGGGGACCAAATGGGAGACTGAAACAAAGGACAGAAATGTATCAGTTTAGGACATACAGTCACAATACATTCCCACAATGCATACTGGCTTCCTCCCCTCTGCCCTGGAGATAATTGAGAAGTAATTCAATTATCTCCCAGGACAAAGGCAAATCACCATTATGCACATGGAGACACCAGAATAGAAATTACTGTTAAAATATACAGTGTCACAAATGTCACAATAAATACAGACATATAACATACCCCCAGATAGCTCAGGTCTGAGCGCACATTATTAGGTGAATGGCGCTCAGACCACACGAATACAGTTTAATCGCCATTGAGCCAAAGTTTTTAATTCCACGAACAGGCTCCATGGCATGCTATCTGGGTACCCTCACATGTAATACAATATAAGACATTAAGTCCCAAATGCTCCGCTGTTCGGTTCATGAAGGGAGCTAAAGACCCATAGGCTGGTAGTTCAGCGGTGCTTGGGAGGAAAAGTGTCCGCTTTTGGTGTACTGAGGCTGGGCAGAGCACCGCTGGCTGTCCGGGGGAGCTTCCATAACACCGCCACCGTGTGGCGGCTATGTGTAACCGCAACCACACAGTAACAGTCAATTAAGCTGCGGTTAACCGCAGATACTGGGTGGTCAATTGACTGCACACGCCAGCTTCCCGGTGGTCGCGTATTCGGCAGTCTTTCGGGAAACAATACGGGGAAACAGGGGGACTGTACGGGCAAATAAATAACCAAACAAACAGACGAATGGAGGGAGGAGAAACATAATCCAAAGACAGATGGTTCTGTCACACGGCTCCCTCCTTGTGGGACACTCCGGCAGACCTGGTTTGACCCTTGCGGGTCAACTTGGAGATGACCGGAACTAGGAGGCCGGAGTGATGTCTGTTTGCCGGGACAACCCATCGGCATTGCCGTTTTGCTTACCAGGTCTGTAGCTGATGGTAAAGTTATATGGTTGCAGGGCTAGGCTCCAGAGTAGCAGCCTGCCATTGTCTTCGGAGACCCTGTTAAGCCAGACCAATGGGTTGTGGTCAGTCACAAGGGAAAATTCCTGCCCGTACAGATAGGGACTCATTTTCTTCAGTGCCCAGACCATTCTTCAGTGACCAGTGCCCTAATCATTCTTTCTCCACTGCCGCATAACTCACCTCCTGAGGTAGTAACTTTCTGCTGAGATATGCAACAGGGTGCTCTCCTCCATCCTCCCCCACCTGGCTCAGCACAGCCCCCAGTCCATACATGGAAGCATCTGTATGAACAAGAAAACGTTTGTTAGGGACTGGGGCAGCCATGACTGGGGCATGAAACATGGCTTCACAAGCTGGAGACCACAGGACCTGCTTAGGGAGGTTCTTCTTAGTCAGGTCAGTCAGGGGCTTAGCTATGGTGCTGTAGTCAGGGACAAAACGTCGGTAGTACCCTGTCATCCCCAAGAAGGCGAACACCTGGGTGTGGGCCAGTTAGCCACTGCCTCTACCTTGGCTTGCTCTGGGCTCTGGCTCCCACACCCCACCATGTGACCAAGGTACTGCCCTTCAGCCATACCTAGATGGCACTTATCTGGCTTCAATGTTAGGCCAGCGGCCCAAATCTTATCCAGCACTACCCCTACATGGACCAGGTGTTCCTCCCAGGACTCACTATAGATCGCAATATCATCCAGGAATGCGCAAGTAAATTCCTGGAAGCAATAGTGGAGTCTATCCACCATACGCTGGAAGGTAGCCCGAACATTTTTCATCCCGAATGGCATGACCCTAAACTGGTACAGGCCAAACGGGGTGACAAATGCCGACTTGGGGAGAGCATCCTCGGCCAGGGAGATCTGCCAATAGTCCTTACATAGGTCTATGGTAGTCAGATAAGGCCCCCTAGTGATGCGGTCTAACAATTTATCTACCTGGGGAATCGGGTAGGCATCAGTGATGGTCTGCTCATTGAGCCGCCTGTAGTCCACACAGAACCGGGTGGTCCCATCTTTCTTAGGTACCAGGACTGCAGGCGAGGCCCAAGGGCTATCAGAGTGTTTGATGACCCCTAGCTGGGTCAACTCCTGTATCTCCTTACACATTCCTTCTCGGACTGCTTCAGGGATACGGTAGGGGGGCTGTCGCAGGGGGTTCAGTCTAGGCGTTTCTACAGCTAGGGTAGTGTAACCGGGCTCTTGGGAGAACGTCGCCTGCTTCTCCCACAGAAGCTGTCTTGCCTGTACCTTCTCTGTGTGGCTTAACCGGTCCCCTAGCTGCAAAAGGCTAGTAAGGTCCCTGGGGGTCCCTCTCTAGCAAATCGGGAAGGGGTAGGTTCTCAGGGTCATCTCTAGCAGCGGCACACACTGCAGCGACATCCTGTCTCACCCTCCCAGTGTCCTCTAATAAGATCTAGGGATCCGCGGATCCTTCTCCCATAGAGTAACTCAAAGGGAGAGAATCCAGTAGATTTTTGGGGCACCTCTCTGTAGGAAAATAAGGCAGGAACCTCTTCCAGTCTCTGCAAGTGTCAGTAAAGGTCCTCAGCATTTGCATGTGCAGCTGGGTCTTTTTTGGATATGTGAAGATGTAACAGATTTCTTACACTCCAGCTGAGTAAATCCGTGAAGCGTCTCCCGAAATCCCAATAAAGCAGAAGGTGTTGTGAAATATAGCTTCCAATCCCCCAAACGTGAGTCAAGACTTCATGAAGGGATAAAACAATCTGTTTATTGATGGCCACAGCTTGGCCTTTTATGCAGGTCCTCCAGCAAGGGTTACTCCCACAGGGACCTTATGGAGGACAGGAACACATAATACAGTGACCAATCATTTTACAGTAAAATATAACACACTCCTACATGAACAGTGAAATCCCTCCTCTCTGTCCTAGAGATATTTGGGTTAAGTGGCCTGAGCAAACTTAATTGTCTCCAGGCAGAGAAATTTTTTTACAAAAATAACAAAAATACATTAAAATATCTAACTTTGCTTTTCCCAAATGGAACCCTATCATTCGACATATCCCCAGATAGCTTGGGTCGAAGAGCGCTTAGATCCGATGAACACAGTCAAATTGACATAGAGCTAAAGAGTCTGTTCTCCGACTATTCGTTTGAAATATGTTAAACATTAGCTCCATGGACTGAGCAATCGGGGGGTCTCCTTCGTCGGTTAAATGTATCGAACGGCACGGCACTCGTGTAAATAGAAATGAACGAGGTGGAAGTTAGATAGTCCCAGCGGTGTTCGTGTGAAATTGTGGTCGAAAATAGTTCCACACGGTCGATGACCAAACACTGCTGGGCATTCGTCAGTTTAAAATGGCTGCCACCACGCGTTTGTTCAAATGAACGGCGACCACCCAGCCATTCGACAAATAGCTGTGGTTTACCGCAGCTTTTGGGAGATTAATTAGCGGCACACTCCCAGTGTGGGTTGTCTGGCTGTTCGGTAGTTTGTTCGTTTTTTTTTTTTATGAAAGAACTAAATAGTCCTAACTGCATGAACAGCAGATGAAATACAAAGGGCAGGACATGTATAAAACAGGGGTTCTGTCACAGAAGCATCTGTGGAGGCTTCCTATGCCTCATGCTATACATCTGGGCAGATGGGTGCATGCTCATAGTGCCCTCTTGATGTTGGATGCTCCACGTGGTCAGGTGGGAGCTCCCTGACATCAGATGCTGACGACCATCAGACGACAATAATGACACTAGGAATATTATTATTATGTTTTTTATTAATTATAATTTTTTCTATTTTCCTGTGATTGGACATTTTGGTCTTCCACACAGATGCTGCACATCCCTGCTTAAGTGAATACTGATCTCGTATGGTCACGTTTGTTCTTTGCACTAATTGTTTTATTAATCTTTTGTCTGTCATTTATTCTTTTGTGTGTTAGCTTGAAAAAGACCATTTAGGTTGCAACGTTGCTGACAGTTGAGTTTTATTTAGTTTTGTCTCATCAATTCCCTAGAGAACCTGACCTTTTTTCTTACATCTAACGTTGCACATACAGACTCCAGGCACCATGACCACTTTAATAAACTGAAGTGCTTATGGTACTTGGAGTAATCATTAAAATTGGACCATTGAGAGGAAAAAATAACTTGCACATAGTGTTGTTACGGGTTGGAAAGGTCTCTTAGTGTCCCTTGTAAGAGAAAAAAGTCACAGGCACTCACTGTCATATATTCAAAGCAGGTTTATTGGATCCGCAACGTTTCGACCTGTGTCCAGGTCTTATCAAGCTAACACCACAGTAACAAGAAAACATTTATATACACACATAATTAATTAATGTGAAATTTCAAAATTCATTAACATACACAGTGATAAAAAACAGATGATCACTTAATTTGGTTAATGAACTCATTAATTCAGTACACAAGTTCCTTGGAAAACATGGAAAAATAAACCAAGTACATGGCATAGAAACTAAACAAAAGTAAGGAATAAAAATAATCCCCATATTGAAGCAGACAGAAAGGGTCACTCAAGTTTGAACACCTCTTTCATGTGATAGGCAAGGGATTGAGATTTGTATACGTTAAATCATATAGAATTTGCTCTATTATGTGTACCCCCATTTTGAGCTTTCATGACTCCAGATCCATTGGCCATTAATGGGTTTCTACATTAGAGAACAGAAAACGAGTACCAGAGAAGAGTGTGTAATGTATGTGTGTTGGTGAGTTTCAATCAGAAGGTGCCTAAATAGCATAGTTACTGCAGCAGAGAACATTAAATAACCTATTATAGAAGAAAACACTAAAAATTAAACCCCCAAAATATGTAATGATATTATTTTTCCTTAATATACAGGTCATTTTTATACACCATTTCACATTTGACACCAGAATACTTTGGTATACAGAAGAGTATATGGTCGACTCAATGACTTCCCCCAACACACATATTTTCCCTGATGGTGTAGTACCGTTAGAGCTGCTTCAGTTAATAGACAGTCTTCCAGCACATGCTGCGTCCCTGCCTCATTGTGATCTGAATTATAGATTAACATTGTGATGTGAGAAATAAGTATGTTGAGACACTGTAGGATGACTTTGGCAAATTTATCAGCACATCCCAATGCACAGCTCCCCATCAGCCACCCTCTGATCACCTTCTTCTCTTGGAGGGGATGTGTCTGTTCCTCTGCCCAGCAGACGGATTTCAGAATTTCACAACTGGGATCAAAACCTTTAACTATGAAAGATTGGAAGTAAAGAATTATATTATTTAGTTATTGTCTAAACTTACATTTAAAGGGAAAATTTCAGCACACCATGGGGTCACCACTCGAGAGTTTTGTCAGTGTCTGTTTATCAATTGCTTTTCTTCGTGTAAGAAGGTTGAACCCAGAATTGTCATATGATATCAGTCAGCTGTAGAAAATGAGCAGAATCAAATCTGTACTTGATCAAACATTGAATGGATTTCAGTCTATAACATTGTTATAATTATCAATTTCCTTTTTTATATCATCTCAATCCCATAAAGAATACAGGATATTCACTTGTGCACAGCAGCAAATCAAGAGAGAGATGACATATAGTCTTTTACTAATAAAGAAAAAAACATATTAATGTTTAATTGTTTATTGACTGATTAATTTCTAAGGATTCCAAAAGGAATTTAAAAACCCTAATACCAGATGGAATTAACAAAGGCATGCATGTAATTATACAAATCCTATCTAAACAATCATGAGTTCCTCTACAAGTATCTTGTTTCAGTGTTTGATAGCCAAATAACCAGGCCCTCACACTAATGTAGGCTAATCCTTATAAATTATGGTATACATTCTACAGCCTATTCTTGAAACCTGTTGTTCACACCATATTAATGTTATCCAGTAGTTTCTATTTATCTGTTTTAACAAAACATATGATGTGATTTTTATTCTGCAAATTTCCACTTTAGCAAAAATACATCACAGTTTAAACATACAGTATACATTTAACAATTGGTTAACAGTCTAAGGGCTCTTGTCTAAACCCCCCCGCCCCCTACAGGATGTAGTGTCATCATTACAGACTTCTCCCGCCTATATTCCAGCTCCTGGTTACACGATGAAAGGGGGAGTGAGTAGTTTCTTTCAGTTACTTTAACAGTGATTCTCCATTTTGTTACACGTGGCATATAGCTGTTAACTGGCACAAAGGAAGTGGGGGAGGAGTTAGTAAAGGAAGCTGCTAACACAGGAATTTTGGTTACACAAGGTTTGCTTGATGGGAAGGGGGATGCTTAGCAGGATGAAGAATTTACATAGGAAACAGCAACTGAACACATTGTAGGGGGGGAAGGGAATATTTACTCTAGCAGCCAGTTTTAACATAGTGAACACAGAATAAATAGACATTAGTAAATAGCCATTTTATTTTAATTCATCTGTCCATAACAGTCCCCCCTTAAAATGGCAATTTTTACTAAAACTACTATCTCTCATTCTAATACTGTCCCTATAGAAAAATAACAAAAGGCTATCTTGCACATCTGTCTGAACAGGCCTCGAACACTTCACTGCGCGGGTAACCCATAGCAGCTTGTCCACTACTTCTTCCCGCGACAGACTTCTGCCCGTAGAGACAGACGCTATCCCTGAATGTCCTTAAGAGGAAGCAGCTGTTGATTTAGTGCGGTGGGACTGTAATGGTGTATGTGGTGTATCACGGTCGATGTCGTCAATCTCTTGGTGAAGGAAGGTCGGGGTGGTCTGGTCGATTGTCTGATCAACTGTCTTTTGTAGGCATTTCTTAAGACAGGGTAACACACAACAAACAAGAAGAGCGAGGCTGATTATTGTTATTAAAATGGCAACACCTATTTGGGCCAGAGCACTTTGCCATCCTGTCATCCATCCAAACCATCTTTCCCATGGATCTGCGGCCCCAGAATTTCGTTTCAGCTCGTTGGACAAACTCTTTAACTTTTCTATTGCCAACGTTACCTTACCATTAGGGCCTGTATTATATGGAATATAGGTACAGCATGTTATGGTGTCTGGGAGTATTTTACATACTCTCCCTTTTTCTGCCAAAATCATTTCCAAGCTTATTCTATTCTGGAAGGTCATCTGAGAGGTAGTTTGTAACCGCCCTATCCCACCATATATCCCATAACAAGTATAGTTCCCGGGCTATATAGTAATGCCTTCGTCTGGGCATAATATTTTTAGTAATGATTGGGTATTAAGTTTCCATGACTCGCATGCTGACCGCTTAGGTTTAAATAGAGTGTAGAGACTTAAAACGCATACTTCATGTCCGGAGGAAGGTTCAGGGATACTGTACCTGGGTGAGGCCTCGCTCCTCCGCAGACATAGCATTTAGACTTGTTATGTTTAGTAGCATTGTATTTCATCCATTCAAGTCACAAGTTAGTGTCAGAGAAACCTGTCTCTACAGCCGTAGTATCCTCAAATATGGGATGACTACCATGTCTTTTAAAGTCCTAATGTGTGGTTTGAGGGGATTAACAGTCATGTGCGTGGCACCTACCCATTCAGCTGAGTCATACATGTCCTGTAAGAAAAAGGTCTCCTGTTTATTGTATAAACCTCTTCCCTTCCAATTCAGATTTTATTAGCCGTAATGCTTGGGAGAATAGATTCAAACTTAGTTTCTTACCTTGAAATCATTTGGTACCCCCCTTGACACCCCTATGGCATTAATATATATATATATGTGTGTGTGGGTAAAACTACCCTTTATAGGGGTACTCCTTTTTGTCCTGAAGCATGAATGAGGTGTGTCAAGAGTACCTTGGGGATTGTCATGTGTTATGTGTATGGACATAATAACCTTGGCTAGGGCACATTTACTTATTCTTAATCTTAGAAATCTTGTCTCATGCTACCCTAGTATTGACAGATTCAGATCATTTAAACATTCAATATTAATATCACCACAAACTCAAGATAAGCAGATGATCCTGAAGAAGCTTTGACTGTGCGTATGGCACCTCAGACGTGAGGGCTGCAGGGTAAAAAGTATGTCTGTTTCTCTTTAGTTTCACGAGGTCCCCTTTTGGGGTATTCGGCTTTCCATCGATGGCATATGGTCAGGCATTATTATGGCCATCAAAACACCCACTTGTTGATATTTGTTTATTTATTTTCAACACATATCTTTGTTCTCTAAGAATGGAGTTTCAAAAAAAAAGGGTTGTCAAGATCAACAAATGCTACTTCACATGATGCAGAGGCAGGCTTGATTCTGGAATGATGAATCCACGGGGTGATCTCTGTAACTTTCACGGTGCACTACTCAGCATGTGGTCTTGGTTATCACTTTGGTGGCTGGATAGGCCTCTGGCCATCCTGAAAACATGTCTGCTATAATTAGTGCATAGTTGAATCAGCCATTCTTTGGCATTCTGGATGTAGTCGACTTGACTCCTCTGGAAGAGATAATGAGGTTTGGCTAGATGCTTGGGGCTTTCCTCCATTCTTCCTGAGTTGCCCTTGGCACAAATGGCACAAGATTTACAGTAACTGTTGGTCAGAGAGGCAATTCCTGATACTTCAGAGTATTTATTGATCAAAAGAGTTCATGAGGGTTCTGGACAGATGCTCCGTAGGCCCACTGGACCACTGCTGAGTATATGTTCTTGGGCAAGCAGAACTTGACATTGTTGAAGTACAGCCTGTCTTTAAGGGTTGCCCCTTTCTGTTTCCAGCTTGTGTTTTTTTTTTTTCTTTTCCAGGGTCAGTAGCTGCTTGTTATTCCTTTGGGAGCTTGATGTCTGTGGGTAGGATCTTACATGGTGAATATGGGAGTTTCTTCAGCAGACACTTTTCTGTCCACTTCCCTTAGTGCACTTACAAATTCTTGAACAACTTGGTCAGCCAGAGAGTTGCCACATGCTCCCTCTGAGTTCAGTCTTCCTTCAGAGATCTTGCATGCTGTGATGGGAGCCTATAGCTCAGCTTCTTGTGCAGACATTGTTGAGGTGAGATACTTGGTCCACTGTAGTGACAGCAAATCCGGAACAGATCATAAGGAAAAGGCTAAAAAAAATAATAATCAGTGTCTTATCATTTCCTCCCCTGGGAAGTGGCAGAAGAGTGGCCAGGTAAATAGAGTATCATCCCTGCAGGGTGACACTATCCTGCACAGAACTCGTCCATCACAAGGAGAGGTGGGATATTGCATGGAAAGTCTCAGGGAACCAGGGCACCATTCGACACCAGAGCCTTAACCTGTTAGGGAATAGTAAGAGCTTGGACAGGCTTCGGGGCCTGTATAATTCAGGTAAAGGTATTGGCGGAACTAGCTAGGACCCTTGCCTCTTGGTCAGGTTTCACTGTGTGGAACAAAATAATTAATAAGGTGATAGGGGCATGCAAGTGGGGGGAAGGACATCTGCACCTAGCAGATTAATTGGACAGGTGAAGGTAACCACAAAACAAGGCTTAGTTAACAGGCTACTCCAAGGAGAGCCATTTACACTTGTGCAGGAGACAACAATTTTAGACAGGAATGAGGAGTCAGGCAGGCCTTGCTTGGTACAAATAGATGTCATGTGGCCTGCTATACAAGGCTGCATATAGTTGTTGGGCATGGGCCTTACTATGTACTAAAACTTAAGTTAAAAGAAAATTTGGGACAACCTGAAGTGATACTTCTCCACAGATGCTAACTCATCGTTGATGACATTGTTAATACAGGTAGCCTGATCAGCCAATTTATCTTAGGCTTAAACAAGTCACACCATATAGTGAAATGGGTCATTAGGATTCGGGCAATTCTACAGTAAAAGGGCATAGTAAGGATGGACGCAATGTTACTTTAGGAGTAGGCGTGGCTGTGGATAGGGGGAAATCAGCCTTATCCATTCCCATATATTATTCCTTTTGTCTTCAGTATATCCAAAAAATGTGTATGTCCAGGCGTTGCAATATACAGTAATCCATTATCAGTCATGATATTAAAATCTCATTCTCATGAATTAAATCAAAGATTTTAAATCAACCTCAGAAGCAACAAATAATAAATCTATTGTTTTTTCCTTCTGTAAAATGATTGGAGTTACTGTATAATAGCATACAACCAATATAACATACATAAAAACAATGAAAAAACAAACAAAAACAATGAAAAAACAGTACAGACTAACAAGTTAGTAAACAAACAAACACATATCTCTATTCTTGTGCTGGTTTTAACTCTAGAATCAAATATTTGCAAGATCTTAAATAATGTGCACCAAACACAAATAACTTTAGTTATATTCTGCCGTTGAGGCAATTGGGAGTGGCTCAGGCATCTGTATTGCTCTTTCACACTGAGTTCTAGAAGAAGGAGGAGGAGGAGGACGAGGGGTGTAAAGTCTGCACTTCTTTCTTTGCCTAATTCCACAAGTCATTTTAACGCCTTCATGCCTGGATACCTCTTTACTTTATCTAAGAATAAAGCATCTTCCTTCAAAGTACTTTTTTCTCTAGCAATTACAATTGCAGTTGAATCTAGATCTTGACATTTTTTCACAAATTAATTAATTAATCCTCAGGAAAATTACCAATAAGTCTATATGCATTTGAGTCGGCAGTAATGTTTTAAATAATCTATTCCTTTGTTCGTCATTTAGGCTATATTTGTCCAAATTTGACTCAAATATTTCAGCATTAGTAAATGCATCCACTGACATGTCATAAACTGGAATACATTTCACAATTTTCATTCATTGTTAACGGATTTTCAAATTAAGTTTTACAGCTCTGTTACTTTGTTACACTGATCATTTAAATCTGATTTGTCTTCTGTTAACATATTCAAATTTATTTCTTTATCTGCTGATTCTAAATTTTATTGACCTGCATCTCGTTTACCAATCAATGCATTGTAAGTACAGACTAGTTTCATAACATTTCTAATCTTTTTTTTTTTTTCCTTTTTATTAACAAACAATTTCTTGGCAATTTCATTATTGTCAATTTCACATTGTGTGTATAAAGATTGCCACAATACAGCGTCTGAATAGCTGCAATTACATGCAAACTGCAATGTACTTTTCTCTGCATTATCATTTATGAATTCCACAATTCATTTGTTCCAACAAAATCTAACTTTCCTTGTTTGATTTCCTTATTCCATCATGCCAATAACCTCTTACTTAACAACATATGCAAGATTACACAAAGTTCCTAACTAGGATATTCGTCCTGCAAATATACCTTTTTTCCCTCACATTCCTCACTGAGTTTACAAGCATTTCACCCATTCACCCCCCCCACCCCTGTAGACAATACTCATAGCAGTCAGAGCAAGAGAAAGCAACCAAGAAGGAGGGGGGAGAGGGGAGATGACTTGCAAGCACAAAGTTTTTTAACCATGTGATTGCCTAAGCACAGCTCTCCTTAGGACAAAAGATAGAATAGGATAGTGACAATACAGATTGTATAGATTACAATGAACATATATGGTACCCAATACACAGACAAAAGCACAAAATACAGATGTAATTTAATCACAAAGTTCTTAAAATAAATGCCGGCTTATAATAACTCAGGTCACATACATAGAAACACGCAAACACACATACAACAACTTAACTCTTTGTTCGTTGTTTTTATTATTTCAACAAACTAAAACTAATTACGCCAGTTTTGGTTTTTTCCAAACTGAACTTAAAAACAACAAAAGAACCGCCACAATCTAATTTTAATATAAATCGGACAAAAAAAAACAAAAAACAAAACCGCCAGGGGCTATTATGCACACCTGAACTCAAAAGAAAAACAACAAAAGAATCGCCAAGAGTTAATATTAAAATATTAATATACTCTGGCCTAAAACGCCAGGTTTTTTTGCACCCTGAATTCAATCGCCAGGTGTTTTCTATGAACCCGACCTCAATAATCAAAAGAAAGTAAAACAGATTCTCAAACATACACTTTCACACATAAAACTCACACTCAGGACTCAGGCTGTAGATAGACAAGTGACAGGTTCTATATAAAAGGGGACATTTGGGCATATATATATTACCTATCTGAAGACGTTAACCACAGGAAGCCGAATGTGAAGGCACGGAGAATAAGAGAAATCCAAAGAAAGGAAAATATAGGTAAGTAACTCATTTACCATATGCAGAGGTGATCAGGCTCCGTTTCCAATCTCTGGGAATCCTTTGTTCTCCTGTCTTGGGATTTTACGGCTTCCTTATTAACGTAACCCTTTTGTCCCTGTTCGGGCGCCAACTGATTTGGATCAAAGAAAACTTTGATAATTTGTCTATCTACACCTTCCAAATTGATTAATTAATGCGTGCACGCTTTCCCTAGAAGTAATTCACACCAGAGACAAAATTTCTGATCAGTGAAAAACCAAGGAATGCTTTATTCCCCGGAGTGGGGGCTCCTTCTTAAAGCAAAAATACGTCACAGTTTAAACATACAGTATAACTTCAACAATTGCTTAACAGTCTAAGGGCTCTTGTCTAAACTCCCCCATACAGGATATAGTGTCGTCATTAGAGACTTCTCCCGCCTATATTCCAGCTCCTGGTTACACGATGACAGGGGGAGTGAGTAGTTTCTTTCAGTTACTTTAACAGTGATTCTCCATTTTCTTACACGTGGCATATAGCTGTTAACTGGCACAAAGGAAGTGGGGGAGGAGTTAGTAAAGGAAGCTGTTAACACAGGAATTTTGGTTACACAAGGTTTGCTTGATGGGAAGGGGGATGCTTAGCAGGATGAAGAATTTACATAGGAAACAGCAACTGAACACATTGTAGGGGGGGAAGGGAATATTTACTCTAGCAGCCAGTTTTAACATAGTGAACACAGAATAAATAGACATTAGTAAATAGCCATTTTATTTAAATTCATCTGTCCATAACAATAGCGCCTGGAAACAGGTTAATGTCACAGTCATATGCTCTGTGGGGAGGCAATACATCAGACTGAGCCTTGTTAAACACCTCCTGAAGTTCTCGGTATTGTATGGGAACTCCAGGAGTTTGGGAAGTGGTAGTGGGAAGGTCAATAGTATCCAATCTCTTTAGTATTGGTTTTATACATCTCCCCATACACTCTTTACCCCATTCTAATATCTCCCCATTAGTCCAGTCAATATAGGGATTGTGCTTACTCAGCCATGGAAACCCTAATATGATAGGACACAATGGAGAAGTAATAACCTGAATCGTCATCTCCTCCCTATGGGAGGCCCCAATAGAGATCATAATAGGCAAGTTTTGTGGGTTATAAACAGTTGTGTGAGTGGTCTACCATCAATAGCCTCTACAGCTAGCGGCGTAGGTCTCTCCCTGACCGGTATCTCATTACCCCTAACAAACTGGACATCAATAAAATTTCCAGCAGGACCTGAGTCCACTAGGGCACTGCAAGAAAACTTCTTGTTATCAAGGAAAATAGATACCTCAAGAAGGAATCTACTTTTGTTTTTGTTAGAGGACAACTCCATCACACCTAAGATCTGTCACCTGAAGGTTCTTAGGTGCTGAAGTTTTCCGGACGCACTGGGCAATTAGTTAACATATGGGTGAGCCTTGTTAAACACCTCCTGAAGTTCTCGGTATTGTATGGGAACTCCAGGAGTTTGGGAAGTGGTAGTGGGAAGGTCAATAGTATCCAATCTCTTTAGTATTGGTTTTATACATCTCCCCATACACTCTTTACCCCATTCTAATATCTCCCCATTAGCCCAGTCAATACAGGGATTGTGCTTACTCAGCCACAGAAACCCTAATATGATAGGACACAATGGAGAAGTAATAACCTGAATCGTCATCTCCTCCCTATGGGAGGCCCCAATAGAGATCATAATAGGGACAGTTTTGTGGGTTATAAACAGTTGTGTGAGTGGTCTACCATCAATAGCCTCTACAGCTAGCGGCGTAGGTCTCTCCCTGACCGGTATCTCATTACCCCTAACAAACTGGACATCAATAAAATTTCCAGCAGGACCTGAGTCCACTAGGGCACTGCAAGAAAACTTCTTGTTATCAAGGAAAATAGATACCTCAAGAAGGAATCTACTTTTGTTTTTGTTAGAGGACAACTCCATCACACCTAAGATCTGTCCCCTGAAGGTTCTTAGGTGCTGAAGTTTTCCGGACGCACTGGGCAATTAGTTAACATATGTCCCATTTTGCCGCAATATAGCATAACCCCTCCCTTCTCCTATACTGTTTTCAGCCTCAGACAACTGCATGGGTTCGGGTTCGGACTGTACAGGGAGGTTAGACAAAACAGGTTTAGAGAACCGAGGTGCTAGGGACATAGCCATACATCTGGTCTTGCTTCTGGTGACTTCTCTGAGTCTTAACCTATTATCAATATGCATGACAAACGTAATAAATTCGTTAAGACTCTTAGGTAATTCTTTAGCGGCTATCGCATCTAGTATAGTCTCTGAGAGACCCTTTTTGAATGCTAAGATTAACCCATTGTTAGTCCAGTCTACCTCAGAAGCTAAGGTACAGAATTCAATAGCATAATCCAAGATAGACCGGTTACCTTGTGTGATGTGCATTAGGTCATCCTCTCTACCCAATGGCTCAAACGTGAGCTTGAATTCGGCAAGGAATTCCTGGTAATTATGAGCAATGCTTTGATTACTCTCCCACAATGGATTAGCCCAGGCAAGGGCCTTGCCCTTTAATTGATTCATTAGATAACCAATTTTTACTCTGTCCGTGGGGAACAACCCTGGTGAGGCCTCAAAATGGTACTCCACCTGATTAAGAAAACCCATGCGCTCCTGGATATTGCCATCAAACTGTAGGGATGGCGATAAGGAGATGCTAGGGGTCCTATTAACAGTGGGTGGAGGTACACAGGGTAGAAGTGCTATAGGAGGAGACGCTGCAGGCTGCAGATGCACCGTTCTTGCGAGAAGCGTACTGAAAGCCTGAGCGAATTGATCCATGCGGTGATCATTCTCCTCTAATTTCCTCTCGAAAGCAGCTATGTGCTGCCACACAGTTCTACAGGATCTATGGCCATGTCGTAATGTCAGGATTACTGTTTGATCCAGCACGTAGAACTGTATAGCACGGATGACAAATAAGTAACGTATTACCAGTCCTTAGAATGGCCAGATTTAACATACATAGAATAGTCAAAAATACTAGCCGAGGTCAGGGAACACAGAAAGGGACACAGCGATGAGGAAAGCCAGTAGTCAGGATACCAGAATATAGAGAAGTCAATAAACAAAGCCAAAGTAAAAAAAAACAGGCAGAATACTATAAACAGGAACGCACTCTCGACAAAGCCTACCGGCGAAACGCGTCTCGGATGTCCAGGAGGATCAAAGACTAATTTTTATTACTGTTTTATTACCGTTATTTTATTTTGTATTAATTTAATAAATTTTATTTTTTCTACTCCCTACCTGTGGATGTAAGTAGTGTTCCTGATACCCATCCATAGGATTTTGTGCCCCCTTAGTGGCACATACATCATTATACTCAGAGCCAGAGCTATAGGCTCTGAATCAGGTGACCAGGTCTGTGTATTTTCCATTTCAATTACTATTTACACTATGCCTGGTTTCTTCCACCTTTAAAGGACCTGCGCGATTTTCATCAATTGTTGGTTTCGTGTTACCTCCAAAACACGCCTGCCTAAGCGATCTGAGCCTATCCTGTTGAGTGGTTCTATATGCTTTCATACCACTTCACTGCTGTTTAATGTATTACACTATTGTATTCTTTATCTCAATCCCCACCTCTAGGTTATTACCAATATACCCAAGAAAGAGGGGGGAGGTGAGTTATTCACGTATACCTCCTGACTGGTGTTGGTTTTTTGCAACACAGTCTATTATCACATTTTGTATTTTTGTGTTAAGTTATGAGAGAATTACACATTGGGGGTAGCAGCTCACCTAATCTTTTCCACCTTTTAAGTGCCTGAATACACAAATCACTCTATATCACTCATATCCAGAAGGATATTGATACTTTAGAGAGAGTTCAGAGAAGGGCTACTAAACTGGTTCATGGATTACAGGATAAAACTTACAAGGGAAGTTTAAAGGATCTTAACATGTATAGGTTGGAGGAAAGACGAGACAGGGAGGATATGATAATAACATTTAAATCCATAAAGGGAATCAACACAGTAAAGGAGGAGACTATATTTAAAAGAAGAAAAACTACTACAACAAGAGGGCATGGTCTTAAATTAGAGTAGCAAAGGTTTAAAATTAATATCAGGAAGAATTACTTTACTAAGAGGGTAGTGGATGCATGGAATAGCCTTCCAGCTGAAGTGATAGAGGTTAACACAGTAAAGGAGTTTAAGTGTGCGTGGGATATGCATAAGTCTATCCTAACTATAAGATAAGGCCAGAGACTAATGAAAGTATTTAAACAAAATTGGGCCGATTCTATGTTTCTATGTTTCTATGTTTCTAGTGTGCGCTCGCCTCCTGAATCTTCTCCACCATCTCCAAGGACATCTGTATCTGAAATGGAATCATCTCATGTGAAGGAGAAAGTTGTGACATCAGCTGCACCTGCTACCATGGGCACAAGTTGCTCACCCACTTTCAATTTTACTATTACCAACACCAAAACCACTAACACAACCACCACCACCATCATTTCACAACCATTTGGGTTTCACCTGTCACTCTATCACTTTTTTTCCGCACTAGGCACTTCACACGAAGGGCAGGCAACCAACATTCTAAGTATGGTTCTGCCCTCCTACACTATTTAGTTTAATTTTTTCTGCCTCTAATTCCTCTCTTTTCGCTACTATGATTTAAGGTCCAGATACTTTGTAACAACTGAGAGATCAACGACTCAGATTGTTTGTTGATCGGTTGCAGCAACAGCCTCCTAATAGGATGTGTTACATTTTATATCAATTCGGTTACATCTGAACTGATACATACTGATAACATATTCAAACATTATTGGGTTTGCATTAATAGGGAGACATTATGATATAAATGGTTCTTCCTAAACACATCTTAGGCTGTTTAACTTTATAGCTGCTTTACGATACTTTTATTTAATTTTATGGTCAGTTTTTCAGTAACTAGGACACTGCTTATATTTTATTCCACTGAACATTACAGACTATGCAGACAGTGACATAATTAATTACGAATAAAGTCAGATAGTTTTGCTGGTTGTATCAATGTCAGTGGAGTGAAGAGAGGTTTAGCCGAAAGGCTTAGTTGTTGTTTTTGTTTTCACAACACTTTTCTGTAAGTTTCTAGGGTTTGGACCTTATAGACCTATTTTCATTTTTGTATGTCATTTATTTATTCCAGTGGAAAACTTTTGTCACTGAGGTTGCTCTCAGTGAATGGAGTTTTTTTGATTTTTTCATCCTTCACCATCATCATTGAAATGACCAATACCGACACCATCAACATATCTATTAGCATTAATCAACCTAGTGCCAGAGTACAGGCTAGTGTGACATTGAACCAATATGTTCACATTGAGAGAGGTGTGCTTGTTATAATACAATACCCCCTCTGGTCCCACTCTCTTCACATTGGAATGCTGTGGTAAAAAAATGCCCGGGCTGAATTATTTTCCTCTTTCTGGCCACAGTCCGTGTGTGGCTGCAGTTTGCACAAGTGGACACTGTCTACCCAAAGCTTGGCAGGTCTTTTTATTTAAATCTTTGTAAGAAATAAAGTATACCAAAATGAGGTAGGGGTGGAAATAAAAAAGAAAAAGTACAAATATAATTCAAATTAAATGAAATTATTTACTGCTGCTACTCCCCACCAACTTTCAAACCTATTATTGTAGTAGTTCTGACCAGGCTCCCTGAGTCGTTGGTGCCTGCTAGATCTGTAGACTCATTTGGGAGAAATTAATAGGGCACAGGTTTTTTTTCTACACTTAAGGTTGGTCACAGCTGCTATATACTGGATGTGTGGGGAAGCTCTGTCTTTATCGAGTGGTTGGGGTGAGTGGATGGTCAATGACCCACTGACATTTTCCTTTCTGCCTTGCATAAACCAAATAATGTGAACTTGAACTTCTCCCCCAAAATATTACATTCAATTAATTTGAAGCTCACTATAAAACGTTCTCTACTTTCTTTTTTATTTTCAGATATATAATACTCTAATTTAGGCAACTCAAAATTGATATTGGTTGGTTTGCATGTCAGTATAGTCAATAGGCAACTTTTTTTGCTGCCTTCTAGAGATTTTCTCGGTATTGAAAATACATCTGAGCCAAACAGTAGCATAAACTAAATTCTGTTGGCCCCCAAAAAACCAAAACATTCTGCCAAAGTGGTTTGGAAGAACCAAAATTATTCACACTGCACAAGTTTAATGATAATATAAGTCTCTAACATCTACTAACTATAAGACTTCCTTCTTTGCAAATATGATGTTAAGGTTTTCAATATTAAATTTACAAGTACTTTCAGGGCTGGATTTACTTGTCAGGTGCCAGTAGCAACATAGGTTCCCCCTGTTTCCTCTAGGTATGCATGTGCATGCTTCTACTTGTAATGCATTGTGTTTGAATCTGTTAGTATAGTGAGTGTAAATGCATGTAGAGTTAAAACAATATTAGAAGTTACAGGCTAAAGAGGTATTAAGGTTTGTGAAGGAATGCACCTTGATTCCAAGGCTCAAGCTTGTAGGTGCCATAAAAAGGCTGGCCTATATTAAAATTGCCTAAACTTGGTCTGCCGTTGCTGGCTCTGCCCCCAATCTGCATCCATTGCTGAAATCATTAAAATTGAAGATTCTGAACATCAGTGCTGCACATTGTGAAGCACTGATGCAGGAAGCACCTCTAATGCCCGTATGAGTTACTGCCCCTAGAGGTGTTCCTAAGCAGTAATGTAAACTCTGCATTTTCTCTGAAAAGGCAGTGTTTACATTAATATGCCTACAGGGACATACTATACTCACCTGAACAACTACATTAAGCTGCAGTTGTTCTGGTGACTATAGTTTCCATTTAAGGTAAAGGGTTTGTGGAGGGGTTAAATTTGGGGTTACGGAAAAGGATGTGTTTTGGTTACAACATGTAGAGTTTGAAGGTAATTTGAAAAGTATTCACCACTCTATTTGATTGTTCAGCTGCTGGAGTACTGATACTGTGGGTGTCACTCTTTGCTGCCCTGCTCCTCCTGCAATGCATTTCTTGAGTGAGAGACTGTTAAAGGTGCAGTTGGGAATTGATCCCTTCCCCTTCCTCTCTAGCCTCACGTGCAGAAAATGTAAGTTGTATACTCTCTATAACTATTTCTGCATTACTACTGTCAAGCAAAGGAAACTGTCTGAACTATAGAGGACACTGGCCAGTCCACCTACATTCCAACAGACAGACATGCCTATACAATACAATTTTTCACAATCTAAACTTGTTGGTAACTTCTTTGATGTTGTTGTCTACCAAGCGAAAACATCTGGTTACAGTCACTAAACAGTGAATTGGGGTGAAGATTGCAAACTATGATGTGTATGTTTCTTCGAATAATCTACTCTTGAACTCCTGATGATAGGAACTTTGACTAGAATCTGTTAATAACTGCAATATAACTCAATATAACTCAACAAACAGCCATTAGTGTCTAAACCATTGGCAACAAAAGTGAGAACACCCCTAAGTGAAAATGTCCAGAAGCCCTAAGCATACCTCCCGCATGGGACTTCTTTAAGCCTACCACAGAGGGGGTGGAGCCTACCACGAGTAGCCTGCAGATGTGCCTCTAGTTGCAGAGCAACCAGCCAGCATTGGCTCTAAAATTCACCAATAACAGGCAGTAGTGCAGGAAATACAAATATAAAAAAATTAGTCCGATACTCCTGGATGGCAGCAGTGACTATAGTACAAATCACTCCCAATACATACAATAAAAATTGAAGAAACAAGTTACTTGTACACTATCCAAAATCCCTATGTACATTTAAATAACTTATTATAAAACTATTTTTAAAGCACACAGTTATATTGGTGTTAACATCAAAATATTTGGAACAAAACCATGAGTAGCATTTTTTTAACAAAACCCCTCCCCATTTTCTCACTTTTAAATAAATGTGACTGGTGGTTATATTCTGTATCCCTGTACAATTCACTTTTTTTTTGCCTTTCATAGCAGTCCTATGTCTTCTTTTTGTTTTTAGCACTTCTAATATATATTACTTGTAACGGCACCCCCAGGCATAAAATGGTTAAACAGCTGTTTAGTAGATCTTCCCTTCCAGAGACACAGGCACAGCTACTGTAGACACCAATCCACCAAACTGGAACCATATGAATGCTGTAAACAGCCGAATAGGAAAAAACCATCCGAATAGGTTTACACTCCTAGCAGTCAAACTGGAACAGCATACAGTAAATCCCCCCAAGATCGAGACAAAGCTCCATGTTGAGGGTCAAGCAGTGAACAGACAGAGCTGTGGGTTTATTGTTCTTATATACACATTAGTACCACCCACAGGGTTTTGGAACACAACCAATAAACACATCCAATACACTCAGACACTCCTGTAGGATATGAATATCCATTTTGTTCAATATCCTAGCTGTTCATATAAGGGTTAATTTGAACCAAGAATACATTTGGAATTTATCTACAAAATTTATCTACAATCCTATTTATGGGATATGTTCTTGGACAAGGATTTCTACATGATATGTTCTTGGATAAGGATTTTGGGATGTTCTTGTTAATTGTCCAAGATTTTGGTATTTGTAATCATCTGGGCTTTATCCAATATGCATACATTATATAACACTGAATTATAACTGGAAACAGCTGTTTATAACTTGTGAAAAACAATGTCATTGTCACGCCCATATGCTCATTTTTCCCCCTCCCATCCTGCTATGAAAATGGGGTATAAATATAACTGACGTATGGATACAATTTGAATTGGTTATTGAACACGTCTCTGCTATTCATTTCCAATTTCCAGAGCTCTGAATGAGTTGGCAAATATCCATCATCCACAAAGGGCCCGGGCTGATTTTATCCCCAACAAACTGGTGTCAGAAGTGGGAGTGCAATTGGGAACGCAGATTACAGGTAAGGGGATCTTTAGCCCCTTGGGGACACAACTTCTGGAATAAAAGTGAATCATGACGGAATGTTTCCGGCGTGTGTCCTTAAGGGGTTGGGGACCTTTACCTGCGTCTGCCATCCTCCCACACATTGCATTTCTTGTTTTAATGGGGTTTTTCACTATTTGAATTTTTAAAGGGGATTTTCACAAGATAATGTCTTTGGTAGACATGGTATTTTTTAAGTCTTTGGTAGAATTCTATTACTCCTTGGTTTGGAGAAATGCCTTTGGCAGGTGTTATTGGGCAAATTGTCTAGACAATTCCTCTTTGGTAAGAGGTTCACCTTTGGCCAGGTGGTAAAATGATTTTCAAGCCTTTGGCAGGCTGTTATATCTTGTGATGTAATGTACATGTACAGGTGGGTTGCTGACTAAATTGGTTTTAAAAAAAAAAAGGGTGTTAAAAGGGAATATTGTTTAAACCCGGTATGATGGATGTTTGGCATTACTCCGGCTTGCTAATTTATGTGCTATTTTATGATGTGCAACGCTGATTTTAAGCATAAAGTCTTAATTGAGGGAATGTAAAAAGTACATGTAAAAGGTGATGAAGAAAAGAAAAAAATAGAAGTTATTTAAGAGGGGCTACAAATTCTAGAACTAACATGATTTTTCTGCATGTATGTTTGCATAATGAGCCCCTTATTTTTACTATAAGCCCACTACACTTTTTCATGAGAGTGGGATGTATGATTGTTTATATGATGAGCCCTTTATTTTCATATTGGGACAAAAAGTCACTTCATTCAAAACGTCAAACACCACATTCTTTCTGCCCTGAGTGTTTGTTGCAGAGAATTTATGTTGTAAATTTCAGCGTTCCAACACATGCTTCATTTTGTGCTGTAAGCTAACTTGTAGTATTCCAGTACGTCATATGTTGTATGTGCTTTAAATTGTATGTATTCTATAAATTGTTGAATGGGAATGCTGAGATTTTATTGATGGTGACCCAAACTGTGATGAAGTGGGTTTGAAATTTTGGTCATGAAATGTAGGATCAGAAAACCATGGACAAAGGTTTTTACCTGTGTTGATATGACTTTTGGAAACTCAAATTGACCGGTCAAGATTTTGCCATGCCTTTAACATGGAGTAGTATAAATATTTTGAGTCTTTGAGAGTTCTGACAAATGCAGGTGATACCATGTCTGTGTAATCTGGTCCAAATGTTCTATAAGCGTATAAGAGAGAAATTCTATTGACAGGGTACATATGTTGCAACTGGTTAATGCAAGTGTTATACAAATGTTTAAGTCAAACGCGTTATATGCCCGTACGGGATCCCTTCTGTAAAAAGAATAATTAAACCCTTTGGTACCAGAACCCTTAAATAAATCTGATACAAACTAGAATTGGTATACCTTACAATAATATATTCTGAATACAGCTGTTAGAAGTTTATTCTGTGTGAATGATGATTGTCATAAATGTTTGTTTTGGTTACTCATTTTGATGTGCGCAGTTTAATTGTCATGTATGTTAATGGGTATTTTGCTGTGTTATTTTAAATTATATTTGAATAAGTTTGTCTCAGTATTGATACAGATGGAAATTGCAGCGTAATAATCTATTAAATAACTGATTTATTATTGAATACTAGTCCAAGAGCAATATGAGTTGTAGTCTTAAGAAAGAAAGAAAAAAAGAAAAAAAGGGTGGAGTCTGTTTTTGTAAATTTTAGCTGATTTCCAAAATTCTGTTGCAATAATGGACTTCCTGCCAAAATTTGACTTTCCTGTCTAGTTGCCAGGTGCTCTGATCTAACCTTAAAGCAGTACTGCTTGCATAGTTTGCAGACATGCATAATGCACAAACATGGGAACCTATATTATGTCTGTCACAGAGTGTGACATTTATTCATTTATTTTGGATTGAGTTAATTGCCTGTCCATGAATATGCTTTTTGTATTGGCATGCCTGCTAGATATCTGCTACATGTTTTCTGTGCTATAAGATGACGTGTGATATTACAATGAGTATGAAGAATATTTAAAGAATATTTGCATGTCATTAACGCAAGCCTTTACTGTCTTTTTACAACAGATTAAAAAACGCTGATCAGCCGACAAGAAAGGGGCCCCTGGAAAAGAAAAAGAAAAAAAATATCATCTGCTTTTCAAAATCGTTTCCAATTTTAAATGGCTCTCTCTCTCCGTATTATTAGGGGAGTATTTAGAGTTAACGTTACTTTTAAAGTGCATTGCATTATTTAAGAAAAAGAAAAATGTGTTATCTTTAACATAAACAAGTGTTATGTTACATGGTTATATAAAAAAAAAAAAATATGGATGTATAGGATAGGTTTTTTCCAAGATTAAGATTCATCTAGTATGCCTCATTGATTATAGCAAAATGATGAAATTATATTTTTAATAGAGATCAGATATTTTCTTTTGAGGCAATTCTTAACTACTGTATTATATTTGTATTGGTATATTGAAAGCATTTTGCAGACCCAGAAGAGAATAAATAATATAATAATTATAAAAGGAACCATACTATGGGAAGAGGTCACCCTATTAAATTGCTAAGGGGTTAAACTCATTTTTGATAAGCATATAAAATTTAGTTTTTGTGGTTAGACTTTTGATACTCAATTTGAACTCAGTTGAAGTACTACAACCAGGTATAGGAAACAGCTGCAATATGATTTTAATATTTGCAATATATTAGTGTTTTCAATGTATTCTGACAATGGAAAAGTACCTAACCGCATGCCTGCATTACACCTATGACCCAGACTGTCAGTATTGCAAACCCTATATGAAGACTCTGCTTTCACTGTTTATGTATACACCCCTAGATAACCGTGCTATACATGCACAATAAATCTTCAAAAGCTCATTAATATTATATCTGTGTGGTACACAAAGAGGGGTACACAAAGAGGGGGTGTGAGTTAGGTCATCTCGACCTGCATATGGAATATGCTTCCTCCTTGTTCACTTTTGGTCAAACTGTTGGTCTGTGACTGGCCCTCTTTGACCCCAACTGAATTTCTTGGGAAGATTCATGAGAAAGATACAGCAGGTTGTTTTGATATAAAGAAAGAGGGAAAAGTATGTTGTATCGGTCACAAAAGGATTGTGATCTTAAGCAGGCGAGACAAGGACATTTGGGAGGTGATAGGAGATTGAATCAGAAAAGTTTTGGAGGCAGAGGTAGATGATTTGATCAAAGGATCTAACTTTTGTAGAGGTGGTAACTTCAGCACTGTTTTAATTATGGATAGCAGGGATTCACCCCAAGGTGCTTGTGGTGAACCCGGTTCTCCCTGTCAAGCTGGCCCCACTAATACAATTATGTATTAAAATTTTATAAAGGACAGATTAAATGAATCATAAGCAAAACTGAGAGAAGTACATGTTACACTAGTTAAGAATTTAACTTTAGTCTCCTATTTGAGTTTAGATAATTAATTTATTGATGTCGTACTGATCCTTGTGTTTGTATGATTATAGAGACCGTACTGGAGTATTAGTGCAGCCTGATATTTGGGACTACACACCAATCTCTCTGGCTGACCTACCTGCCTACCTACCTTTTTTGCAATTAAATCTGTTTGGTCAAAAACCATGCTGGCCGAAGAAACTGAGATGCTTACTTATGAGGACATAAACTAACTTGGAAAGGCCTGAAGATGCAGTGCTGTCTAATGCCGCAATTTCTGTATTACCCTTTCAACAATTGGGGTGTTGCACAGAGTATTGTGGTGAACATCCAGCAAACAGAAGAATTAAGAACTATGTGGAAGCTGACATTGTCTTGTTGTCAGCCATATTGCTACCCTTAGCTATGTTATGGTGTCTAAGATTATGGAACAAAGTTTATGGTGTCTAAGATTCTTCATACTCCTTGAAAGACTTATAATATTTTTCTGGACTATGCTGGACTATTGAACTATTTTGTTATTTTTATTTTTGTAGAGTTAGCCGGAGAGAGAGGAAGCGTTAGCTTACTCAGGCATGGATGTACTATGTGTGACATTGATGTATGTTAAGTGTACCAAGGATGGATTCCAATGTATTAAGTGTGGATATGACTGGACCATAGAAATAGGGATTTGATTAGGAGGCATAGGACGCAAGGTCATGATTGGGATTATTGCTAGAATTGCAAACTGATTAGAAATGATCTCATGATTTAATATGTAAGTGGGCCTTTTCAAACTAATCAAGAAGTGTTTCCCAATCCCAATACTCGAGCTATTTACTTACAAGTGCAGGTTTTATAAGTCACTAATGCTGTCAATGTGAAGGGATGACATGTCTACACAGTCATGACACTCACTTAGAGTTTACCCAGATGTGCTTTTTTCCTCAACTATGAGTTTTTGCCACTGGGTTTTTTGACCTGGCCCAAGTTCACTGGGTTGGACTGGTAATCCAAGACCCTGGTCCAAAGAGGGGGAATAGATATTATTCCCATTTCTGATTATATGTGTTTACGTTGTGAATTATAATAATAATATTCCCATTGTTGGGAATAATACACTTTGCCTGTTTTGATCCAAGGCTCAAGTTACAGATAACATGATGTGCAGTCTGTTCAAAATTGGTTAAGATGTCAGCTGTTTGAAATATTTAACTTGTACACTTAAAAGATGTGTACAACAGATGATTACAGAAGCTGAAAACCGACAGCTTGAACTCCTCTTAAAGGGAAAACCTACGGCACAGAGCAAATGGGGGAAATCGAGGTGAAGAAATAATGAAAGTCCCGCAGACGTGATTAGCACGTCTGAATATACCTCCTTTTGTTTCTCTGCCGCAGGCCTCCCATGGATATTCCGTAAGGTAGATCACGATATGATCTAAAGAGAGGAATTGTAGGATATGAATATCCATTTTGTTTAATATCCTAGCTGTTCATATAAGGGTTAATTTGAACCAAGAATAAATTTGGAATTGTATCTTCGATTCTCGGAAATAAAATTTATCTACAATCCTATTTACGGGATATGTTCTTGGACAAGGATTTTTACATGATATGTTCTTGGATAAGGATTTTGGGATGTTCTTGTTAATTGTCCAAGATTTCGGTATTTGTAATCATCTGGGTTTTATCCAATATGCATACATTATATAACACTGAATTATAACTAGAAACAGCTGTTTATAACTTGTGAAAAACAATGTCATTGTCACGCCCATATGCTCATTTTTCCCCCTCCCATCCTGCTATGAAAATGGGGTATGAATATAACTGACGTATGGATACAATTTGAATTGGTTATTGAACACGTCTCTGCTATTCATTTCCAATTTCCAGAGCTCTGAATGAGTTGGCAAATATCCATCATCCACAAAGGGCCCGGGCTGATTTTATCCCCAACAACTCCCACAAAAAATCCTCCCCTCTGCCTGTGATACAATTACCTTACACAATGGGTAATGTAATTATCACAAGCAGAGAAATAAAAAATTTCAATGTTATTCATAACTTGAAAAGAATGCATCACATTCACATAAAACTTACATTTTCAGAATCAGCATACTCCAAATACAAACATATGTCAATCATCAAGACTGGTCCAGTGGTTAAAAAGATAGATCGTAGTCCTTTGTGACCAAAGGAAGCATGGCTTTTCTGCCCAAAACCAGTTCCACAGAGTCTTCTATCCTGGAGATAATTAGAATATAATCCAATTATCTCCAAGGGCAGAGGCAAAACTCCATTGAACACATGGCAGCAAAAGACAATAAAACACATAAAAACATATAACTGTGCAGCCATTGCACAAAAAAGGTACATTCAAAACAGGTACATAATTAGGGGGAGTGCCCCTTAATTTCCACCTGTGTGGGATTTGTATTGCGAATATAAACCCACTACTGACTCTTGCTCACTGGAGTTTGCTTGAAAGTAGGCTATTTCAAGTAGTCTCTTTTAAGTAGGAGTTAAAACAACAGGAGTTGAAACTACAAGGGAGTTTAAACCAAGAGGGTAAATATTGTTTTTGCTCACTTGTGTTTTTTTGTAACTGGGGATGAGTGCTAGCAAGATTGAGAGTTTAACTCAGTGCACATCATGCCGCATGTATGCATGCGTGGATGATTCTGTCCAGGGTCCATACCTCTGTGGTGAGTGTGAGCGAGTGGCATTTCTGGAAACTCAGATTAGAGATCTGGAGAGGCAAATTGTAACACTGAGGGAGATTGACAATCTTGAGAGGAGTCTGCTGCTCACTAAGCAGAGTTTAGTGGGGACAGGTAGTGGAGAGGGAGGAGATAAGACAGATGGGGAACAGGCACGTAGCTGGGTGACAGTGGGGCGAGGAAGCAGGGGGGGAGGGAAGAGAAAAGGTTTCGCTAGTTCTGATCTCATGCAGCCTAACAGATTTGCCCGTTTGAGTGAAGATGTTGGGAGCATCAGCTCAGGAGTAGCTGTACTGCAGGAAGCTGTTCCTGCTAACAGCCGTGAAAACAGCCCATCTAGTATGGGTGGGGTTGAGAGGGTAAGGAAGTCTAGACAGGTTGTGGTGGTAGGGGACTCTATTATTAAGAGAGTAGATAGGGTAATCTGCCACTCTGATCGACTCAACCGGACAGTTTGCTGTCTCCCGGGTGCTCGGGTCCGGCATGTTGCCGACAGAGTGGAGGGATTATTGGGAGGGGCTGGAGATGACCCAGCTGTCATGGTCCATATTGGTACCAATGACAAAGTCAGAGGAAAATGGAAGGTCCTAAAGAATGAGTTCAGGGAACTAGGAAGTAAGCTAAAGAAAAGGACCTCCAAGGTAATTTTTAAGAAATATTACCTGTGCCACGCACTACAGCAGAAAGGCAGCGGGAGATTAGAGAGGTCAATGCGTGGCTTAAGTCTTCGTGCAGGAAAGAGGGTTTGGGGTTTTTAGAGCACTGGGCTGATTTTGCACTTGGGTACAACCTGTATAGTTATGATGGATTGCACCTAAACGGAAGAGGGTCTGCTGTGCTGGGGGATAGGATGGCTAGAAGGTTGGAGGAAATTTTAAACTAGTGGTGGGGGGGAGGGTCAAAGCAATCTAGAAAATGGAGATAGGATTTTAAAGGAGATGGGCTTTAGCTCAGAACAAAGGGGGTGGAGATGGGGGGAGGGTAAAAATCAGAACAGAGGAGGTATGTAATATTGATAATTCACAAAAAGTACAAAAGACTCATGATAATATTAAATGTATGCTTACTAATGCAAAATAAGGGAACTAGAGGCAATAGCATACACTAAACAATATGATATAATAGGCATAACAGAAACATGGTGGGATGAGACACATGACTGGGCAGTTAATTTAAATGGGTACACGTTATTTAGGAAGGATAGGAAAAACAAGAAGGGTGGTGGGGTATGTTTATATGTCAACCATGAGTTAAAGTCAAATCTTAGGCATGTGGAGTGTGACGTGGAAAAAGTGGAGGCTTTATGGGTAGATATCTGCTTGGGGCAAACAAAGGGAAATCAATTATTGGTTGGGATATGTTATAAACCACCTAATGTAAATATTATTGAGGAAGAACAGCTGTTAGAGCAAATTGAGAAAGTTGCAAATCAAGGTAACACGTTAATTATTGGAGATTTTAATTATCCAGACATAAATTTGGAAAGAGGGACTAGTACTTCAGCAAGGGGCATCAGGTTTTTGAATGTGTTAAATGACACCTTTATGTCACAACTGGTACAAGCCCCAACTAGAAAGGATTCTTGTCTGGATCCTGTCATAACAAACAATGTTAATCTTTTAACCAACATTCAAGTAAGGGAGCATTTGGGAAATAGTGATCACAATATGGGAAATTTTGAAATAAACTCAAAAAAGCAAAAGCAAGTGGGGTATACAAAAACATATAATTTTAAAAAAGCCAATTTCAATAAGGTTAGGGCAGCTCTACAACATATCGACTGGCATAAACTCCTTAGTGATAAAAACACTGAGAATAAATGGAAACTATTCAAACAAATATTAGAAAGGTACATTTCTCAGTATGTACCATTTCGTAATAAACATAAAAGAAACAAATTAAAACCAATGTGGCTTAGTAGAGAAGTAAAACAAGAGATTAAAAATAAGAAAAGGGCATTTAAAACATTTAAATCAGACAAATCAAAGGCATCCTATTTAAGATATAAGGAAGCCAATAACGCTTGCAAAAAGGCAATTAAAGTGGCTAAACTAGAAAATGAAAAATTGATAGCTAAAGAATGCAAAACCAACCCCCAAAATTTTTTCAAGTACATCAATTCTAAAAAAAAACAAAAATGAAAGTGTAGGGACACTTGAAACAGAGTTGGGTTTATTAGCTAATGAAGACCAAGAAAAAGCAGACATTTGAAATAACTATTTTTCTTCAGTATATATTAATGAGGATCCTATGGCAAGAAATATGCAAATGATTGCTGCAAAAAACTTGCAAATAACTTGTGATTGGATAACTCGAGACAAGGTGCTACAGCTATTAAAGAAAATTAATGTAAGTAAAGCTCCGGGGCCTAACGGTTTTCACCCACGAGTACTTAAGGAGCTAAGTGGGGAAATAAGTGAACCTCTGTATTTAATTTTTCAAGATTCTTTTGTTTCAGGTGTTGTACCGGAGGATTGGAGGAAGGTAGATGTTGTTCCTATATTTAAGAAGGGTTCATAATTCTTGCCTGGAAATTATAGACCCGTGAGCTTAACTTCTGTAACTGGGAAAATATTTGAAGGGCTATTAAGGGATAATATTCAGGAATTCATTGGGAAGAACTTTGTTATTAGCAATAATCAGCATGGTTTTATGAAACATCGGTCATGTCAAACTAACCTAATTGCATTCTACAAAGAAGTAAGTAGAAGTATAGATCAGGGTGTTGTAGTGGATGTGATCTACTTTGGTTTTGCCAAGGTATTTGATACGGTTCCTAACAATAGGTTAGTCTTCAAACTAAAAGAAATTGGTCTAGATGAATATTCTTGTTCTTGGGTTGAACATTGGCAAAAGGATAGAGTACAACGAGTTGTAATTAATGGTACATTTTCAGGCTGGACAAAAGTGGTAAGTAGTGTCCCTCAGGGTTCTGTTTTGGGACCACTTCTATTTAACATATTTATAAATGATTTTGAAATAGGCACTGAAAGCCATGTATCAGTGTTTGCAGATGACACAAAACTTTGTAAAGTAATAAAATGTGAGCAGGATATTGCTTTGCTGCAGAGAGATTTGGATAGATTGGGGGACTGGGCACTAAAATGGCAGATGAACTTTAACATAGAGAAATGCAAAGTTATGCACTTCGGGGTTAAGAATGCACAAGCAACTTACACACTAAATGGTAGTAAATTAGGGATAACCACACATGAGAAGGATTTGGGAATTGTTATAGACAACAAATTAGGCAGCAATATGCAATGTCAATCTGCAGCTGCTAAGGCCAGTAAGATTTTGTCATGTATAAATAGGGGCATAAATTTTCGGGATGAAAATATAATTTTGCCTCTTTATAAATCGCTGGTAAGACCACACCTTGAATATGCTGTGCAATTTTGGGCGCCTGTTCTAAAGAAGGATATCATGGCACTGGAGAGGGTCCAGAGACGAGCAACAAAATTGATAAAAGGAATGGAGCATTTTAGTTATGAAGAAAGGTTAAAAAACTGTTTAGTTTGGAAAAACGGCGCCTGAGAGGGGATATGATAACTTTATACAAATATATTCGGGGCCAGTACAAACCTTTATCTGGAAATATATTCATAAACAGGGCTATACATAGGACACAAGGTCACACATTTAGGCTGGAAGAAAGGAGATTTCATCTAAGGCAAAGAAAAGGTTTTTACAGTAAGAACAATAAGGATATGGAATTCTCTGCCTGAAGAGGTGGTTTTGTCAGAGTCCATACAGATGTTTAAACTGAAATTGGATAAATACTTACAAAAAACATAACATACAGGGATATAATTTCTAATTAGTGGGGTAATAGCTGCTTGATCCAAGGAGACATCTGACTGTTATTTTGGGGTCAAGAAGGAATTTTTTCCTAGTTTGTGGCAAAATTGGAAGTGCTTCAGACCAGGTTTTTTGCCTTCTTTTGGATCAACAGCAACAACATTTCTGAGGAAGGCTGAACTTGATGGACGCAAGTCTCTTTTCAGCTATGTAACTATGTAACTATGTAACATATCCCCAGATAGCTCAGATCTGAGCGCATATTATTACTGAATGGCGCTCAAAGCACACACATACAGTTCAATTGCCATGAAGCCAAAGTCTTTCCCATAGTCTTTCATTATATGAATGGGCTCCATGGCATAGCTATCTGGGGTATCACCGCTCAAACAGGGCCAGCACCAAATGACCCAGCTTTCGTGTCTTCTCAGAGAAAAATCAAGCTTTTCAACATGGGACCATAGTCTAAAGGCAGCAGGCGCGCAACCAGGCTCCTCCAATGCACAGTGTTGAGATTGGTCTCGTCACATTACTATTCATGTTATCTTATATCTTGTGTTAATTCACCACCAGTAACATCTCATATGTCTTAAACTGGGCGAATGCATGCTTTTTAAAATATGTAAAAATGAACTTCCACAAAAAATAACTTTTTCTCATTCTTCATTTTAAGCACCATCTCTACTTTTAGCCTCCATTTAGGTCAATACCATATGATATAATCGATCCCACTGGCTTTTTTTGCCTTGGCATAATACTTAACTCTGTCTTCACTGTCAATCCTCATCTCCTCACTCCTCAATCCTCCTATCCAGTGATTTTCATCTTACGACATAACTTAAATTCACAGCATTCTACAAACTCACCTTTCAAGCACTAATTATCTCTTATCTCAGCATATGTATAATAAATATAGCTATCATGCTAACCTTTTTTTATTTACCTGTCATAGCAACATTGGGATTCAATCTGAAATTATGGATTCTTCGTTACTATATGTCCAACACATTTCAAAGCAAGGTAAGTGCCACACCTCTGACTCAGAAAGGGTTTTACTAAAGATATGTATCAAATTTTTATTTAAATAACTAAAAGAAATAATCAAATAGATTTAGATATTGCTTGTTCATTGTCATGCTAGCTCTTGGAACATTGAAACAGTCATACACATTGCTAATGTGAATTTTAGATTACTATTTTTTATATATTCCTTTTTACTTATCATGTAAACCAAGAACTATTAATTGACATTAATTAAGTGTTCTTGCATAGCAAGACCACTTAATGTTATCTCACATATATATTATTATTATTAAGTGTTCTTGCATAGCAAGACCACTTAATGTTATCTCACATATATATTATTAAGTGTTCTTGCATAGCAAGACCACTTAATGTTATCTCACATATATATTATTATTAAGTGTTCTTGCATAGCAAGACCACTTAATGTTATCTCATATATATTATTATTATTATTATTATTATAGCAAAATTTGCCACCCTAACTCCTCCCACAGTTTTTACACTACATAGACAAAAATTTACCAAAACGTGCAGATTGTTCCCGATCGGATTGCTATTACTTTGTGGAACGTTTCGCCGAATGGTTCACGGAATATCGTCGTTCTTGTGGCGAAATTTGTCCCATAGGAATGAATGGCAAAGCTAGAGTGGGAGCTGGCAAAAGCTGAAAAATCAGGACATGATTTCTAAACTGCCACCACTCCCTTATTTTCAGGCCCACCTACACAAATCTTATATCAAAACGTTCAGCTATCCCTGCTGCCACTAAACATGTCAACGGCTAAGCCATAGTCCTGATAGTTTTCACAATATAATCATTTGTTTGCAACTAATGCCGTCCATTGACTTTCATTGAAACTTCACTCTGCAAAGCTTAAATTTGAAGTGCAATTTCTAAACTGCGACTGTGCCTTCAATTTTAATACTTCAGAGACATACTATGCATCGAAATTTAGGTCTGGGTCTTGTGATTCTCACAATATAAAGCTATTCGCTGTAGGATTTATAGTTTTTAAAATATGACCGATTGAAGATGGCAACCACCAAAATACTCTGACATGTCAAGGCTGCAGCAGCAAGTGATGTCATAGACAGGGCCTTTTGAACACCTGCTAATGTTTTTATAAATGTATGGTTTAATGTAACTGTGCAACAACGTTGCAATTAAATGTGCTATATAAATGATAACAGTTACTCCGCCCACTCCAGTTGTAGACTACAGGTGGAGGCAAGAACACTTCACACAATTTCCCCAGAAATTGTAACTTTTCTAGTTATTATTATTCTTATTATTATAGCAAAATTTGCCACCCTAACTCCTCCCACAGTTTTTACACTACATAGACAAAAATTTACCAAAGCGTGCAGATTGTTCCCGATCGGATTGCTATTACTTTGTGGAACGTTTCGCCGAATGGTTCACGGAATATCGTCGTTCTTGTGGCGAAATTTGTCCCATAGTGTTGCAGTGTAAGCATGCAGAAGCCAAACACAGAAATATTGGACACAGGTCTTCAGGAAGTAACAGGCCTTTATTCACATTACCGATCGGGTCTCAGATGAACTCCTGTTCCAACATTCTGAGAGACCAACACATAGTGTACATTCCTTATATAGCACTATAACTCCTCCCATTAATAGCTACACCCACATATACCTTTAACCAATCAATGAGCATAATATAGACTTGTACATCTAGTCAAACCACATGGCTCATCCAAGACAAAGGAAATAAGTGCAATTTCAGTTCCTGCATTCCTGCACATGCTCAGTACACTGATGACAGTATCCTAGCTACATGTAGCTAACCAACTGACACAACATACACATATGCCACATGGAGATTTTGGCCTACTAAATTTTAACCATGCTGGAATCCCATCACAATAGGAATGAATGGCAAAGCTAGAGTGGGAGCTGGCAAAAGCTGAAAAATCAGGACATGATTTCTAAACTGCCACCACTCCCTTATTTTCAGGCCCACCTACACAAATCTTATATCAAAACGTTCAGCTATCCCTGCTGCCACTAAACATGTCAACAGCTAAGCCATAGTCCTGATAGTTTTCACAATATAATCATTTGTTTGCAACTAACGCCATCCATTGACTTTCATTGAAACTTCACTCTGCAAAGCTCAAATTTGAAGTGCAATTTCTAAACTGCGACTGTGCCTTCAATTTTAATACCTCAGAGACATACTATGCATCAAAATGTAGGTCTGGGTCTTGTGATTCTCACAATATAAAGCTCTTCACTGTAGGAATTATAGTTTTTAAGATACGGCCGTTAGAAGATGGCAACCGCCAAAATACTCTGACCTGTGTCAAGCTGCAGCAGCAAGTGATGTCATAGACAGGGCCTTTTGAACACCTGCTAATGTTTTTATAAATGTATGGTTTAATGTAACTGTGCAACCACGTTGCAATTAAATGTGCTATATAAATGATAACAGTTACTTAGCCCACTCCAGTTGTAGACTACTGGTGGAGGCAAGAACACTTCACACAATTTCCCCAGAAATTGTAGCTTTTCTAGTTATTATTATTCTTATTATAGCAAAATTTGCCACCCTAACTCCTCCCACAGTTTTTACACTACATAGACAAAAATTTAGCAAAACGTGCAGATTGTTCCCGATCGGATTGCTATTACTTTGTGGAACGTTTCGCAGAATGGTTCACGGAATATCATCGTTCTTGTGGCGAAATTTGTCCCATAGGAATGAATGGCAAAGCTAGAGTGGGAGCTGCCAAAAGCTGAAAAATCGGGACATGATTTCTAAACTGCCACCACTCCCTCATTTTCAGGCCCACCTACACAAATC
>OW240914.1:12024261-12057382 GCA_933207985.1 Pelobates cultripes | reverse complement strand
ATAACTTAAAAAGTATGCATCACATTCACATAAAACTTACATTTTCAGAATCAGCATACTCCAAATACAAACATATGTCAAAATCATCCAGACTGGTCCAGTGGTTAAAAAGATAGATCGTAGTCCTTTGTGACCAAAGATAGCATGGCTTTTCTGCCCAAAACCAGTTCCACGGAGTCTTCTATCCTGGAGATAATTGGGATGTAATCCAATTATCTCCAAGGGCAGAGGCAAAACTCCATTGAACACATGGCAGCAAAAGACAATAAAACACATAAAAACATATAACTGTGCAGCCATTGCACAAAAAAGGTACATTCAAAACAGGTACATAATTAGGGGGAGTGCCCCTTAATTTCCACCTGTGTGGGATTTGTATTGCCAATATAAACCCACTACTGACTCTTGCTCACTGGAGTTTGCTTGAAAGTAGGCTATTTCAAGTAGTTTATTTTAAGTAGGAGTTAAAACAACAGGAGTTGAAACTACAAGGGAGTTTAAACCAAGAGGGTAAATATTGTTTTTGCTCACTTGTGTTTTTTGTAACTGGGGATGAGTGCTAGCAAGATTGAGAGTTTAACTCAGTGCACATCATGCCGCATGTATGCATGCGTGGGTGATTCTGTCCAGGGTCCATACCTCTGTGGTGAGTGTGAGCGAGTAGCATTTCTGGAAACTCAGATTAGAGATCTGGAGAGGCAAATTGTAACACTGAGGGAGATTGACAATCTTGAGAGGAGTCTGCTGCTCACTAAGCAGAGTTTAGTGGGGACAGGTAGTGGAGAGGGAGGAGATAAGACAGATGGGGAACAGGCACGTAGCTGGGTGACAGTGGGGCGAGGAAGCAGGGGGGGAGGGAAGAGAAAAGGTTTCGCTAGTCCTGATCTCATGCAGCCTAACAGATTTGCCCGTTTGAGTGAAGATGTTGGGAGCATCAGCTCAGGAGTAGCTGTACTGCAGGAAGCTGTTCATGCTAACAGCTGTGAAAAAAGCCCATCTAGTATGGGTGGGGTTGAGAGGGTAAGGAAGTCTAGACAGGTTGTGGTGGTAGGGGACTCTATTATTAAGAGAGTAGATAGGGTAATCTGCCACTCTGATCGACTCAACCGGACAGTTTGCTGTCTCCCGGGTGCTCGGGTCCGGCATATTGCCGACAGAGTGGAGGGATTATTGGGAGGGGCTGGAGATGACCCAGCTGTCATGGTCCATATTGGTACCAATGACAAAGTCAGAGGAAAATGGAAGGTCCTAAAGAATGAGTTCAGGGAACTTGGAAGTAAGCTAAAGAAAAGGACCTCCAAGGTAATTTTTTAAGAAATATTACCTGTGCCACGCACTACAGCAGAAAGGCAGCGGGAGATTAGAGAGGTCAATGCGTGGCTTAAGTCTTGGTGCAGGACAGAGATTTGGGGTTTTTTAGAGCACTGGGCTGATTTTGCGCTTGGGTACAACCTGTATAGTTATGATGGATTGCACCGAACACGGAAGAGGGTCTGCTGTGCTGGGGGATAGGATGGCTAGAAGGTTGGAGGAAATTTTAAACTAGTGGTGGGGGGGAGGGTCAAAGCAATCTAGAAAATGGAAATAGGATTTTAAAGGAGATGGGCTTTAGCTCAGAACAAAGGGGGTGGAGATGGGGGAGGGTAAAAATCAGAAGAGAGGCGGTATGTAATATTGATAATTCACAAAAAGTACAAAAGACTCATGATAATATTAAATGTATGCTTACTAATGCAAAATAAGGGAACTAGAGGCAATAGCATACACTAAACAATATGATATAATAGGCATAACAGAAACATGGTGGGATGAGACACATGACTGGGCAGTTAATTTAAATGGGTACACGTTATTTAGGAAGGATAGGAAAAACAAGAAGGGTGGTGGGGTATGTTTATATGTCAACCATGAGTTAAAGTCAAATCTTAGGCATGTGGAGTGTGACGAGGAAAATGTGGAGGCTTTATGGGTAGATATCTGCTTGGGGCAAACAAAGGGAAATCAATTATTGGTTGGGATATGTTATAAACCACCTAATGTAAATATTATTGAGGAAGAACAGCTGTTAGAGCAAATTGAGAAAGTTGCAAATCAAGGTAACACGTTAATTATTGGATATTTTAATTATCCAGGCATAAATTTGGAAAGAGGGACTAGTACTTCAGCAAGGGGCATCAGGTTTTTGAATGTGTTAAATGACACCTTTATGTCACAACTGGTACAAGCACCACCTAGAAAGGATGCTTGTTTGGATCCTGTCATAACAAACAATGTTGATCTTTTAACCAACATTCAAGTAAGGGAGCATTTGGGAAATAGTGATCACAATATGGGAAATTTTGAAATAAACTCAAAAAAGCAAAAGCAAGTGGGGTATACAAAAACATATAATTTTAAAAAAGCCAATTTCAATAAGGTTAGAGCAGCTCTACAACATATCGACTGGCATAAACTCCTTAGTGATAAAAACACTGAGAATAAATGGAAACTATTCAAACAAATATTAGAAAGGTACATTTCTCAGTATGTACCATTGGGTAATAAACATAAAAGAAACAAATTAACACCAATGTGGCTTAGTAGAGAAGTAAAACAAGAGATTAAAAATAAGAAAAGGGCATTTAAAGCATTTAAATCAGACAAATCAAAGGCATCCTATTTAAGATATAAGGAAGCCAATAACGCTTGCAAAAAGGCAATTAAAGTGGCTAAACTAGAAAATGAGAAATTGATAGCTAAAGAATGCAAAACCAACCCCAAATTTTTTTTCAAGTACATCAATTCTAAAAAAACAAAAAATGAAAGTGTAGGTACACTTGAAACAGAGTTGGGTTTATTAGCTAATGAAGACCAGGAAAAAGCAGACATTTTAAATAACTATTTTTCTTCAGTATATATTAATGAGGATCCTATGGCAAGAGATATGCAAATGATTGCTGCAAAAAACTTGCAAATAACTTGTGATTGGATAACTCGAGACAAGGTGCTACAGCTATTAAAGAAAATTAATGTAAATAAAGCTCCAGGGCCTAACGGTTTTCACCCACGAGTACTTAAGGAGCTAAGTGGGGAAATACGTGAACCTCTGTATTTAATTTTTCAAGATTCTTTTGTTTCAGGTGTTGTACCGGAGGATTGGAGGAAGGTAGATGTTGTTCCTATATTTAAAAAGGGTTCAAAATCCTTGCCTGGAAATTATAGACCCGTGAGCTTAACTTCTGTAAGTGGGAAAATATTTGAAGGGCTATTAAGGGATAATATTCAGGAATTCATTGGGATGAACTTTGTTATTAGCAATAATCTGCATGGTTTTATGAAACATCGGTCATGTCAAACTAACCCAATTGCATTCTACGAAGAAGTAAGTAGAAGTATAGATCAGGGTGTTGTAGTGGATGTGATCTACTTGGATTTTGCCAAGGTATTTGATACGGTTCCTCACAATAGGTTAGTCTTCAAACTAAAATAAATTGGTCTAGATGAATATTCTTGTTCTTGGGTAGAACATTGGCTTAAGGATAGAGTACAACGAGTTGTCATTAATGGTAAATTTTCAGGGTGGACAAAAGTGGTAAGCGGTGTCCCTCAGGGTTCTGTTTTGGGACCACTTCTATTTAACATATTTATAAATGATCTTGAAATAGGCATTGAAAGCCATGTATCAGTGTTTGCAGATGACACAAAACTTTGTAAAGTAATACAATGTGAGCAGGATATTGCTTTGCTGCAGAGAGATTTGGATAGATTGGGGGACTGGGCACTAAAATGGCAGATGGAATTTAACATAGAGAAATGCAAAGTTATGCACTTCGGGGTTAAGAATGCACAAGCAACTTACACACTAAATGGTAGTGAATTAGGGATAACCACACACGAGAAGGATTTGGGAATTGTTATAGACAACAAATTAGGCAGCAATATGCAATGTCAATCTGCAGTTGCTAAGGCCAGTAAGATTTTGTCATGTATAAAAAGGGGCATGAATTCTCGGGATGAAAATATAATTCTGCCTCTTTATAAATCGGGTCCAGAGACGAGCTACAAAATTAATAAAAGGAATGGAGCATTTTAGTTATGAAGAAATGTTAAAAAACTGTTTAGTTTGGAAAAACGGCACCTGAGAGGGGATATGATAACTTTATACAAATATATTCGGGGCCAGCACAAACCTTTATCTGGAAATCTATTCATAAACAGGGCTATACATAGGACACGAGGTCACACATTTAGGCTGGAAGAAAGGAGATTTAATCTAAGGCAAAGAAAAGTTTTTTTTACAGTAAGAACAATAAGGATATGGAATTCTCTGCCTGAAGAGGTGGATTTGTCAGAGTCCATACGGATGTTTAAACTGAAATTGGATAAATACTTACAAAAACTAACATACAGGGATATAATTTCTAATTAGTGGGGTAATAGCTGCTTGATCCAAGGAGACATCTGACTGCTATTTTGGGGTCAAGAAGGAAACTGACTGCTATTATAGTACAGTCCAAAAAGTTTTTTTTTTTTAAATGCAAGCTATTGGGACACCAGTGAGTGAGTGGTGGCAGTGGGCAGGCCATAAAACGCACACTAGTGAAGGAAACTGACTGCTATTATATTACAGTCTAAAAAGTTTTTGTTTTTTTTAAATGCAAGCTATTGTGACACCAGTGAGTGAGTGGTGGCACTGGGCAGGCCCTGAAACGCACACTCGTGAAGGAAACTGACTGCTATTATATTACAGTCCAAAAAGTAGGTTTTTTTTAAATGTAAGCTATTGGGACACCGGTGAGTGAGTCTTGGCACTGGGCAGGCCCTGAAACGCACACTCGTGAAGGAAACTGACTGCTATTATATTACAGTCCAAAAAGTTTAGTTTTTTTTAAATGCAAGCTATTGGGACACCAGTGAGTGAGTGGTGGCAGTGTGCAGGCCCTAAAACGCACATGCGTGAAGGAAACTGACGGCTATTATATTACAGTCCAAAAAGTTTTTTGTTTTTTTTAAATGCAAGCTATTGTGACACCAGTGAGTGAGTGGTGGCACTGGGCAGGCCCTGAAATGCACACTCTTGAAGGAAACTGACTGCTATTATATTACAATCCAAAAAGTTTTTTTTTTTTTAAATGTAAGCTATTGGGACACCAGTGAGTGAGTGGTGGCACTGGGCAGGCCATGAAATGCACACTCGTGAAGGAAACTGACTGCTATTATATTACAGTCCAAAAAGTTTAGTTTTTTTTAAATGCAAGCTATTGGGACATCAGTGAGTGAGTGGTGGCAGTGGGCAGGCCCTAAAACGCACACTCGTGAAGGAAACTGACTGCTATTATATTACAGTCCAAAAAGTATTGTTTTTTTTAAATGCAAGCTATTGGGACACCAGTGAGTGAGTGGTGGCAGTGGGCAGGCCCTGAAACGCACACGCGTGAAGGAAACTGACGGCTATTATATTACAGTCCAAAAAGTTTTTTGTTTTTTTTAAATGCAAGCTATTGGGACACCAGTGAGTGAGTGGTGGCAGTGGGCAGACCCTAAAATGCACACTGGTGAAGGAAACTGACTGCCATTATATTATAGTCAAAAAAGTTTGTTTTTTTTTAAATGCAAGCTATTGTGACACCAGTGAGTGAATGGTGGCACTGGGCAGGCCCTGAAATGCACACTCTTGAAGGAAACTGACTGCTATTATATTACAGTCAAAAAAGTTTTTTGTTTTTTTTAAATGCAAGCTATTGTGACAGCAGTGAGTGAGTGAGTGGTGGCACTGGGCAGGTGGGCACAGTATATGCTGTGAGCCATACACAGAGGCTGGCAGGCAGGCAACTGCAATTACATTACACAGAAAAAAAATGCAGACTGATGTTCTAGCCCTAAAAAGGGCTTTTTGGGGTGATGTCCTTACAGCAGAGATCAGATGAGTCCTTCAGGACTGTAGTGGACACTGAATACACTAGCCTAGCTATCAATTTCCCTATCAAATCAGCAGCAGCTACACTGTCCCTCCTCTCACTAAGAATGCAGCTTCACAATGAATGTAAAATGGATGTTGTCCAGGAGGTGGGAGGATCTGGGAGGGAGGGTCTGTTGCTGTTTGGCTGGAATGTGTCTGCTGACTGTGAGGTACAGGGTTAAAGTTTACTCAATGATGACGAATAGGGGGCGGACTGAACAGCGCATATGTTCGCCGTCCGTGGCCAACGCGAACAAGCGATGTTCGCCAAGAACTATTCGCCAGCAAACCGTTCGGGACATCACTGGTTGAAATGTTTTACTTTGGGCCAATAAAATTTAAAATAATTTTTATTGAGAAAGAATATGAACAAAATATATTAGAACAAACAATAGTACAAATAGAAGATACCAGTAGAGAGTCACTTTTTAAAAATAAACCTAAAGACCATAATCTGATGAATAAGATGATCTTAAAGTTCCCTTTGTATGTAATTTTAACCAAAACAGTAATCAAGTGAATAAGATTTTCAAAATATGTTGGCCAATTTTAAAAAGTAACTGTATTAAAATAAATTTTAGCAGAAAAGCCTTAAAATAATATATAGAGATGCACTTCATTTAAATACAAAAATTGTACAAAATCATATTAAGCATGATAAAAAACAACAACACTATACTATTCTCGGTGGGCACCCAATTCCATCTGGAAGCGAAAAAACAGACATGGTGGGCAGATATCTCTTTCTAAAGGGGACACAAGGTGATTCCCAAATCACGCTCTCAAACTTATACCTACCAAATAAGGGCCAAAAATGTTTTCTTAGTCTCCGCCCTACGAACACTGGAGTCGTTCAGTGAAGGGACCGTAATAATCGTGGGAGACTTCAATGCCCCTCTAGACCCCAGGATGGATACATCGAAAGGAACCGCCACGATACCAGACCATGACAATCACCAGCTCTCAGACTGCTGGCGTATTCTCCATCACGCTGACAAAGATTACACCTACTTTTCGACGCCGCACAGATCCTACTCTAGGATTGATTATTTCTTTGTTCAACACAGAAATCTGAATGCACTGATCTCTGCCCATATAGCACCAATGTTCTGGTCGGACCACGTGCCCGTTGTCCTTTCCATTGAAAACCCAAGACCTTTTCGTACACAATGGACGTGGAAGCTAAATTAATCCCTCTTAGATGATCTGCTGATACAGGCAGAAGTTAGTTCTGTTATGGAGCACTTTGTCCTCACCAATAAGACTTCGGACAGCACACTGTCAGCCATCAGGGAAGCGCACAAATGTGTAATCAAAGGGATTGTTATCAAACACGGCACCAGACTGAAAAAAAATTGCGCTAACAGGAAATCTTGCACCTAATCACTCAGTTAACCCAACTGGAAACGCAACATAAAAACACCTTAAAAGATGACATACACAAACAACTCAGAGCGAAACTCAACTTCTGCTTGATGTCATAAATTAAATTCCAGTTTTAACTCAGTAAAATAACTTTCTATGAATTCGGAAACAAAAGTGGCAAACTGCTCGCTAGAGCATTACACGCACAGAGGCAAAAGAACCATGTCCAGAAGATCTCCCTCGCAGGGAAAGCCCTCCTCACCCCCACAAACATTGCAGAGGGCTTTCAACAATATTACTCCTCGCTGTATTGCCTGCCCCCACACACCTCACCACCAGACGACATCGGCAGGACCTTCTCCGAACAACAGAAGTCCTACATTGCACATCATATGACATCCAAATTAATTGCCACTCCACTGCCCCTCTAGAGGAAGACATCACAAGTGAAGAACTGAACCGGGCCACTAAACTGGCTAAATCAGGGCCCAGACAGGTACACGGCAAAGTACTACAAGATGTTTTTGGACAGTCTCGCTCCACAGCTGTGAACCCTATATAATACTATCCAACACGGAGGCTCACTAGATCCTAATATGCTATTTGCCCATGTAGTGGTGCTACCAAAAGAAGGGCCCCACCTCCTGCGCCAGCTACCGACCGATCTCCCTGCTGAACGCCAATCTCAAACTCTTTGCAAAAATCCTGGCACTACGCATTCAGCCCCTTTTGTGGACCTCATCCATCCTGTCCAGGTGGGCCTTGTTGAGGGATGTGAAGCCAGGGATAATACAATCAAAGTACTCAACCTGACTCACGCGTCACGACACAAATCTTCGACCGTAGTATTGGTCTTGACAGACGTGGAGAAGGTGTTCGTCAAGGGTTGATTGGTCCTTCTTACTGTCCACACTTGAATACATAGGCGTGGGACCTTACATGATGGCATAGATCTCGGCCCTGTATGTCGCCCCAGCCGGTCGAGTACAGGCCAATGGAGTCTGTCTGGCATGTAAAAGTAAAATAGCACTAAAAGACACATTGCAGATTTTGTAGATCCACATAATAAAAATAAGAAATATAAGATTCAAGTAATTCTGACATGCTACTTGAAAAATCTAATATACATCTTGTGTTGCACATGTAACTTATGCTATGTAGGTAGAACAAAATGCCCCCTACATACAAGACTTGACGAACATATTAGGAACATAAAAAGAGCTATGAAAAACATAATGCATACTTGCATTTTAAATGACATCACACTAATAACCCTTATCACTTAAAATGCTATGCAAATCAAAAGGTGTCTGTTCACTCAAAAATTGGGACAAGCATAGATGAGGTGGATTTTTTATTTAAATACATTGAACCCATAAGGTCTCAATGTAGATTTTGAAATTGTAATTTTATAGTGCTAAATATATATTTTTCATAAAGTTGTTTTATATTATGGATGTTTTTACAATATTACATATATTTTTTAAGAGATAGAAGTTTTATTATAATCCATTTTATCTTCTTTATCTCTTCCCTTTTTTATATATAATGTAATTTTTGTAGGCCCCTGTGAGGAAACTTATCAATAGTCTGTACTATTTTTCATTTTTCTCTGTAATGTATCTTATTTTCCTAGTGTTCTTTATAGAGCAATGATAATATTTCATGTTAAACATACAATAGAAATGGCTGTTTTTTCAGCTTCATATTTCTTTATTTTATAACATTTATTCACACCATATATAATATTTTCTTTCTCCCTTTCTCCCTTATTATTATCCTGCTGTTTCGAATGCCCATTCAGAAGAAAAAAAAGTCTTTCAATTCCAGAAATGACATATCTAAGATCGGGACTCCAATACTCAAAACATTGTAAGCATAATACATCTTTTTGTGACTGTTTTTTTATGTAAAAACACAACAATATTGCATTAGTAACAAAAATAAGATATCTTTAAAACATATTGCATCCAAACAGTTTTATGCTAGACTTGAGAGCAGACAGAAAAGATTCACAGATCAGCAGCTGTCTCACTTATTTTTTTATTTTTTTTTTGTCTTGATCAGTTTGTCTCCTTCAAGGCCTGGATTACTTTCTGATTATAGTTTCTAGCTCGTAATCTGTCAGGGTTTCTTTAGAGCAGGGGTGGGGAGCCTTCGGCAATCCAGATGTTTTAGACTACATCTTGCATTATGCTCTTACAGCCATAATGCTGGCAAAGCATCAAGGGAGATGTGGTCCAAATCATCTGGAGGGCCGAAGGTTACCCACCCCTGTTCTAGAGGGTGGTGCCGATGAATCTTTTGACTAATGACCTATGACCTTTAACTATGACCTTTCATTTTCTTAGTAAAAAAAAAAACTTTGGGCTTTGTTCAATAAACAAGGAGTAATAATCTCTAATTTTGTGTAACTCAGTGAAGCTGGCATTCATACCTGAATAGGTTCCTAGTTGTGGTAGTTGTATTTCTCCAGGTTGTACAGGTTTTTTTGTGGGTTTTTTTGCTAGTCCTGGTATATAATATCCATTCACAAGCAGGGCCCTCATTACCTTTTGTATTAGTCTGTGTATATTTTACTGACATTTTCCCAAATTGCACTACATTGTGGAATATGTTGGCAATTTTTAAATGCCAGTAATAACAACATTACTAGTTATCAGTTCTAGTTATCTGGGAGTAATACAACTTCCTAAGTATGTCTGATAATATTTCTTTTTCCATAGTATATATCTAGTTTTAACATATTTGACTGTCTACCTAATTACAAGTCAAAATTTAATTGTATCATTATGCTCTGCCAAAAGATAGACAAGCAGTAGTCACAGAATCTGATGGACTCTGCACCACTGCTTGGAATGGTTGTAGAGTAATTAGGGCATAACCCAATTAGAATACGGTTAGAAAACAAATGGAGAAAAACTCCACAAGAAATTACTCAAAAGGACAACTATTCAAAAGAAGGGTAACCTAGAGAAAATAAAATAAAATAATAGAAGAAAAAAACAACAACATTATATTGAGTCTTTAATATTACTCAAATTAAAAAAAAATAAAAGAGAGAGAAAAAAGTGCATTAAAAAGATAGCTTATAAGTCCATGTAATTGATATTAATATGGTTATGAATATAAATCCAGTTTGGTAATGTGGCCCTATAATATAACATTACATTTATTCATATACCTACATGGAGGATTCAAATCATACTAAGTTTAAATTCCTTATCTGTCTTAGTTATAAGACCCTTGAATATTTTTTTTTTTCTGTAGGATCTGTGAGGTTATTCCATAATGGTGGTGCTCTATGATACAGATCCTATTTTAAAAATGGTCCATTATTTTCAAGATTTTTTTTCTCATGGCGTCTTTGATGTCTTCATTCCTAAAACTGTATATAATTGGATTAATCATAGGAGTCACTACAGTGTACAACAAGGATACCACTTTGCTGACAGCCAATGATTTTCCTTTGGAGGGGATCATGTAACTTCCAATTAGTGTTCCATAAAATATAGAAACCACAGTCAGATGAGAGCTACAGGTAGAAAAAGCTTTCCCTCGCTCAGTGTTCATGGAGATCCTAAGTACAGCTTGGACAATATATATATAGGATAGGATAATAATTATCAGAGGGGAAACAGCAACAGGAATACATAATATGAGAAGTTCAATCTCAAGAAAGTAAGTGTCTGAGCAAGCTAGTTCTAACAGTGGAATAAAGTCACAGAAAAAATGGTCAATAATATTTGATCCACAAAACTGAAGTTGAGTTATTGATATTGTGTCAATCAATACAATAGAAAAGCTTGAAAGCCAAGACGCAATAGCAAGTTTAATGCAAAACACATGGTTCATTAAGGTAACATATCGCAGAGGGTAACAGATGGCCAGATATCGGTCATAAGCCATAATGGACAGAAGGAAACATTCAGAGGCCTCAGAACAAGCAAAAAAGTAATACTGAAAAATGCAACCTGAAAAAGACATAGTGCCACCTTCATCCCATAAAATATAAAGTGTGTTGGGTACAATAGTTGCAGTAAGAATTAAATCAGAAAAGGACAGTTGTGTTAAGAAGAAGTACATTGGAGACTGTAGATTATAGACGGATGCCACCAGCCAGATAATCAGAAGATTTCCACATATTGTTCCAAGGAAAGAAACAAAGACTACAAAAAAAAACAATATCCTGAAGCCATAAAGATTCTGAAATCCAAGGAGAAGGAACTCATTAACCGTTGTCTGGTTTATGACTTGCATTGCCTGGGTACAACAGATAAGAGCAGTGGTAAGATTGCTGTTATTTTAGTTTTAATTTACAGTAATGAGGTAATGATCCAGAACACATCTATAATGTATATATAAATATATTGATAGATTGGATCTTTCCTGTTGTCTTTCCACGACTTTTAACTTTACAGCTCCATAATCATCAGAACGCCTCCTCCCTCGGGATCCCTGTGTCTGAAAAGGCTGCTGGGCAAGGTAGGTCCTGCAAGATAAGTAAAGTTACTGTAACACTCAGCATATTGTGAGGGGCTGCACTGCAGCACTGGGACATTCAGCATGTAAAGTAAAGGTAAATTAAAGGGTCACTGACACTTAGGGAAAATAAATACATTTACAATTACGTTCAGAATTAATTTTAACTGTACCTCTGGGGTTTGAGTTAAAATAAGAATTGAGAGAGGCTAAATTAGTTCCTAATCCTTATTTTAACCCTCACCTTAACCCTAAATGTTCCATGTCCCAGCACTGCAGTCAAGATCCTAACTATAAGCTAAATGTATGACAGTAGCTTAATTACCTTGCAGGACCTACTCCACCGAGCAGTTTTTTCAGACAAAGGGATCACAAGGGATAGTGGACAGCAGATAATATTAAATATATATATATATATATATATATATATATATATATATATATATACATAAGTATACATATATATATATAAAGCAACTGAGATGCAATTGAAGTGCAGACTTTCAGCTTTATTTCAAGGGGTTGAACAAAAATACTGTATGAAACTTTTAGGAATTGCAACCATTTTCACATACAATCCCCTTATGTCATGGGCTCAAATGTAATTCAAGAAACACAGTCATAAATAACTTGCTGTTGAGAATCTGAAGTGCATGGCCATCAAGCTGTCTTCAGTTGTTTATTCATGAGTCATGCAATATTAATAAACTTCTATTTCTATAACCAGCATAATTTGGGGACAAACATATTCAAAATTCACTTGAATCAGTTAAGTGGTTCAGGAGATAGGTGGAAGTCATATTTTGACAGAGGAGGGACAAAACAGCCAGTTCGAACTGGTTTGGCAGTGTCCCTGGGACAACGCCCTGCTGGAGAACAATGGGAAGGGGAGGGGAAGAGGCACACCTTCCCATGAATTCAAAGGGGCAGAAAAAGTGTCCCAAAAGTTTCAATATGTCTATACACTGTTTTTAAAGGGCCAGCACTAGTCCAAATAAAAGTCCATGAGACCAAGTAATGGTTTTAAAGGGCCATACACCCCAGGGCCATAGTCATGTGGCAAGAGGCTGGCAAGCAGGCTTCTCTATAAGCCAGAGGAGCAGAGCAGTTTGGCACATAGAAAGCCAGTGGCAAATGGCAGTTTGTCACAGTCTGCCTAAGTATTATCTTCAGCAAGTGATATGCATGCTCGATTGGGTTGAGATCAGGTGATTGACTCAGCCATTGCGGGATATTCCACTTTTTTTACTTAAAAAACTCTTATGTTGCTTTATATTTTGGGTTATTGTCCATCTGTAAAGTGAAGCACAGTCCGATCCAATTTGCTGAATTTTCATTTACTCTGAACAGAAAATATACCTATACACTTCAGAATTGATTTGGCTGTTTCTGTCTTCTGTCACATCATCAATAAACACTAGTGACCCAGTGCCATTGGAAGCCATGCATGCCCCTACTGTGTTTTACAGGTAATGCTTTGGATCATTAGCCTTTCCAAAACTTCCCATCGTTCTGATATAGGTTTATCTTAGTTTCATTTGTCCAAAGAATGCTGTTCCACAACTGTACTGGCTTTGTTAGATGTTTTTTGGAAAAGTCAAATGTGGCCTCTCTATTTTTGAGACTTATGAATGGTTTTCACCCTGTGGTAAACCCTCTGTATTTGCTCTTGTGAGTCTTCTCTATGGTAGGCTTGGATAATGATATGCCCACCTCTGGAGAGTGTCCTTCACTTGACTGGATGTTGTGAAGGGGTTTTTATTTACTATGAAATGGATCCTACAATCATCCGCCACTGTTGTTTTCCGTGGACGTTTGGGAAGAGCTCATCAGTGTGTTCTTTTGTTCAGTGTTTTCTCATCAAAATGTACCAAGCTGTTGATTTTGCCACTCCTAATGTTTCTGCTATCTCTCTGATGGTTTTTATTTTGTAGCCTAAGGATGGCTTGTTTCACTTGCATTGAGAGCTTCTTTGACCGCATATTGTGGGTTCACAGAAACAGCTTCCAAATATGAATGCCATACCAGAAATCAACTCCAGATCTTTTACCTGATTAAGTGATGAATAAATAACAAAGCAAAACTAATAATGAACCTGCCCATCAAACAACCGTTGAGTCAATTGTCCAATTACTTTTGGTCCCTTTAAAAAGAGGCTACATATTAAAGATCTGTACATCCCAAACACTTATTCCAATTTGAATGTGAATACCCTTGCATTAATGCACTTTAATCCCCTATTTAATAATTAACTGTAACTTGAATTTATTTTGGCAAACAGACACAATACCAAAACTTGTGTCAGTGTCACAATATATTTCTAGACCTAATAGCATATCCCTGCACCAGCATTAACCTGAACCTCATACATAACCCTACACCAACTGTCACCCTAACCCAACTCCAGTTCCAAAACATAACCAACCCTACACCCACTCTAATGGTGTGATTTCTCTGTACTGTGTGATCTCATTCTGCAGATCTTAATGCACTCCCTGACAATAACACAGTGATTGGTGCAGGGTTTATACACAGCCATTTACCTGCAGTAGGGGGGCATGCAGAGGAATTGATAGAATAATTGTAGCTGAATATGGCCATTAAGCAAATTTGCGGATTTTTAGCGCTCACTTTCAACTCACATTGGTGTAGGTGGAGCTACTAAACATAACCCCAGTTAACAGAAGAGCACTCCAGGTACTGACTGATACCCAGATCACCCTAGTATGAACAGAAATTAGACTGCTTGCACCTAAAACAGAGGATATCCCATTCCATCAAAAGAGAATTTAGAGTGCCAAGTACAATAAATAATATATGCACTGGAAATTAGGAATCCAGACTTTGGTGGAATAAAATGTCTCAATCAATAAGTATTGTAAGTAATACATAGATTGTACCTTTATTTCTTGAAAAAACATTATGCAGCTGGAACTGCGGAGCTTTGGATCAAAGGACTAACATGTTTTTTGTGCCTTGTAAAAAATGCTGCCCTGAATTTCTCCACTTTCTGTCCAAAGATAAACACCAAGCAACTACAGGAGGCACAGGTATGAAATGTATATTTTGTGTTAGAGGTTAGGATGACTTCCAACTGGTTACACTGTAATGAATAAGAAGTACCCTGACCCATTTCCAGGTAATATGGCAAACCTTTTAACAACAGTTTGCCCCTTAACTGGCTCCAATGCTTCCTGGAGGTCCACTCACCTTTGGTTTCTGCAGAGCTGCAGAAACTAGAGGCCATGGCAATCATCATTCATTGTCTAACAGTGTCAGCTAACCACTCTCAGCCAATGACTGACATTCTATGCATTCTATGAATTCTAGTTCCCCTATAATGCTAAGGGGTTCATCTCTGTATGTACAGCATGTCAATGGTGCACATACAAATTCTGCAATACCAAATCTAGAATGGTGTACATACAAAGTCTGCAAAACCAAATCTAGAACTGCACTAAATCTAAAAAATGCAACTCCTGGGTGCAACCAAACCAGGAACCAGCACCAGATCCAGGGAACTGATGAGACAGAATTTAATGAAACCCAACAGTCAGCAATATCTTGACCTAATATCAAGCTAACACACAGAAAAATAAATGCACATCATATACAAAAAAGATTGATAAAACAAATAGTGTAAGTAACAAACGTGACCATACAAGATCTATACTCACTGAACAGGGATTTGTAGTATCTCTATGGGAGACCAAAATGTCCATTCACAGGAAAATAGAAAAAATAATAATAAATAAAAAGTAATTATAATATCCCTTCTGCCATTATTGTCGGCTCCATCATTTCAGTTGATGTGCAGCGTCTGAAATTATCTGGTGTCAGGACGCTCCCACCCAATCATGTGGAGTGTCCAACATCAGCCTGTTACAAGTTCACACACATCTTCCAGGATGCATAGCATGAGACATATGAAGCCTCCATGGCTGTCGCACCCTTACAAAAAAGACCCTAGTGCTCATGCAAATGATCCAGCACAGGCACACAACAAAAATATCCCATAACAATCTAAGGGCTTAAAACACAAAATTGGAAAATACTAAAAAAAGGTACAAAGTAAAAAAAAATAATTAAAAATACCACAATTGCCTCGGATCAAAAGGACTCCATCACAGATGACACATCACAGATGACACATTACAGCTGCCTAATATATATATCGAAATAAATATAGATCCCCATATTGAGAAGATAACCTCTAAGACCCTGAACTGTTATATATGATATAGCCTTTATTAGTGAAACACATTTAAATGTATGGGCAGTTTGTCACAAGCATGAATTAATACATCAACCATTAGTATATTAAAAAAAAAAAAAATTATAATTAGGGATTAGAAAATTATAATACTAAAAACTTAATTCAAATTAGAGTAGTTAGATCGTATTCTAGATTTAAATCCCATGGATTCAATGTATCTAGTTCCCAAATCCAGAATCCTCCCATAATAGCATTTTTTTTTTTTACTTATAAGCAAAACTAGAAGGACAATTTAAGATGTGCTACACATTACAAATTGTTTAATCAATATTTTCTCCCTGTATGTGGGTGATGAAAAACAGACCCCTGGATCATCGAATTGTAATTGTAAATTACCATTTTTCTGTTACATCTGAGTTGAGTTAATGTACAGTTCTGCCCTGTCCTATTTATTGCTCAGTGAAGGAGCTCTCTTATAGGCCATCAGTTTTGTCTTAAACTCCTCAATTTTAGAGTGACAACTTGATAAAATATGCCAATGTCTGACAATCTTTTTCACATCAGCAAATAGATATAAAAGCGAGAATTTGGCTTCATCCTATTATATGCCTTTCACTTAGATTGGGCAAAAACATCTTATGTCTATTTATATCTGTCATAGATTTTAATTAATCTTGTAAATAGATGTTGGTAGGATAGCCTCTCTCTCTAAACCTCTGTGTCATCTTTTCCAAGTGCTGATCTGCCAAATTGGTTTGAGAGATCAATCCTTTCACCTTTGTGTATTGGCTTTTTGGTAATGTTCTGAAACTACTATAATGCAACATAATGTTTCTATCCAAAGGTTTTCTGTAGATACTTTTTTTCCAATTTGCCCTTACATTTAGAGATCAAAATATCCAGGAAAGGAATAGTATTAGTTATTATAGCAAAATCATTGTAAATGTTATTGTTTTTGAACAGCTGTTTAAAAATGTTAAAAATGAATCTAGTGGTTCCAATGGACTACTTCACGATGCCAGCACATCATCAATATAGCGCCACCATTTAATGACATGTTTCTTAAATAAATCATTCTCATAGATGACCTTCTTCTCCAGTTCTGACATCCATCAATGTATCTCTCATTTGTAAAAAAAATTCTTCCTGGAATAAAAATAATTTTATTTCATTACAAATGTAAGCAGCTTTAACAAAAAGGAGAAAGATTGCTCATCATATACTAACTACTTCAATGCTTCTTCAGTGGCCAAATGCCTCCCTCATGTGAGATAGAGGTATAGAGGATACCGACATCAAATGTAACCAATATCACATTTTCAACATTCCTCAAGTGTTTAGAGTACCTCTGTGGTGTCCATGATATATGATTTCATTATAGATAGATATGGCCTTAGTATTTGATCTACAAATTTGGCAATGGTGAGAGTAAAGACCCTATACCTGTCACAATTGGTTGACCAGGAGGATTGATAAGAGAATTGTTTATCTTTGGTAAGGTGTATAGTACTGGCACAATCGGAGATGGAACTGAAAGAAATGTATACAGCTCTTTGTTGACAATCTGATTTTCTAAAGCTTCTTTAAGGGCTCCATTATACTTAATTTTTAACACTATTGTTGGATCAGTCTGTGTCTTTCTATATGTATCAGTATCTCCAAGTTGTCTTTTGATCTCCCCAACATAGTCCTTTTTGTCCATCAACACAATGGCACCCCCATTATCTGCTGGTTTGATAACCAAATCATGATTATTCTGTAATGCTCTAATGACCTTAGACTGATGTCCCAGAATGACCACGTTGAAACAGATTTTTCACATTTTTTTTCCATACACCTCCACTGCATGATCATTACTCTGTAGATTAAAATTGCTCTTATTAAAAACTGACTAAACAAATTAATAAGATCAATTGTTATGGAGAGACAACTGAGAAAGCTTAAACTAACCCATTATGTGCAGGGTAACAAAGTGGGCAGACTGTTTGCAAGGGCAATAACATCCAGATTCCTACAATCCAAACTACCATACATGACGTCTGTTAATAACACTAGACTGTTTAACCCTCAAGACATCGTTGAGGAGCTCGCCGCCTATTACAACACACTTTACAATCTAAATCTTGACCAAGACACACATCAGCCTACACTTGATTAAAATCCAGACCTTTCCAGCGGACATTGACCTACCTATTCTGACAGGACAACAATGCCAATTCCTGCTAGAACCATTCTCGGAAGAAGAGGTACAAAATAAAATACACACACTCCTCAAACATAAAGCACCAGGCCTGGATGGGTTCTCAAATTTCTTTTACATAACCTTTGCTTCGAAACTCACACCACACCTTACCAAGATTTTTAATCACTACAAGAACTCTGGAACCATGCCTGCTGAGATGCTACTAGCCCATGTAATCATGTTGCCCAAACCTGGCAAGCCACCTACGGAATGTGCCAATTTGAGACCCATTTCACTTTTAAATGCTGACACAAAACTTTATGCTAAATTAATAGCTACATGCCTAAAACCCATGCTGATTAAAATGGTCTCCCCTGAGCAAGCGGGATTTGTTCCCTCAAGACAACCAGGAGACAATACTCATCACTTTTTGAATCTTCTTAACTGGGCCCAAACTAGTGAGCAACAAGGCTTATTACTAGCTTTGGATGCCGAAAAGAAGTTTGATCGCTTGAATTGGACATATATGATAGAGGTGCTGTAGAGGATGGGTTTTCCTTCCCCCTTCTTGGACAGCATTCTAGCCCTATATTCACACCCCTCAGCAAAAGTGTATAATTCGGGTTTTCTGCAAAGCCCATTCTATATTACCATTGGAACCAGACAAGGATGCCCTCTTTCACCTCGGATCTTCATTTAATGCCTGGAACCCCTGGTAAGACATATTAAAACCCATAACACAATACATGGCCTACACACTGACGGGTGAAATGAAAGTGGCACTCTTTGGGTGTCTTACTGTTCATAACAGATCCTGCCATATCACTTCCGCACCTTATGACCTTGCTAAGCAGATACGGACAGATCTCCTACTATAAAAATAATTCCAAAAAATCTGAAGCACTTGCACTACATTTGCCCGCACAAACCATACAAAGCCTACAATCCACTTAGCCGTTTGACTGGCACACAACATCAATATCCTACCTCGACATAAAACTCCCTAGGACATGCAACTTGATAGTGATAGAAAATCACATCCCATTTATACATAAACTGAACCTGCAACTCAAATCATGGGAGGATAAGGGAACATCATGGCTAGGACGAATAAACACTATAAAAATGATGGCACTACCACATATCTTATATCTCTTCCGAACCCTACCCATTGCCTTACCAAACGCACTCCTGAAGAAATTCTAAACAGCTATCAATGCACACACATGGAAGAGAAAACCCCCGCAAATAGCACAGAACTTGCTATAGTGCCAATACACGAAAGGTGGCTTAAGCATACCGAATGTACACCTATACTACAAGGCTTCGATACTTGCACAAGGCATATGAATACTTGAGAGAACTTTGCCCCCAGTATGGCTAGCATTAGAAAATGCATGCACAACCCAGCATACAGTAGAACAGGCCCTTTGAGCTGGCTTTGTAAGACCCGAACAGAATCGTAATATGCTGCCCTCCACAAAACTACTATTGTGCATATGGGGATAGATATTACCCAAATTCAAAGTAGACAAGGCCCTTTTGCACATTAAGCCATTTCCTGAACTTCAGAGGACCTATTCCCTACCAACTATTCACATAACTGTGCATCAAAAATATTATGCATGCAGCATCAATGCAGGATAGCGCACATATGCCACCTTTTGTTCATAAATATCTGGGAAAACTTCCAAACATAAAAGCCCTATACTTTTGTTACAACATCCTTATGGCCTTAGGAGATAATGACAAAATATCCTATATACAACACTGGGAGAGGGGCCTGGCTAAGCAACTCCTGCCAGCAGCTTGGCACCAGGCATTAAGGACCACTAAACGGACCTCTAGAAGCCTAGCACATTGGGAGGCATTTTGAAAATTAACTATGAGATGGTATATGCCCTATATTCACACCCCTCAGCGAAAGTGTATAATTCGGGTTTTCTGCAAAGCCCATTCCATATTACCAATGGAACAAGACAAGGATGCCCTCATATACCCTGTCATGCCCACGAGTGCTGGAGATGCCAAGGACAGGAAGGCACCCTTCAGCATATTTTCTGGGACTGTTCAAAAATCACTCCCCTATGGCATACACTGGAAAAAATTTCAGGGAGACCCTGAAGGTTGATGTCCCAAGACATCCTGAATGCTTTCTTCTACACATGTTTCCAACCTCACTTCCTGAAGATGTATTAATAATAATTATACACTGTCTGATAGCAGCAAAAACTGCTATCGCACATAGGTGGAAGCAATCACAGGCCCCCACCCTGATAGAAGTTAACCCGCCTTGACACTTTGAGTAATTATGAGCGAATGCGAGCTGCCTCCGAGGGTCTGAGAGAAAGTACACAAGGTGGTGGCAGCAATGGTTAACGATTAGAGACCTGCATATGCTGGGCATATGATATGACAAAACAGGTTAAAACACACCAGCCTTAGGATTAGCAGCATATAAAACTAGTAATATAGCAGGTAATATACCACGTAAAGCTTAACAGCCAACATGGGGTTGGAATATGTAATGGCACCCCGGGTATAGAAGGGGTTAACGCCGTCAAAGATGTTCCCTTTCCCGAATAAGAAGTCAGCTACCAAACACTCCTAAGCGCCGAACAGGAAACACACAAATAATCCCCCCAAGTACGAGGCGAGGCTCTGTATTGATGGTCAAGCAGGATCTATTTAATGTGAGCTGCCTGCCCTTCTCTTATGCAGGTCTTCCAGCAAGGGACACTCCCATAGGTACCTTGTGGAAGACCGAGACAAGTTTATACATTAACCAATCAAACACAGATACATGGATAAACACTCCCACATGAACATTGCAAACCCTCCTCTCTCTCCTGGAGATAATTGGGTTAAGTGCTAGAAGTAACTCAATTACCTCCAAGGATAGAGCATAACCTTCATTTTACAGGAACAGTAAAATACAATAAGAATATATAATTCCCTAACTACCAAATAGAATCCCCATGTATCCCCAGATAGCTTAGATCTGAGCGCACAATATCATAGAATAGCGCTCAGATGCCATTCACACAGATCAATCCCCACGGAGCTAAAGTTTCATACAAAGTGCGTTTGACAACACGAATGGGCTCCGTGGGATGTCTATCTGGGCAGCTCTGTTTGTATATAGTCAATGTACCGAACGGCACCGCAATCGTATGAACCAGGAACTTAACGAAGAAGGGTCGGCGACTTCAGAGGTGTCCGTATGAAATAGTGTCTGATTTTAGTTCCACAGGTTTGTCATATGAACGACGACCACACAGCCAACCATTCGGGAGTTGGAAGTATCTGCAGTTAGCCACAATGTTAATGAGGGATGAAAAGTTAACAAGCACCACACTTCCCTGCTGGGTGGCCTGCCATTCGGTAGTTCTTTCGTATGAAAGGGAATTAAACGTAGGGCTGTACGGACAAGTGGCAATTACCGAACAAACAGACAAACCAAGGTTAAATCACAGTATTGCAAATACAGAGAGGTCTGTCACAGAATACTTCACAAAATCACAGAAGACCATCTCGGTCATGGTGACCCTCTTCCAATTTACAACCTAGATAAAAGATGGCATAATCTGATACTGAGTCATCTCTAGACCAAACCGACCTAGCTCGGGCCTTGGCCTGTACCCCGTCTTGGGAAAAAGCATTCAGTACCTAACAGACTATTCACCACAGGCTGCTACCTCCCCTCTAGCCCCCCACCCCCATGCAACCCTTTGACTCCCCTAAGTTATGTCTACTAGGTATTGTTCTTGCAGTTACTTATGTCACTACTACTCAGATCAATTGGAACCTTTTAAGGAGTATAACTGGTTTTAAAATTTGTGTGACACAGTGTACCACAATATAAATCAGAATGCTGACCCACCCCTATTAAATGGGCATAGTCTACTGATGTAATAAGCACTCCAATGCCAAACAGACTACACTAGTGTACTATGTGTCCACCGTGGGTAAACTGTCATCATGTTAAACTACTGTAACATTTCACCAGACGTATGTATTATTTTGTGATATGGTATTGTCTCTGAGACCTATTAACACATAACGGACCTACACTGGCTAAGGGCCAAGAGTCTCAAATGTGACATGTAGCCTGTAACCTGTACAATGTACCATACTCAATGTTGTGCATACCCCTTTTTACGTTGTGCTTACAGTACCTATGGTTACACCTACCGTGTGGTGCATAATGTAACCTTGTTTCACTGTTTACAATGAAAAATTCAATAAAAAAATTATATATGGAAAAAATAACATTGCTCTTATTTTTAAGTTTTGTCTCACATAGTTTAAGTGATGTATTATCAAACTGTGTTTCTAAATGAGGATACATTAACAGCCTTAACCTCAGGTTATGAAATAATTTACAAAGATCTAAATCAATTTCTACTGGTTTAGGGGTATATACAGAACAAAATGTAAAACCTTTTTTTCAATTCTGAATACTCCTCCTCCAACAGTTCTTTGGATGACTAATTATTTTCTGTTTCTTCCATTTTTGTGGTCTCTGTGTCCCTTTGTTCCTCCAATAAGTGGGTAATGTTTTGCTTCTTGTTGTGAATCCTTCCGATCCTTCTGATATGTCTTCACTGGATGCACCACTTTATGGGGGATCTAACTTAAAAAAATAAACAGAACTGGTATGTGATTGGTTTCCCTGAGCAGAATTAGCAGTTGTGGCAACAGTCATTTTTATTTTGTGAGAATCTATCCCTGAAATGTTGGGATGAGGAACCATAGGTATTAGTAAGCCATTTACACGTTTCCATTCCCATAATCTAATACATCTCTTTGAAATGTATATCTTTTTACGTTTTTCAATCTGCTTCCTTAGATTATCAACATTAGTATCAATTTTGTTTCTTGCTTCAAGTAAATTATCACTGATTCCAACTGCGCAGTCTCATCCTTTTTTTAGCATTTTTTAAGTTTTGTGTTTTAATCCCGTAGATTACATTTAACTGTTATGGGTTATTTTTGTGGTGCGCGTGTGCTGGATCATTTGCGTGTGCACCCGGGTCTTTTTTGGATGCGTGAAGCATCCGTGGAGGCTTCGTATGCCTCATGCTATACATCTGGGCAAATGTGTGCATGCTCATAATACCTTGTTGCGTCTTGACGTTGGATGCTCCACGTAATCAGGTGCGAGCTCCCTGACACCAGATGCTGATGACCATCACACGACAATAATGGCACTAATAATGGCACTTTTTAGTCATTATTCATTTTTTCTACTTTCCTGTGATTGGACATTTTGGTCTTCCACACAGATGCTGCACATCCCTGCTTGAGTGAGTACTGATCTCGTATGGTCACATTTGTTCTGTGCACTAATTGTTTTATACATCTTTTGTCTGTCATTTATTCTTGTGTGTGTTAGCTTGAAAAAGACCATTTAGGTTGAAACGTTGCTGACAGTTGGGTTTTATTTAATTTTGCCTCATCAATTCCCTGGAGAACCTGACCTTTTTTTCTTATATCTAATGGTGCACATACAGACTCCAGGCACCATGACCACTTTAATAAACTGAAGTGGTTATGGTACTTGGAGTAAACATTAAAAATGGACCCTTGAGAGGAAAAAATTACTTGCACATAGTGTTGTTACGGGTTGGCAAGGTATCTTAGTGTCCCTTGCAAGAGAAAAAAGTCTCAGGAACTCACTGTGATATATTCAAAGCAGGTTTATTGGATCTGCAATGTTTCGACCTGTACCCAGGTCTTTATCAAGCTAACACCACAGTAACAAGAAAACATTTATATACACACATAATCAATTAATGTGAAATTACAAAATTCATTAACATACACTGTGATAAAAAAACAGATGATCGGTTAATTTGGTTAATGAACTCATTAATTCAGTACACAAGTTCCTTGGAAAACATGGAAAAATAGACCAAGAACATGGCATAGAAAGTAAACAAAAGTAAGGAATAAAAATAATCCACATATTGAAGCAGACAGAAAGGGTCACTCAAGTTTGAACACCTCTTTCTTGTGATAGGAGAACACAAGCTAAGGGCTCAATAGACTCATCTATGTCAAATAATCACTAAAGATTCAGTAATGTGAATAAATAAATTAGTAATTAATGTAATTACCTTATACATCCTCAAAGATACCAACTCAATAAGCCAGCGGTAAAAATGAGCCGCACATTTGCACGTTACGTGCGTGATCCCATCACACATATATTCCCACATCGCAAAATGCCCACAGTGGCCGGTTAAGGGCAAGAACATTCGGCATTAGAGCACATGTGCAAACAATAAAAGCGCTTTATACAGCGCATGTGTAAGTATCACAACAGGAAATACAGCGCATGTGCGAAGAACACAAGTGCATAGTAAGGTGCATGTGTCAACAGTATAGTAGGGCACATGCGCTGGAGACATCTAAGGTAAAAGAGCACTCAAAGTGCTCAAAAGGATTCCATCATCGCCTACACACAAGTGCCCATATAAGAAATAGATCATATAAATCAAACAAGAAAAATGAAAAGAATAAAGAAAAAGAGAAAGAAGATACAAATTAAAAAAATGAAAGTAAAAAAATAAAATAAATTAATAACAGAAGTAACACAAAACAAAAAATATGAAAAATATAGAAAAAATAGAACATAGTAAGGATAAATAATAATTAAAGAAAGAAAGAATAATAATAAAAAATAATAATAAAATATATAAAAATACATATAAATAATAATAAATACAAAAGTAAAATAAAAAAAAAAATGATAAATAGTTTTTAGTGTCCCTTGGTCATCGCTTCTCTAATCCTTTTCTGGTCCTGGATTCAGCTACAGCATACACTGATTATAGCCCTCTGGACCCATGTAAAACTCCCTAATATAATGGACAAGACCAGTAGTATTCAGTAAAACAAGAGAACTGTTTATTTCATGGAAAAACACATGTATTTATTCCCCTACACACAACAGGGGAATTTGACAATTACATCCCCACATCCTATATATAAGTTTATAGTCTGTGACCAGGCAGGCTGTGGCAAGTGTAAAACTGGAGATATATAAATTGATTTTTACATAAAATATTTCTGAACAATTTAAATAAACCAATGGTATAATAATTTCAATATTTAGTCATTTAGTAAAGGCATTGACTAACATACTGAGATTTGTATACGCAAAATCATATAGAATCTGCTCTATTATGTGTACCCCCATTTTGAGCTTTCATGACTCCAGATCCATTGGCCATTAATGGGTTTCTACATTAGAGAACAGAACACAAGTACCAGAGAACAGAAAGTAAAGAAGATTAGCTTATACGGTATGTGTGTACGTGAGTGTAATATATGTGTGTTGGTGAGTTTCAATCAGAAGGTGCCTAAATAGCATTACTAATGAATTTCTGTAATCCTAGTTACTGCAGCGGAGAACATTAAATAACCTATTATAGACAAAAAAACTAAAAATTAAACCCCCAAAATATGTAATGATATTATTTTTCCTTAATATACAGGTCATTTTTATATACCATTTCACATTTGACACCAGAATACTTTGGTATACAGAGGAGTGTATGGTCGACTCAATGACTTCCCCCAACACACATATTTTCCCTGATGGTGTAGTACTGTTAGAGCTGCTTCAGTTAATAGACAGTCTTCCAGCACATGCTGCGTCCCTGCCTCATTGTGATCTGAATTATAGATTAACATTGTGATGTGAGAAATCAGTATGTTGAGACACTGTAGGATGACTTTGGCAAATTTATCAGCACATCCCAATGCACAGCTCCCCATCAGCCACCCTCTGATCACCTTCTTCTCTTGGAGGGGATGTGTCTGTTCCTCTGCCCAGCAGACGGATTTCAGAATTTCACAACTGGAATCAAAACTTTTAACTATGAAAGATTAGAAGTGAAGAATTATATTATTTAGTTATTGTCTAAACTTACATTTAAAAGGAAAATTTCAGCTCACCATGGGGTCATCACTCGAATGTCTGTTTATCAATTGCTTTTCTTTGTGTAAGAAGGCTGAAACCAGAATTGTCATATGATATCAGTGAGCTGTAGAAAATGAGCAGAAGCACATCTGTACTTGATCAAACATTGAATGGATTTCAGTCTATAACATTGTTATAGTTATCAATTTCCTTTTTTATATCATCTCAATCCCATAAGGAATACAGGATATTCACTTGTGCACAGCAGCAAATCAAGAGAGAGATGATATATAGTCTTTTACTAATGAAGAAAAAATACATATTAATGTTTCATTGTTTATTGACTGATTAATTTCTAAGGATTCCAAAAGGAATTTAAAAACCCTAATACCACATGGAATTAACAAAGGCATGCATGTAATTATACAAATCCTATCTAAACAATCATGAGTTCCTCTACAAGTATCTTGTTTCAGTGTTTGACAGCCAAATAACCAGGCGCTCACACTAATGTAGGCTAATCCTTATAAATTATGGAATACATTCTACAGCCTATTCTTGAAACCTGTTGTTCACACCATATTAATGTTATCCAGTAGTCTCTATTTATCTGTTTTAACAAAACAAATGATGTGATTTTTATTCTGCAAATTTCCACTTTAGTGTCTTTGTAAGTTTATAGATAAATATGTTTATTTTCAGATAATTTTATTATGCTGGTGAGTGTTATTTTATCACCTGCTTTGTGCACAATATAAAGCATTGAACCTCAGCATGCTCTGGTTTTGGCTTTCCATAAAAACACTCCTTCTTCAGTCCCTTTGTTATGCCTCTGTTGGTGCAGTAACAATTTTCTTCTTTGCCCGATGAGTCTGTCTGTGTGCTTGTATGACTCTCTATATGTGTTTGTATGTGTGCCTGTATAACTGTCTGTATTTGTTTGTGTCTGTTTGCATTACTGTCTGTGTTTGTGTACCTGCATGACTGCATCAGTTTGTGTGCCAGTATGATTGTGACAGAACCATCTGTCTGTCTATTGTGATGGATTCATCTATTTCTGCCCCCTTTCGTGTAAATGGCTGTTTCTATAGCCCAGCCATACGAATGACTGTTTTCACCAAACAAATCTACCGAACGGATGGCCACCCAGGATAGAAGTGTGCTGCTGGTTAACCTCTTGATCCCAATTAGAATGTTGTGGTTAACCGCAGACACTTCTCAATTAAACCAAATTCAGGGTGGCCGTCGTTCGTATGCCGACCACGAGGCAGCAGCCATTTTAAAAAACACGAAAGCCCAGCGGTGTTTGGCACTGATTTCATGGATCTAAAAACGGACACTTTTTCTGCCGAACACCGCTGAAACAATGGGTCGCCTGGCTGCCTCGACGAAAGCGTACGAACACCGGCTGTTCGGGAGTTTTACAACACACGAAAGGACTTAACCCAGATAGCCCTCCCATGGAGTCAATCACATACCGAAAGACTGTAAGGACTTTGACTCCATGGCAATTGAACTATGTGTGTGGGATCTGAGCGCTATTCGCCAATAATATGCCCTCAGATCCAGGCTATCTGGGGATATGTGATGCGAATGGGAAATGTTCGGTTATTATAAAGTTATGTATTTTTATGTATTTTCTGGTATTTTATTTCAGATGGCGATTTGTCTTTGTCCTGGAGATAATTGAATTACTTCTCAATTATCTCCAGGGCAGAGGGGAGGAAACCATATTACATCTGTATGTCTGAAATGTCCCCTTGTCTATCTGTCATTACAGTCTCCCATTTGGTCCCCTAGGGGAGTGTCCACCAAGTGGGAAACCTGCATAAATACAGGCAGGTAGCCCACAGTAAAGCCAGATCCTGTTTGACCCTCAATGCGGAGCTTCTGTCTCATTATTGGGGGGGATTTCTTATTTGCGCTTAGAGACTGCTGATTAGAACCGAAAGTCGCTTGGTGGATATCATTGTTCGGCGACTAGCAGCAGTTCGTTGATTTCCGTTCAGGAGTTTGGAGTCTTTCACGGATCCCGGTCAGGAGATTACCGCTTCCCCTGATGGTGGTTCGTATACTACAGTCTATGCGAACGGAGTTATTGGTATTGCCAAAGGGGAAGGTTAACTAAATGGCGGTTTCTCTTACAGACACCAGGGGAGTCTTAACAATGATTTTCTGTGTGAACGTGTGTGACAAACTCCGATGAGTTTTTGGAGGGGCCTGCTTGACCGCCTCCTGCCCTGTGACTATGGTCCCTGGGGGTATTGCCATTTAAAAACCCTATTTGGGCTTATGGGGTTGTAATGCACTCTTTCTGCCCCTTTAAATCCAGGGGGAAATGTGCCTCTTCCCTTCCCCCTTTTTCCTGTCCTATTGTTTCTCCAGCAGGGTATTGTCCCAGGGACACTGCAAGACCAGTTGAAACTGGTTGCTTTGTCCCTCCTCAAGCTCTCATCAGCCCTTGCCATTGTTTAACCCCATGGTGATCCAACTTTATTCTGGAGATCTGAGCCCTTTTCTGACATATTGAGCACTCAGATACAAGCTATCTGGGGATATGTTGGACATATAGGTTAAACATTGTATTATAAGAGTTATGTATTTTTATGTGGTTTTTTTTAACAGTTTTTGACTTAGAGATATTTCCTGTTACTGGAGATAATTAAGTTACCACAGCCACTTTGCCAATTATCTCCAGGATAGAGGAGAAGATAGACCGGCTGCACAGCCTAAATCAGTGGAACTGTTTTGGGAATGAAAGCAATGCTTATGGTCGGTCAAATGTGACTTAAATAAAACTTTTGAACCCCTGCTCTGATCTGGGTGATTTTTGGATATGTAGTTCACCCAGTTCAGGGCTATCCAGGGATGTAGGTAGATGTTTATGGGGATATGTTGTTGTTTTGGGGTGTTTCTGGATAAAACTGGATATATTCTGCCTGTGGTAATTGAGTTAGTCCATTGTGTTTGGTGATTGTATCACAGGCAGAGGGGAGGGCTTGTGTACATTAGCTGGGAGAGTCTAACTGTACAATACTGCGTTGATTGACTGTTGTGACTTAGTGTCCTGTGCTCCACAAGGTCCACGTGGGTGGTAACCTTGTGGGGAAAACTGTATATAAGAAATGCCTTTGTGCTCATTAATCCAGTTCTACTTCACTCAATTTAGAGTCCTGTCTCTTATTGGGGGCAACAGCTACAAGGGATTGCTATGCTCTTCATACTACCTTGGATAATCACTAAGCTCTTTTAAAAGCTTGTTCCTGCTTCACTCTCTGGGGAAAGATAGATTCACCCACTGGAAACTGGAGCCTTGTCGTTGTTGTGGATCAGAAATGTTGATCTTTGTTATATTCAGAGGAAGCCCAAATTGTTGTTACAAGTGCACTTGGAGAAGCGAGAATTAGACACCAGACACCTGTTGGTATTCAAAATAAGCCTCTGACGTTTTATTCATCAGCTGGGTTTTATACATTAAAAAGTAAGAATTAGCAGAGGAGAGTTTCTTCATTTGTTAGGCGAGGTAACATCATAAAACCTTTTCGAAGTCGGATCTGGAATGTAAGTTAAGGTACGACCAATAGTAGGTTTGCTTTTACATAGAGAGGTTAGTAGACATGAAAAAAATCTAAAGGTTAGAAAAATAGCCATAATGACAAATATAGCTAACAGCAAAAAGTACAAAATCTTCTTAATTAGTAAAGTTAACCATGTTCCTAGCCCAAATGTCCAATCCCAATCCCCAAAGAAGCCAGTATCCTGTTTGATCTCCTGTACTAAGTCATGTAAATCTTTTATATGTTTATGGATCATAGTGCCATGGTCAGATAGGTTAAAACAGCACATACCTTCTATAGCTTCACAGCCTAAGTCATGTTTCATTAGTAAGTAGTCAATGGCTGCTCTATTCTCAAGGATTGCCTTCTTATTTGTCTGACTGTCCATAAGTAGCTCTTCTAGGGCCTGTGAAGTGGCATTTAAACCTTTTGCAAGGGAACAGGCTACAGCATTTACTACTCGGGTATTATACAATGCTAAACCTGGGACTCCTACCAAGGTGTACGCTAGGGCAGAGTATTCGGCTTTAGATAAGAGAGTGATTTCTGGGTTACAATCTGCATTAAGGGTGTTTTTAACATCTCTCCTGTCTCTCCTGTCTCTCAGCAGTTTGTGTAGCTGGGTGGTTTTAGTGATCAGGTCAGATTTGGAAAACATGGTCATGGTTAGGCGAGAGATTGCACAGGGACCTCCTGTAATGTTACCTGGGACATAAGCATAAGTAATATTTCCACAGGAGAAAGTCCATCCTTTAGGAAGATAGACATTGTAGTGGTAACTCATAACTTGGTGAGTTTTGGTACAATTCATAGTGGTGCTTAGGGCTCTACAATTCGTGGTATTTTTCCACCATGTGGGGCAAAACAGGGATTCAGTATTAGGGTCTCTTGAACAATTACATGAAAAAGACCAACATAGTTCAGCGTCTGTCACATTAATTGTCTTCAGGGCTAGAGGAGGCTTGCCTACGAGTGGGTTGAAGGCATAAGAATATAGTTGTAGAGATTTATGGGGTCTTTGGGTATGTAGGTACTTTCTTAACAGTGAGATGGGGGTAGGGACAGCTATAAGACAAGATTCTATGGCGTTTTCAGTACTCAGGAGAGGGTTGAGGCAAAAGGAAGTTAAATTAAAAGCCTTTGCTATCTGCAACCATATATTTTCCTGCCATGCATTATTATTTTCTGGTCTCAAGTCAGAGTAGCATATCTGAACACAGTATAAAATGGTAAAGGATAAGAACAGCTTCATGTTGGTGGGTCAGTCGGAGTGACTTGTTTACAGTGACTGGCGTGTATCCACGTGGCTTTTCCTTCTAGTTTCACTGAGGTAGCCGTAGTCAAGAGCACTTGGAATGGACCGTCAAAGCGTGGTTCAAGTCCTTTCCTCACATGCCTCTTTATCACCACCCAATTACCAGGTTGCAGTTTGTGAGTTGCAGAATCAGAGTCTGGATCTGGAATAGAATCAAAGACTTGTTTATGCACCCTGCCTAATCTTTGGTGTAGGGCCTGAACATAGGCAGTCATACTACCATGCTGCATCTGTAGTCTTTGGGGAAAATAGAGGCCTGTCTTTGGGGCACATCCAAACAGGATCTCAAAAGGGGATAAGCCATGTCTGGAATTGGGGGTGAATCTCATAGAAAAGAGTGCTAGGGGAAGGCATTCAGTCCAGGGCTTTCCTGTGTCTTGCATGGCTTTTGCAATCTTGTTCTTTAAGGTGCCATTTGCCCTTTCTACTTTCCCACTACTCTGGGGGTGATAGGGGGTGTGGAAGGCCTGACTGATCCCTAGGGCTTTCATAATTTCTTGCATTATTTCCCCAGTGAAATGGCTACCTCTGTCACTTTCAATCACTTCAGGTACTCCATATCTACATACCAGTTCCTTCAGAAGCTTACTTGCTGTGACCTTCGTTGTGGCTTTCGACACTGGGTAGGCCTCAGGCCAACCTGAAAAGAGATCAATGCACACCAACACATATTCATACACTCCTACCTTAGGTAGTTGAATATAGTCTATCTGCAGTCTTTGAAACGGGTAAAGTGGCCTTGGTGTGTGCTTACTTGGTGTTTTCACAGCTTGTCCTGGATTGTTTCTAGCACAAATCATGCAAGCTTGGGTGTGTTTAGCTGCTACAACAGTAAATCCGGGTGCTACCCAATGGGTGTTTACTATGCTGTTCATGTGCATCTTGGATAGATGTGTAGGTCCATGGGCAATCTGGGCCATCATGGGGTACAACACTCGTGGTAAACACAGTCTTTTACCTTTCCTCCACATTCTGTCATCATCAGGTTCTGCATCTTGTTTCCTCCAGAGGTCATGTTCTTCCTTGCTTGCCTGTCTTTGTAAGCTCAACAGTATATTGTAGTCAACGGCGTCATCTGTAAGAACAACTTGTAGAAAGGTATTACCTGTAGAGGGATGAACTTTGATTGCTGCTTGCTTGGCAGCTTCGTCTACTTTGTGGTTTCCTCTTGAGATTTCATCTGTGATCTTCACGTGAGCTGCCACCTTGATGATGCCTACTTGAGTGGGTAGCAGGATAGCGTCCATAAGTGCACTCACGGCTTCAGAATTCTTGATTGGAGTTCCTGCTGAGGTGAGAAAATCACGAGCCGCCATATAGGGCCAAAATCATGGGCTATACCAAAAGCATAGCGAGAGTCTGTATAAATATTAGCAGTCTTACCAGAGGCCATTTTACACGCTTCAGCGAGTGCCTTCAGCTCTGCCTCCTGTGCAGAGCAGTGAGGAGCGAGTGGTTCAGCTTTTATTACCTCATGTGCAGAGACTACAGCATATCCAGTGTGGAAATTACCCTTCTCATCAGCATATCTGGAACCATCTACAAAAAACTCTAAATCTGCATTAGATAATGGAGAATCAAATACATGCAAAAAACCTGCTGTCTCTTGTGCCATTAGTGCTGCACAATCATGGGGTACCTGGGCATCAGCTAACTCATCTGGTGAAAGTGAATTTACAAAAAGATCAGAAGTACAACCATTCACACTATCCCCACTCCCCTCTTTTAAATCCAGGGGAAGCAATGTAGATGGATTTAACACCATACACCTTTTAAGAGTAACATTAGGTGGCATAAGCAAGGCACATTGCATTCTGAGATGCCTTGCAGTATGTATGTGTTTTGGTTGAACTTGTGAGAGTATGCTGTTGATATCATGCGGTGTGTATATGATCACAGGATTATCTAGAACAATATCAGTGGCTTTGTCCAGGAGGGCAGTAACAGCCACCACTGCCCTAACACATGAGGGGGCACCCCTGGCAACAGGGTCCAATCTGGTGGAGTAGTATGCTATTGGTCTTTGTTTACCACCATGATTCTGTGTAAGGACAGATGTAGCATAACCTGATTGCTCAGTACAGAACAGGTTAAAATTCTTTCTGTAATCTGGGAGACCCAGTGCCGGAGCTG
>OW240914.1:11977049-12024161 GCA_933207985.1 Pelobates cultripes | reverse complement strand
AAACACTATAAAAATGATGGCACTACCACATATCTTATATCTCTTCCGAACCCTACCCATTGCCTTACCAAACACACTCCTGAAGAAATTCTAAACAGCTATCAATGCACACACATGGAAGAGAAAACCCCCGCAAATAGCACAGAACTTGCTATAGTGCCAATACACGAAAGGTGGCTTAAGCATACCGAATGTACACCTATACTACAAGGCTTCGATACTTGCACAAGGCATATGAATACTTGAGAGAACTTTGCCCCCAGTATGGCTAGCATTAGAAAATGCATGCACAACCCAGCATACAGTAGAACAGGCCCTTTGAGCTGGCTTTGTAAGACCCGAACAGAATCGTAATATGCTGCCCTCCACAAAACTACTATTGTGCATATGGGGATAGATATTACCCAAATTCAAAGTAGACAAGGCCCTTTTGCACATTAAGCCATTTCCTGAACTTCAGAGGACCTATTCCCTACCAACTATTCACATAACTGTGCATCAAAAATATTATGCATGCAGCATCAATGCAGGATAGCGCACATATGCCACCTTTTGTTCATAAATATCTGGGAAAACTTCCAAACATAAAAGCCCTATACTTTTGTTACAACATCCTTATGGCCTTAGGAGATAATGACAAAATATCCTATATACAACACTGGGAGAGGGGCCTGGCTAAGCAACTCCTGCCAGCAGCTTGGCACCAGGCATTAAGGACCACTAAACGGACCTCTAGAAGCCTAGCACATTGGGAGGCATTTTGAAAATTAACTATGAGATGGTATATGCCCTATATTCACACCCCTCAGCGAAAGTGTATAATTCTGGTTTTCTGCAAAGCCCATTCCATATTACCAATGGAACAAGACAAGGATGCCCTCTTTAGACTAGCTCTCATATACCCTGTCATGCCCACGAGTGCTGGAGATGCCAAGGACAGGAAGGCACCCTTCAGCATATTTTCTGGGACTGTTCAAAAATCACTCCCCTATGGCATACACTGGAAAAAATTTCAGGGAGACCCTGAAGGTTGATGTCCCAAGACATCCTGAATGCTTTCTTCTACACATGTTTCCAACCTCACTTCCTGAAGATGTATTAATAATAATTATACACTGTCTGATAGCAGAAAAAACTGCTATCGCACATAGGTGGAAGCAATCACAGGCCCCCACCCTGATAGAAGTTAACCCGCCTTGACACTTTGAGTAATTATGAGCGAATGCGAGCTGCCTCCGAGGGTCTGAGAGAAAGTACACAAGGTGGTGGCAGCAATGGTTAACGATTAGAGACCTGCATATGCTGGGCATATGATATGACAAAACAGGTTAAAACACACCAGCCTTAGGATTAGCAGCATATAAAACTAGTAATATAGCAGGTAATATACCACGTAAAGCTTAACAGCCAACATGGGGTTGGAATATGTAATGGCACCCCGGGTATAGAAGGGGTTAACGCCGTCAAAGATGTTCCCTTTCCCGAATAAGAAGTCAGCTACCAAACACTCCTAAGCGCCGAACAGGAAACACACAAATAATCCCCCCAAGTACGAGGCGAGGCTCTGTATTGATGGTCAAGCAGGATCTATTTAATGTGAGCTGCCTGCCCTTCTCTTATGCAGGTCTTCCAGCAAGGGACACTCCCATAGGTACCTTGTGGAAGACCGAGACAAGTTTATACATTAACCAATCAAACACAGATACATGGATAAACACTCCCACATGAACATTGCAAACCCTCCTCTCTCTCCTGGAGATAATTGGGTTAAGTGCTAGAAGTAACTCAATTACCTCCAAGGATAGAGCATAACCTTCATTTTACAGGAACAGTAAAATACAATAAGAATATATAATTCCCTAACTACCAAATAGAATCCCCATGTATCCCCAGATAGCTTAGATCTGAGCGCACAATATCATAGAATAGCGCTCAGATGCCATTCACACAGATCAATCCCCACGGAGCTAAAGTTTCATACAAAGTGCGTTTGACAACACGAATGGGCTCCGTGGGATGTCTATCTGGGCAGCTCTGTTTGTATATAGTCAATGTACCGAACGGCACCGCAATCGTATGAACCAGGAACTTAACGAAGAAGGGTCGGCGACTTCAGAGGTGTCCGTATGAAATAGTGTCTGAATTTAGTTCCACAGGTTTGTCATATGAACGACGACCACACAGCCAACCATTCGGGAGTTGGAAGTATCTGCAGTTAGCCACAATGTTAATGAGGGATGAAAAGTTAACAAGCACCACACTTCCCTGCTGGGTGGCCTGCCATTCGGTAGTTCTTTCGTATGAAAGGGAATTAAACGTAGGGCTGTACGGACAAGTGGCAATTACCGAACAAACAGACAAACCAAGGTTAAATCACAGTATTGCAAATACAGAGAGGTCTGTCACAGAATACTTCACAAAATCACAGAAGACCATCTCGGTCATGGTGACCCTCTTCCAATTTACAACCTAGATAAAAGATGGCATAATCTGATACTGAGTCATCTCTAGACCAAACCGACCTAGCTCGGGCCTTGGCCTGTACCCCGTCTTGGGAAAAAGCATTCAGTACCTAACAGACTATTCACCACAGGCTGCTACCTCCCCTCTAGCCCCCCACCCCCATGCAACCCTTTGACTCCCCTAAGTTATGTCTACTAGGTATTGTTCTTGCAGTTACTTATGTCACTACTACTCAGATCAATTGGAACCTTTTAAGGTGTATAACTGGTTTTAAAATTTGTGTGACACAGTGTACCACAATATAAATCAGAATGCTGACCCACCCCTATTAAATGGGCATAGTCTACTGATGTAATAAGCACTCCAATGCCAAACAGACTACACTAGTGTACTATGTGTCCACCGTGGGTAAACTGTCATCATGTTAAACTACTGTAACATTTCACCAGACGTATGTATTATTTTGTGATATGGTATTGTCTCTGAGACCTATTAACACATAACGGACCTACACTGGCTAAGGGCCAAGAGTCTCAAATGTGACATGTAGCCTGTAACCTGTACAATGTACCATACTCAATGTTGTGCATACCCCTTTTTACGTTGTGCTTACAGTACCTATGGTTACACCTACCGTGTGGTGCATAATGTAACCTTGTTTCACTGTTTACAATGAAAAATTCAATAAAAAAATTATATATGGAAAAAATAACATTGCTCTTATTTTTAAGTTTTGTCTCACATAGTTTAAGTGATGTATTATCAAACTGTGTTTCTAAATGAGGATACATTAACAGCCTTAACCTCAGGTTATGAAATAATTTACAAAGATCTAAATCAATTTCTACTGGTTTAGGGGTATATACAGAACAAAATGTAAAACCTTTTTTTCAATTCTGAATACTCCTCCTCCAACAGTTCTTTGGATGACTAATTATTTTCTGTTTCTTCCATTTTTGTGGTCTCTGTGTCCCTTTGTTCCTCCAATAAGTGGGTAATGTTTTGCTTCTTGTTGTGAATCCTTCCGATCCTTCTGATATGTCTTCACTGGATGCACCACTTTATGGGGGATCTAACTTAAAAAAATAAACAGAACTGGTATGTGATTGGTTTCCCTGAGCAGAATTAGCAGTTGTGGCAACAGTCATTTTTATTTTGTGAGAATCTATCCCTGAAATGTTGGGATGAGGAACCATAGGTATTAGTAAGCCATTTACACGTTTCCATTCCCATAATCTAATACATCTCTTTGAAATGTATATCTTTTTACGTTTTTCAATCTGCTTCCTTAGATTATCAACATTAGTATCAATTTTGTTTCTTGCTTCAAGTAAATTATCACTGATTCCAACTGCGCAGTCTCATCCTTTTTTTAGCATTTTTTAAGTTTTGTGTTTTAATCCCGTAGATTACATTTAACTGTTATGGGTTATTTTTGTGGTGCGCGTGTGCTGGATCATTTGCGTGTGCACCCGGGTCTTTTTTGGATGCGTGAAGCATCCGTGGAGGCTTCGTATGCCTCATGCTATACATCTGGGCAAATGTGTGCATGCTCATAATACCTTGTTGCGTCTTGACGTTGGATGCTCCACGTAATCAGGTGCGAGCTCCCTGACACCAGATGCTGATGACCATCACACGACAATAATGGCACTAATAATGGCACTTTTTAGTCATTATTCATTTTTTCTACTTTCCTGTGATTGGACATTTTGGTCTTCCACACAGATGCTGCACATCCCTGCTTGAGTGAGTACTGATCTCGTATGGTCACATTTGTTCTGTGCACTAATTGTTTTATACATCTTTTGTCTGTCATTTATTCTTGTGTGTGTTAGCTTGAAAAAGACCATTTAGGTTGAAACGTTGCTGACAGTTGGGTTTTATTTAATTTTGCCTCATCAATTCCCTGGAGAACCTGACCTTTTTTTCTTATATCTAATGGTGCACATACAGATTCCAGGCACCATGACCACTTTAATAAACTGAAGTGGTTATGGTACTTGGAGTAAACATTAAAAATGGACCCTTGAGAGGAAAAAATTACTTGCACATAGTGTTGTTACGGGTTGGCAAGGTATCTTAGTGTCCCTTGCAAGAGAAAAAAGTCTCAGGAACTCACTGTGATATATTCAAAGCAGGTTTATTGGATCTGCAATGTTTCGACCTGTACCCAGGTCTTTATCAAGCTAACACCACAGTAACAAGAAAACATTTATATACACACATAATCAATTAATGTGAAATTACAAAATTCATTAACATACACTGTGATAAAAAAACAGATGATCGGTTAATTTGGTTAATGAACTCATTAATTCAGTACACAAGTTCCTTGGAAAACATGGAAAAATAGACCAAGAACATGGCATAGAAAGTAAACAAAAGTAAGGAATAAAAATAATCCACATATTGAAGCAGACAGAAAGGGTCACTCAAGTTTGAACACCTCTTTCTTGTGATAGGAGAACACAAGCTAAGGGCTCAATAGACTCATCTATGTCAAATAATCACTAAAGATTCAGTAATGTGAATAAATAAATTAGTAATTAATGTAATTACCTTATACATCCTCAAAGATACCAACTCAATAAGCCAGCGGTAAAAATGAGCCGCACATTTGCACGTTACGTGCGTAATCCCATCACACATATATTCCCACATCGCAAAATGCCCACAGTGGCCGGTTAAGGGCAAGAACATTCGGCATTAGAGCACATGTGCAAACAATAAAAGCGCTTTATACAGCGCATGTGTAAGTATCACAACAGGAAATACAGCGCATGTGCGAAGAACACAAGTGCATAGTAAGGTGCATGTGTCAACAGTATAGTAGGGCACATGCGCTGGAGACATCTAAGGTAAAAGAGCACTCAAAGTGCTCAAAAGGATTCCATCATCGCCTACACACAAGTGCCCATATAAGAAATAGATCATATAAATCAAACAAGAAAAATGAAAAGAATAAAGAAAAAGAGAAAGAAGATACAAATTAAAAAATGAAAGTAAAAAAATAAAATAAATTAATAATAGAAGTAACACAAAACAAAAAATATGAAAAATATAGAAAAAATAGAACATAGTAAGGATAAATAATAATTAAAGAAAGAAAGAATAATAATAAAAAATAATAATAAAATATATAAAAATACATATAAATAATAATAAATACAAAAGTAAAATAAAAAAAAAAATGATAAATAGTTTTTAGTGTCCCTTGGTCATCGCTTCTCTAATCCTTTTCTGGTCCTGGATTCAGCTACAGCATACACTGATTATAGCCCTCTGGACCCATGTAAAACTCCCTAATATAATGGACAAGACCAGTAGTATTCAGTAAAACAAGAGAACTGTTTATTTCAAAAAAACACATGTATTTATTCCCCTACACACAACAGGGGAATTTGACAATTACATCCCCACATCCTATATATAAGTTTATAGTCTGTGACCAGGCAGGCTGTGGCAAGTGTAAAACTGGAGATATATAAATTGATTTTTACATAAAATATTTCTGAACAATTTAAATAAACCAATGGTATAATAATTTCAATATTTAGTCATTTAGTAAAGGCATTGACTAACATACTGAGATTTGTATACGCAAAATCATATAGAATCTGCTCTATTATGTGTACCCCCATTTTGAGCTTTCATGACTCCAGATCCATTGGCCATTAATGGGTTTCTACATTAGAGAACAGAACACAAGTACCAGAGAACAGAAAGTAAAGAAGATTAGCTTATACGGTATGTGTGTACGTGAGTGTAATATATGTGTGTTGGTGAGTTTCAATCAGAAGGTGCCTAAATAGCATTACTAATGAATTTCTGTAATCCTAGTTACTGCAGCGGAGAACATTAAATAACCTATTATAGACAAAAAAACTAAAAATTAAACCCCCAAAATATGTAATGATATTATTTTTCCTTAATATACAGGTCATTTTTATATACCATTTCACATTTGACACCAGAATACTTTGGTATACAGAGGAGTGTATGGTCGACTCAATGACTTCCCCCAACACACATATTTTCCCTGATGGTGTAGTACTGTTAGAGCTGCTTCAGTTAATAGACAGTCTTCCAGCACATGCTGCGTCCCTGCCTCATTGTGATCTGAATTATAGATTAACATTGTGATGTGAGAAATCAGTATGTTGAGACACTGTAGGATGACTTTGGCAAATTTATCAGCACATCCCAATGCACAGCTCCCCATCAGCCACCCTCTGATCACCTTCTTCTCTTGGAGGGGATGTGTCTGTTCCTCTGCCCAGCAGACGGATTTCAGAATTTCACAACTGGAATCAAAACTTTTAACTATGAAAGATTAGAAGTGAAGAATTATATTATTTAGTTATTGTCTAAACTTACATTTAAAAGGAAAATTTCAGCTCACCATGGGGTCATCACTCGAATGTCTGTTTATCAATTGCTTTTCTTTGTGTAAGAAGGCTGAAACCAGAATTGTCATATGATATCAGTGAGCTGTAGAAAATGAGCAGAAGCACATCTGTACTTGATCAAACATTGAATGGATTTCAGTCTATAACATTGTTATAGTTATCAATTTCCTTTTTTATATCATCTCAATCCCATAAGGAATACAGGATATTCACTTGTGCACAGCAGCAAATCAAGAGAGAGATGACATATAGTCTTTTACTAATGAAGAAAAAAAACATATTAATGTTTCATTGTTTATTGACTGATTAATTTCTAAGGATTCCAAAAGGAATTTAAAAACCCTAATACCACATGGAATTAACAAAGGCATGCATGTAATTATACAAATCCTATCTAAACAATCATGAGTTCCTCTACAAGTATCTTGTTTCAGTGTTTGACAGCCAAATAACCAGGCGCTCACACTAATGTAGGCTAATCCTTATAAATTATGGAATACATTCTACAGCCTATTCTTGAAACCTGTTGTTCACACCATATTAATGTTATCCAGTAGTCTCTATTTATCTGTTTTAACAAAACAAATGATGTGATTTTTATTCTGCAAATTTCCACTTTAGTGTCTTTGTAAGTTTATAGATAAATATGTTTATTTTCAGATAATTTTATTATGCTGGTGAGTGTTATTTTATCACCTGCTTTGTGCACAATATAAAGCATTGAACCTCAGCATGCTCTGGTTTTGGCTTTCCATAAAAACACTCCTTCTTCAGTCCCTTTGTTATGCCTCTGTTGGTGCAGTAACAATTTTCTTCTTTGCCCGATGAGTCTGTCTGTGTGCTTGTATGACTCTCTATATGTGTTTGTATGTGTGCCTGTATAACTGTCTGTATTTGTTTGTGTCTGTTTGCATTACTGTCTGTGTTTGTGTACCTGCATGACTGCATCAGTTTGTGTGCCAGTATGATTGTGACAGAACCATCTGTCTGTCTATTGTGGTGGATTCATCTATTTCTGCCCCCTTTCGTGTAAATGGCTGTTTCTATAGCCCAGCCATACGAATGACTGTTTTCACCAAACAAATCTACCGAACGGATGGCCACCCAGGATAGAAGTGTGCTGCTGGTTAACCTCTTGATCCCAATTAGAATGTTGTGGTTAACCGCAGACACTTCTCAATTAAACCAAATTCAGGGTGGCCGTCGTTCGTATGCCGACCACGAGGCAGCAGCCATTTTAAAAAACACGAAAGCCCAGCGGTGTTTGGCACTGATTTCATGGATCTAAAAACGGACACTTTTTCTGCCGAACACCGCTGAAACAATGGGTCGCCTGGCTGCCTCGACGAAAGCGTACGAACACCGGCCGTTCGGGAGTTTTACAACACACGAAAGGACTTAACCCAGATAGCCCTCCCATGGAGTCAATCACATACCGAAAGACTGTAAGGACTTTGACTCCATGGCAATTGAACTATGTGTGTGGGATCTGAGCGCTATTCGCCAATAATATGCCCTCAGATCCAGGCTATCTGGGGATATGTGATGCGAATGGGAAATGTTCGGTTATTATAAAGTTATGTATTTTTATGTATTTTCTGGTATTTTATTTCAGATGGCGATTTGTCTTTGTCCTGGAGATAATTGAATTACTTCTCAATTATCTCCAGGGCAGAGGGGAGGAAACCATATTACATCTGTATGTCTGAAATGTCCCCTTGTCTATCTGTCATTACAGTCTCCCATTTGGTCCCCTAGGGGAGTGTCCACCAAGTGGGAAACCTGCATAAATACAGGCAGGTAGCCCATAGTAAAGCCAGATCCTGTTTGACCCTCAATGCGGAGCTTCTGTCTCATTATTGGGGGGGATTTCTTATTTGCGCTTAGAGACTGCTGATTAGAACCGAAAGTCGCTTGGTGGATATCATTGTTCGGCGACTAGCAGCAGTTCGTTGATTTCCGTTCAGGAGTTTGGAGTCTTTCACGGATCCCGGTCAGGAGATTACCGCTTCCCCTGATGGTGGTTCGTATACTACATTCTATGCGAACGGAGTTATTGGTATTGCCAAAGGGGAAGGTTAACTAAATGGCGGTTTCTCTTACAGACACCAGGGGAGTCTTAACAATGATTTTCTGTGTGAACGTGTGTGACAAACTCCGATGAGTTTTTGGAGGGGCCTGCTTGACCGCCTCCTGCCCTGTGACTATGGTCCCTGGGGGTATTGCCATTTAAAAACCCTATTTGGGCTTATGGGGTTGTAATGCACTCTTTCTGCCCCTTTAAATCCAGGGGGAAATGTGCCTCTTCCCTTCCCCCTTTTTCCTGTCCTATTGTTTCTCCAGCAGGGTATTGTCCCAGGGACACTGCAAGACCAGTTGAAACTGGTTGCTTTGTCCCTCCTCAAGCTCTCATCAGCCCTTGCCATTGTTTAACCCCATGGTGATCCAACTTTATTCTGGAGATCTGAGCCCTTTTCTGACATATTGAGCACTCAGATACAAGCTATCTGGGGATATGTTGGACATATAGGTTAAACATTGTATTATAAGAGTTATGTATTTTTATGTGGTTTTTTTTAACAGTTTTTGACTTAGAGATATTTCCTGTTACTGGAGATAATTAAGTTACCACAGCCACTTTGCCAATTATCTCCAGGATAGAGGAGAAGATAGACCGGCTGCACAGCCTAAATCAGTGGAACTGTTTTGGGAATGAAAGCAATGCTTATGGTCGGTCAAATGTGACTTAAATAAAACTTTTGAACCCCTGCTCTGATCTGGGTGATTTTTGGATATGTTGTTCACCCAGTTCAGGGCTATCCAGGGATGTAGGTAGATGTTTATGGGGATATGTTGTTGTTTTGGGGTGTTTCTGGATAAAACTGGATATATTCTGCCTGTGGTAATTGAGTTAGTCCATTGTGTTTGGTGATTGTATCACAGGCAGAGGGGAGGGCTTGTGTACATTAGCTGGGAGAGTCTAACTGTACAATACTGCGTTGATTGACTGTTGTGACTTAGTGTCCTGTGCTCCACAAGGTCCACGTGGGTGGTAACCTTGTGGGGAAAACTGTATATAAGAAATGCCTTTGTGCTCATTAATCCAGTTCTACTTCACTCAATTTAGAGTCCTGTCTCTTATTGGGGGCAACAGCTACAAGGGATTGCTATGCTCTTCATACTACCTTGGATAATCACTAAGCTCTTTTAAAAGCTTGTTCCTGCTTCACTCTCTGGGGAAAGATAGATTCACCCACTGGAAACTGGAGCCTTGTCGTTGTTGTGGATCAGAAATGTTGATCTTTGTTATATTCAGAGGAAGCCCAAATTGTTGTTACAAGTGCACTTGGAGAAGCGAGAATTAGACACCAGACACCTGTTGGTATTCAAAATAAGCCTCTGACGTTTTATTCATCAGCTGGGTTTTATACATTAAAAAGTAAGAATTAGCAGAGGAGAGTTTCTTCATTTGTTAGGCGAGGTAACATCATAAAACCTTTTCGAAGTCGGATCTGGAATGTAAGTTAAGGTACGACCAATAGTAGGTTTGCTTTTACATAGAGAGGTTAGTAGACATGAAAAAAATCTAAAGGTTAGAAAAATAGCCATAATGACAAATATAGCTAACAGCAAAAAGTACAAAATCTTCTTAATTAGTAAAGTTAACCATGTTCCTAGCCCAAATGTCCAATCCCAATCCCCAAAGAAGCCAGTATCCTGTTTGATCTCCTGTACTAAGTCATGTAAATCTTTTATATGTTTATGGATCATAGTGCCATGGTCAGATAGGTTAAAACAGCACATACCTTCTATAGCTTCACAGCCTAAGTCATGTTTCATTAGTAAGTAGTCAATGGCTGCTCTATTCTCAAGGATTGCCTTCTTATTTGTCTGACTGTCCATAAGTAGCTCTTCTAGGGCCTGTGAAGTGGCATTTAAACCTTTTGCAAGGGAACAGGCTACAGCATTTACTACTCGGGTATTATACAATGCTAAACCTGGGACTCCTACCAAGGTGTACGCTAGGGCAGAGTATTCGGCTTTAGATAAGAGAGTGATTTCTGGGTTACAATCTGCATTAAGGGTGTTTTTAACATCTCTCCTGTCTCTCAGCAGTTTGTGTAGCTGGGTGGTTTTAGTGATCAGGTCAGATTTGGAAAACATGGTCATGGTTAGGCGAGAGATTGCACAGGGACCTCCTGTAATGTTACCTGGGACATAAGCATAAGTAATATTTCCACAGGAGAAAGTCCATCCTTTAGGAAGATAGACATTGTAGTGGTAACTCATAACTTGGTGAGTTTTGGTACAATTCATAGTGGTGCTTAGGGCTCTACAATTCGTGGTATTTTTCCACCATGTGGGGCAAAACAGGGATTCAGTATTAGGGTCTCTTGAACAATTACATGAAAAAGACCAACATAGTTCAGCGTCTGTCACATTAATTGTCTTCAGGGCTAGAGGAGGCTTGCCTACGAGTGGGTTGAAGGCATAAGAATATAGTTGTAGAGATTTATGGGGTCTTTGGGTATGTAGGTACTTTCTTAACAGTGAGATGGGGGTAGGGACAGCTATAAGACAAGATTCTATGGCGTTTTCAGTACTCAGGAGAGGGTTGAGGCAAAAGGAAGTTAAATTAAAAGCCTTTGCTATCTGCAACCATATATTTTCCTGCCATGCATTATTATTTTCTGGTCTCAAGTCAGAGTAGCATATCTGAACACAGTATAAAATGGTAAAGGATAAGAACAGCTTCATGTTGGTGGGTCAGTCGGAGTGACTTGTTTACAGTGACTGGCGTGTATCCACGTGGCTTTTCCTTCTAGTTTCACTGAGGTAGCCGTAGTCAAGAGCACTTGGAATGGACCGTCAAAGCGTGGTTCAAGTCCTTTCCTCACATGCCTCTTTATCACCACCCAATCACCAGGTTGCAGTTTGTGAGTTGCAGAATCAGAGTCTGGATCTGGAATAGAATCAAAGACTTGTTTATGCACCCTGCCTAATCTTTGGTGTAGGGCCTGAACATAGGCAGTCATACTACCATGCTGCATCTGTAGTGTTTGGGGAAAATAGAGGCCTGTCTTTGGGGCACATCCAAACAGGATCTCAAAAGGGGATAAGCCATGTCTGGAATTGGGGGTGAATCTCATAGAAAAGAGTGCTAGGGGAAGGCATTCAGTCCAGGGCTTCCCTGTGTCTTGCATGGCTTTTGCAATCTTGTTCTTTAAGGTGCCATTTGCCCTTTCTACTTTCCCACTACTCTGGGGGTGATAGGGGGTGTGGAAGGCCTGACTGATCCCTAGGGCTTTCATAATTTCTTGCATTATTTCCCCAGTGAAATGGCTACCTCTGTCACTTTCAATCACTTCAGGTACTCCATATCTACATACCAGTTCCTTCAGAAGCTTACTTGCTGTGACCTTCGTTGTGGCTTTCGACACTGGGTAGGCCTCAGGCCAACCTGAAAAGAGATCAATGCACACCAACACATATTCATACACTCCTACCTTAGGTAGTTGAATATAGTCTATCTGCAGTCTTTGAAACGGGTAAAGTGGCCTTGGTGTGTGCTTACTTGGTGTTTTCACAGCTTGTCCTGGATTGTTTCTAGCACAAATCATGCAAGCTTGGGTGTGTTTAGCTGCTACAACAGTAAATCCGGGTGCTACCCAATGGGTGTTTACTATGCTGTTCATGTGCATCTTGGATAGATGTGTAGGTCCATGGGCAATCTGGGCCATCATGGGGTACAACACTCGTGGTAAACACAGTCTTTTACCTTTCCTCCACATTCTGTCATCATCAGGTTCTGCATCTTGTTTCCTCCAGAGGTCATGTTCTTCCTTGCTTGCCTGTCTTTGTAAGCTCAACAGTATATTGTAGTCAACGGCGTCATCTGTAAGAACAACTTGTAGAAAGGTATTACCTGTAGAGGGATGAACTTTGATTGCTGCTTGCTTGGCAGCTTCGTCTGCTTTGTGGTTTCCTCTTGAGATTTCATCTGTGATCTTCACGTGAGCTGCCACCTTGATGATGCCTACTTGAGTGGGTAGCAGGATAGCGTCCATAAGTGCACTCACGGCTTCAGAATTCTTGATTGGAGTTCCTGCTGAGGTGAGAAAATCACGAGCCCGCCATATAGGGCCAAAATCATGGGCTATACCAAAAGCATAGCGAGAGTCTGTATAAATATTAGCAGTCTTACCAGAGGCCATTTTACACGCTTCAGCGAGTGCCTTCAGCTCTGCCTCCTGTGCAGAGCAGTGAGCTTTTATTACCTCATGTGCAGAGACTACAGCATATCCAGTGTGGAAATTACCCTTCTCATCAGCATATCTGGAACCATCTACAAAAAACTCAAAATCTGCATTAGATAATGGAGAATCAAATACATGCAAAAAACCTGCTGTCTCTTGTGCCATTAGTGCTGCACAATCATGGGGTACCTGGGCATCAGCTAACTCATCTGGTGAAAGTGAATTTACAAAAAGATCAGAAGTACAACCATTCACACTATCCCCACTCCCCTCTTTTAAATCCAGGGGAAGCAATGTAGATGGATTTAACACCATACACCTTTTAAGAGTAACATTAGGTGGCATAAGCAAGGCACATTGCATTCTGAGATGCCTTGCAGTATGTATGTGTTTTGGTTGAACTTGTGAGAGTATGCTGTTGATATCATGCGGTGTGTATATGATCACAGGATTATCTAGAACAATATCAGTGGCTTTGTCCAGGAGGGCAGTAACAGCCGCCACTGCCCTAACACATGAGGGGGCACCCCTGGCAACAGGGTCCAATCTGGTGGAGTAGTATGCTATTGGTCTTGGTTTACCACCATGATTCTGTGTAAGGACAGATGTAGCATAACCTGATTGCTCAGTACAGAACAGGTTAAAATTCTTTCTGTAATCTGGGAGACCCAGTGCCGGAGCTGACGTTACCAGTATCTTAAGTGTATAGAAGGCATTTTCTGCCGCATGGGTTAATTTAAATGGTTTGTTTTCGTTGGCAAGACAATCATACAGTGGTTGCATGTAGATAGCTACGGAACGCAGCCAAGGGCGGCAGTAAGAAATCAAACCGAGGAAAGTACGAACCTGGGCTAAACTGCGGGGGGGTCTAATATTTTGAACTGCAGTTTTTCTACTTTCCGTGAGATGTTTTATGCCCTGGGAAATGCAATGTACTAGGAAAATAACTTTCTCTACACATGCTTGCAGTTTCGTTTTTGTTGCTTTACAGCCTGCTTTTTCTAGGAATTTTAGTAAGGAAAGAGTGTTTACAATACAAGATTCCATACTATCGCAACATAGGAGTAGGTCATCGATATACTGCAATAAAATTACGTTATTTGGCCTTTGCCATTCTTCAAGAATCTGTGCCATAGCCATGCTGTACATAGTGGGTGAGTTTTGTGCACCCTGTGGCAATACTGTCCATGTGTACTGCTTGTGTTTATGTGTAAATGCAAATAAAAACTGACTGTCGGGAGCCAGAGGGACACTGAAAAATGCATTTGCCAAGTCAATAACAGTAAATACCTTAGAGGAAGGTGGTATTTGTGCCAACAAGGTGTGTGGGTTGGGAACATTAGGGGCAATGAGTTCAGTTACAGCATTAATTGCCCTCAAATCATGTACCATACGGTAGACCACAGGTTTCCCTTTCTCTTGCTTTTTCTTAATTGGGTACAATGGTGTGTTACAAGGGGAGGTGGTCTGGACAACTACCCCTGCCTGCAGAAACTCTTGCACAGATTGCGAAATAGCATCTTCCTGTGCTGGGCTTAGGGGGTATTGTTTTTGATAGGGAGGTTTGGCTCCGGGCAGGAGATTCACTTTGACTGGGGGCACAGAGAGTCTGCCTGTATCTGTCTTCCCTGTAGCCCATAAGGAATCAGGGACTGAGGACAAGTCAATGGTAGGTTCTGGCACATGGCTGGGCATAGTGAGAGTTGCCAGAACATTTGAAAGAGATATCATTTGTTTGTCCTCTAAAGGCACAGACAATGTTACTTTTCCAGTGGGGCTATACTGGATATTTGCAAGAGCAGACAGTATATCACTGCCTAGTAGATTAGCAGGGGCATGAGGGCTGACAAGTAGCCTTGTTACAAGGGCAGTAGAGTCATGTAGCTTCAATTTCAACTTGTGGGTCAGGGGAATGTCATTTTCAATACCATCTACCCCTACACATGATAATACATCATTAGATTTCTCATACGGGAATACATATTTTTCCTGTAACATTGATTTAGCAGCGCCAGTGTCCAACAGGAAAGGGACTATTCGGTCCCCAGGCAGTGTAACGTTGATAATGGGTGAGGGTCCTGCAGAGTCAGGGATATTGATGATATGTAGGGACACTGGTTTGCCAATTTCCTATTGGGGGGGGGGAGGTGGTGGTGGTGGTGGTTGGCTGTCATGGGAGTTATCATTAGAATCTTGGGGTTTTCTATTTTTAGGAGGACACCTGCAGTTACGTTTAATGTGTCCTTTCCTGCCACAATTCCAGCAGTCTACCTGCCTTCTGTCCCCATCAGCTCTAGGGACAGTTACAGCCATTAGAGGTGTGCTCCTCTTTCTAGTATTTAGATTAGCTTCCACTCCCCTAGCCACCTTCACCAGATCACCATAGGTTAAACTTCTCCACTCAGGTCTAGCATTTTGGAGACCAGTCCTTATGGGTATGTGGATACCATCCATGAAGCAGTTAATAAGCAGTCTGGTCGAAGTGGTTACAACATCAGTGTAACCCAATGCCTCCCAAGCCATTTGTAGTCTGGTGAAGAATGTTTCTACAGATTCATCTTTCCCTTGTAGTATGTCTCCTAATTTATGGGCTAGTTCCTCTGTCTTTACCTTAGCCCATTCTCTCATTGCAGTGACATAGCATGCTCCAGATGCAGACTTGGTTCTAAACCATTCATCTGTTTGCATGTTGCTTTTTCTGAGGTTATCTTCATGGGCATCTGTATATTTAGCAATTATTCTAGCCAAAATGGGACCAGCTTTTAGTGCCACAATCTGTTTTAAATCCATCCAAGTACACTGGTAAGTAGCTTGAATTGTGGATAGAGACTGGACTAGAGCTAAGGGGGCCTTTTCAACATCTTGCAGCTGCTGTATTATTGCCAGTTGTTCACTGGGTGTCCAGGGCTTATATTCTTCCCAGTATTGCATACCTGAGCTCGGCTGTCTGTGCTCATGGTATACACTCTCAACTTTGGGTATCATGGGAGTAGAAAATTGTGGAGCTAATGGCCCCACTGGGGTATCTGTGGGGGCAACTAGGGGTTCCTTTAAGTCTGGACTACCTTCCTGCTCTAATGAACCCATAGGTCTTACTGGGACACTATATGAAGTCCCACTGCGTAATATTACTGGAAAGAGAGGTTTTGATCTCTGTAAAAGGGAAATCGCCTTGTCTTTTGGGACCAAAGGAGTCCCTGCAGTATCCTGGTAAAAGGGTGGGTTTACAAGATTTTTCCCAGGATCTTGCCTACTCTGGGACCCTAGAGGTCCAAAACATTGATAATATGGTACACCTTTCCTGGTGGTTTCTCTACAACCACATTTAGTTAATTCAACAGCAGTATCATGCCATTTTTGTGCGACTTCTACTAAGTCATTATCTTCTAACCAACCTCTGTAATTTGCCATAAATTCACTCCATATATGTGGGTCTAGAGTGCCTTCTGAGGGCATGCCAGCTTTCTTAAGTAACCTCTTAACATTCTTAATTGCTCCTTGTCCTTTGTGATGCTTGACAATAGTCAAAGCCGTAAATCCCCCTTGGGTACTTTCAGAGCTACCCATCTTAAAACTTGTAAGGGTTAATTACTTCCTTACACAAGACAAACTGTACAAAAACAGTGTATTTAAACACTTAGGACCGCTGCAGTGGAATTTTCACAGTTTTTGTCTTCTAAACACAGATCAGGAGATCTGCCCTTGGAGGATTCTAACTCAAATTATAAAACAAATGACAAGGCAAACAATAAAAATAACTTACAACCCACAGTTATATTCCACTATCTCAAGATTCCTTTCACAAGACATAACACAACCTCCAACTGAATATAACCATAATACCACAGAAAACAAGTTCTTTAGATCAGACGTTTTTAAGTCGTTCTTTACCCAGACAGACTAGTAGGACGTGGATCTGAGAGCGAAATTGATAAAGGTAGAAAAAAGTTTTTCTTACCTTCCTGTACAGCTGATTTCACTGTCAGAGGGACGTCCACCTGTACGCTAGTGTCCGAGTCTCTCGACCGTCAGATCCCGGGTTTCGGCACCAAATTGTTGTGGATCAGAAATGTTGATCTTTGTTATATTCAGAGGAAGCCCAAATTGTTGTTACAAGTGCACTTGGAGAAGCGAGAATTAGACACCAGACACCTGTTGGTATTCAAAATAAGCCTCTGACGTTTTATTCATCAGCTGGGTTTTATACATTAAAAAGTAAGTGCTTACGTGCAAATACTCTTAGAACAGTAATAGGAAGAGAATACAGATAAGACATAGGGATGAGCGTCATGTACCCATAACAAATAAGTTTCAAGGTATGAGAGAACAAAATGATTAGAGCAGAGACATCTTAGGTGGGGGCTCTCTGCTCCCGGAACTTAGACATATATGGTCTTAAGTGTTGTTTAAGCATCAAGCATTTCCTGAGTCCAAGTTAGCCAATTTTAATATAGGATATCATTATATGACACCTATAAGCTTGAGCCTTGGAATCAAGATAAATTCTATCACATCGTAGGTCCAGGATGGGTAAGAGACGGCGAGACCCCAACCAAGCTGCGGCGGTTTGTGGGGTCTGTGTTGGTTATGGTCTCTGGTGGAGTACTTGGAGCCCTCAGGAAGCGATAGGAGCATCCTTCAATGGAGGATCCCAGTCGGGATGCCAGGTGATCCGTTACAATATGTGTCTGCATGAATGTCTGCTTATGTGTGTATGTTTGTTTGTATGGCTTTGTTTGAAATATTTAAAAAAATAACTGTTGGAAAAAAACAGTTTGATCCATTGTGATATGGACAAATTGTATATATTCAAAAATTCTAGGTTACATGGATGAGAAGAGAAAAGGACAAGGTAAGAACAGTTATGATGTGAATGAGGAAAGGAAGGGGCACATGAACAATTAAAGGTCTTATCCTTATTTTGATCTTCCAGCTATTTAATAGAGAGCTCTCTAATGTGATATCTGTATATATGGCAATTGCACAAAAGTAAAAAATATTAGGGGGCGCCTATTACACTGCTCAAAGATCCAAACTAAGAAATTGGCTCCTTTCCTCTATTCAAGGGGTAAATCTTGCACTGTTAGAGGATAATTGAGGACTGGGTTGGGAACCACAGCTATATTCATTGTTATTACCTCTATTTTTACTTCTATTATCATCATTCATATTTTTATATATTTGGCTATATTGATGAATGCATCCCCCCATCCATACACAGACATGGCATCCGGCCCTTATGTGAAAAAAGATTGTCTACCCCTGCTTTAAACAAATGTAAAAAAGCACAGCACAGTTTTTATACCCTAAATGGAAAAATAAATAATAAATAGAAAAATGAACACCCTTACATTAATTAAAGGTGAGCTTGGTGTTAAAGGCTCACAAAGCAGAACACAGTAGACATGTGCAATTTGTTTTGTTCCGAATGCAAATTCAGACGAATTTCGGAAATTCGGACATTCAGATGCTTCCGAATGCCGGAAGTGCCGAAGTGCTGAATTGCAGAATTTACGAAGTGATGAATTTTAGAATGCTGAACCGAATTACCGAATTTCTGAATTTCCAAAGTGCCGAAAAACTGAATTTCGGAATGCCGAACCGAACAGAATTGCAGAAGTGCCGAATTTCGGAAGTGCCGAAGTGCTTCGAATTTCTCAAAAGTGGCAAAACAAGAGGTTACGGTTAGTTGTTGGGGTAGAGATAGGGGTAGGGATAAGGGTTGGGGTAGGGCTAGTGATTGGGGTAGGGTTAGGGGTTGGAGTAGGGTTAGGGTTAGAGATTGGAGTAGGGTTAGGGTTAGTGATTGGAGTAGGGTTAGGGGTAGGTTAGGGTAGGGTAACCCTAACCCTATTCCTAACCCTCCCCTAACCCTAACCATACTCATAACCCTTCCCTACCCCTAAACCTACCCTAACTCTAAACTTACCCCTAACTCTAACCCTGCCATAACCCTACTCCTAACTCTAACCCTGCTCCTAACCCAACCCTACCCCTTACCCTAACCCTACCATAACCTTACCCATAACCCTAACCTTACCCTATCTCTACCCTCACCCTACCCCTAAACCTACCTCTAAACCTACCCTAACCCTACCCCTACTCCTAAACTAACACTACCCTAACCCTACCCCTTACATAACAGTTCCCCTACCCTTATCCCTACCCTAACCCTATCCCTAACCCTAACCCTATCCTAGCCCTACCCCTAAACCAACTCTGACCCTACCATAACCCTCCCCCTAACCCTACCCTAACCTTACTCTAACCCTACCCTACCCTAACCCTAACTCTACCCTAACAATAAACATACTCCTAACCCTAACCCTACCATAACCCTACTCCTAACCCTGCTCCTAACTTAACTCTGCCCCTAACCCTAACCCTAGCATATCCCTACCCATTACCCTACCCCTACCCTATCATATCCCTTACCCTACCTCTAACCCTACCCCTACTCCTAAACTAACTATACCTTTACCCTACCCCTAACCTAGCAGTACCCCTACCCTTAACCCTACCCTTATCCCTACCCTTAACCCTTCCCAACCCCTAACCCTACCTCTAACCCTACCCCTTCCCCTAACCCTATCCTAACCTACCCCTAACCTTATCCTAACCCTGCCCCTAACCCTATCCTAAACCTACCATAATGCTACGCCTAAATCTACCCTACCCCTAACCTAACCCTACCCCTAACCCTACCCTAACCCTACCTCTAACCTTACTCCTAACCCTAATCATACCCTATACCTACCCCTAACCCCACTGCTAAACCAACCCTAACCCTACCCTAACCCTATGCCTAACCTAACCCTAACCCTACCCTTAATCCCACTGTAACCATATCCCTAACCCTACCTCTAATCCTACACCTAACCTAACCCTACCCCTAACCCTAACTCTACCCTAACCCTACACTTATTTGAAGTCCTAAAGTCCCAAAGGGCCGAAGTCCCAAAGTTCCAAAGTCCCAAAGTGCCGAAGTGCTGAAGTTCCGAAGTGCCGAACCGAACTGAAGTGGTGCTGAAGTCCCGAAGTGCCGAAGTCACAAATTTCGGAATGCCAAACTGAATATTTTTCCCATGCACATCCTTAACACACAGTGCATATAGAGCAGGGATAACCTGTCTTGTAACTGTGTCCTCCAGATCCATCCCATGTTCCTTACTGGTTAAAGTGCTGAGAGGTTGGAGAGAAAACATCTGACACATGTATTAATAACATATTGGAGACAGCCAGTCCTCCTCTCATTTGTCCTCACTGACATCCTTCCGCCTCTCGTGATAGGAAGTGCTGTCAGCTGTGGAGGAATGGCCTAAGGAGAACTAAGTATGAAAAATAGTTATATTTGAAAAAAGCTAAACATTTTTGGGGCATTGGGGAGACAGACCAGCATAGAAAACACTTAAGAAAATCAAGCAGAATGGCATAATAATTACTCCAGAGATATGAGCAGATAGGTGTGCCGGCTATGAAGGTTGATACCTGGGTGGCAGGAAATGTAAGTGCATGTGTGGCAGGTGGAACCTATATTATATACATGAGACAGGCAGTGTACTCACCTGATCCCACCAACACAGATGGGTACATGCTGTACAATGACATAATAAATATGAACAATATCTATCTATCTATCTATCTATCTATCTATCTATCTTTCTGTAGATCCTTGCACTCAGGCTGTAAGTAAGTTAAGTGGCTGGGAGCAATACCAGGGCTTCAGTATCCATATGCTGAATGAAGACGGCTGCACTCACAGTCTTAAGAAAAATGTAACTTTTATACCAAAATTGTTAAAAGCAAGATCAACGTTTCAGTACAAATTAGGGACTTTCTTCAGGATCATAATTATACAAACAACATACATTACAGGTATTTATAGGTGAAATAGATGAGATTATTGACTTACCCCAGGTGCAGAGCGTTGAGATCAGTGACCTGCCGGATCCCATGCGCATGCACGAGCAATCTCTTCCTCTCTGGGATACTGTGTTTAATTTGTGGATCCAGTATGCCTCCTTATTCAGGAGCATCTTTCCACGTTTACCTCCTCTCTTTGGTATGGGTATATGATCTATGCCCAAGAACTTTAATGTGGTTTGAGGATGTTTAAATTCCAGAAAGTGCTTTGTGACTGGCTTGTCCAAACGTCCATCCCTATATGCCAGTCTAATGCTGGACCGATGGCCTCTAATGCGTTCACATAAAGCAGTTTCTTTCTTCCCAATGTATGGTAAGCTTATGTATTAAATGTGTGGTCTTATCTGGTATACCTTGTTATTAAGAAGATGGTAGAATGTTTTGGCTAGCGTCAAAAGTCCACATGTGACACATTTCAGGCACTGTATGGATCCCCTGGTCTGCTCTCTTGTCTGTTGTGTATAACTTTTGACTGGATCGGTGTGCACTGTTATGTTCTTTAGATTTGTATTTTTCTTAAAACATATTAGAGGACACTCTTTAAAAACTTTAGGGAGCGTGTCATCACTGGATAATATCCTCCGGTTTTTACTGACAATTGTTGAGACTTGTGGGTTGATTGGTGGAACATCATAAGGAAAACTAGTTTTGCTGGATTGTTCATCTCCTTGTTTGCACGTGCACTCTGTGCATCTTCTAACGCTTTTTGTAGGATGTGGCAATCATATCACCTCTTTAAGAATATCTCTGTCTTTTCCCCTAATTGTTGCTTCATTAGTTCTTCTTTCGAATTGTTTCTAATCACCCTCAAAAATTGTGCCTTGTGGAGTTAGTTTTTTAGTACCATGGGATGTGCACTATGATAGTGGAGGAGTGTGTTGCAATCTGTAGGTTTAGTATACAATGTATGTTGGATCTTAGAAAGTCCCAAAGAAATATGTAGATCCAAATATTGCACTTACTCCGTATTGATATTCGCTGTAAATTTAATTGGCATGGAAAGTTGGTTAAAGGGACACTGTAGGCACCCAGACCACTTCTGCCCATTGGAGTGGTCTGGGTGCAAACTCCCACTACTCTTAACCCTGCAAGTGTAATTATTGCAGTTTTTTCTAAACTGCAATAATTACCTTGCAGGGTTAACTCCACCTCTAGTAGCTGTCTACTAGACAGCCACTAGAGGGCACTTCCGTGTCCTTAGCACAGGAAACCTGTGCTAGAGCGTCGCTGGACGTCCTCACGCTGTGTGAGGACCTCCAGCATCGCTCAATTCCCCATAGGAAAGCATTGAAAAGCATGTGCATGGATCTGAGTGCATATTTATCATGACAGTGACCAATGTCACAACAGTGACCCCTTCACACAGCGTGAAACCCACAGAAAGACGGTTACCGGACCTTAGAATGGCCGGACTAGCGTCTGAGAATAGTTAAAGGAATAGCCAGAAGTCAAGGGAATACGGAAGACGGGCACACGATTATCCAAGCCAAGTAACGGGAAACCAGAAAACAGAATAGTCAGAGAGATAGCCAAGGGTCAAATACCAAGAAGGACAAGCAGTGATAATAGCACCAAGTGTCATGATAGCCCTTTTATAGTGTGGGTTCTTTGGCTTTAATTTTGAAGCCACGCCCCCAAAAAGTCCGGGAGCGTGGCCACGTTTGAATTTTGGCGGCATTTTCTTTCTGACGTCGGCGCGCATGCGCCGCGTCATAAAGGTGGGCGTGTTCCGCGCGGCCGGCGTCAGAAGAGCTGAGCCGCCCCCCGGAAGTATTGGAGGAGGACCCGGCGCTGCACGGGACCAGCGGGGAAAGGTAAGCGCTCGTTACAATATTATTAGCGAATAGTGCTCAGATCCCACACACATAGTTCAATCGCCATGGAGTCAACGTTCTTACAGTCCTTCGGTATACGAATGACTCCATCGGAAGGCTATCTGGGTTAAGTCCTTTCGTATGCTTCAAACCTGGTATTTGCATGCTTTCGTGGAGGCAGCCAGGCGTTCCGTTGTTTCAGCGGTGTTCGGCAGAAAAAGTGTCCGTTTTTAGTTCAATAGAAATAGAGCCAAACACCGCTGGGCTTTCGCGTGGTTTAAAATGGCCGCTGCCTCGTGGTCGACATACGAACGACGACCACCCTGAATTCGTTTAATTGAGAAGTGTCTGCGGTTAACCACAACGTTCTAATTGGGATCAATAGGTTAACCAGCAGCACACTTCTCTCTTGGGTGGCCGTCCGTTCAGTAGGTTTGTTCAGGAAAAAACAGTCATTCGTATGGCTGGGCTATAGAAACAGCCATTTACACAAAAGGGGACAGAAATAGACGAATCTACCACAATAGGCAGGCAGATGGTTCTGTCACAGTAATTGTACTAAGTAACGCCTGAGTGTCCTTTATACATGTATGTAATTTGTCAACAAGTCCTTGGAATAAGTGATCTAATATTTTATTGATTACTGATACTATGGGACATCCAGGTGGTTCACTGGGATCTTTGTGTATCTGCGGTATTGTGTAAATAATTGGGGTGCGTGGATGTTTTTTAGATAGATATTGATACAACTTCAAATCTATATATCCTGCTCTCAACGCCATAGACAATGTGTCCTTGATTTTATTCTGCTCCTCTCCAGTGGGGTTCCAATCCAGTGGTCGGTAGATACTGTGATCCAATAGTTGTCCCCTCAATTCGCTTGCATAGTATGTATAGTCCATGATAATGATACCACCACCTTTATCTGCTGAACGCATGATAACTTATGGATCATCTGCCAATTTTGTAATATTTTGCATTGTTTAGTAATATTGTGTCATTTGTTCCCTGGTTGGGACTACATTGTTGGTCATTGAAAGAAATGTTTTGATTGAAGATTTGTTGGAACTGGGATCAAATGTAGGTTTCAACTGGAATTTTTTTTTTGGAATGTTGAAAAATTCTTTCAATCACATATATATATAAAACCAATTAATGCTATATATATTTAAAAATGACATAAAATGTCAAACCTTAACTATATATACTATGATTTAGCAATATTACAGCATTATTTATTACTTAGTACAACTGCCTACTCTTTGGAGACCTCTTTTTATAAGAATGTAAGACATAATCTGTCTCCAAACAATGTTTTTTATAAAAAAAAAAATTATTTTGTTCAGGCTTGGATCATATCCATTTTAATCATATGGCATTGTCTAAAATATGGGGCTCATAAGTGTTCTACATATCTTTACCAGATGCTAAACTTTAACAACCCCTATGATAAAGAGAACACTTATTGAGATTGCAGTCTTTGTGATTCTAGCATAGAGCTCTTTAGTAGTAGGAGCGTGTGCACCCACTGTGCATGCACACCCCCCTCTGAACCAAGCCAGGCAGCACATGCACAGTCAAACTTCACATGCCCCACCCTTTCCCCTGAATCCACACCCATATCAGATGTGTCACCACGCCCACTGCTTGTAATCCATAGGGAGGCACACAATATTGTAGGAGTGCCCACCTCGTGCAGTGTAAACCAAGCCCCCTGTGTATTTACAGACTCCTGGGGCATGTTTAGACATGTTTGTTTTTAGACTGTAGTGAATGGTACACATGAAACCAAGACCCTCACAAGGGCATGTGACACGTGTTTGGAAAAAAAAAAAAAATATATAAGAAAAAATGACCAGTGTGAAAAAATGACCAGTGCAATAAGTGATTTTATTTTTAATATATATTTTTTTTTTACCCCCCCCCAATACAGTAAAAGTGCACATTTTAGAGTGGCCTTCTATTGCGGCCAGGGTAATGAACACCTGTGCAATAATCATGCTGTCTAATCAGCATCTTGATATGCCACACCTGTGAGGTGGATGGATTATCTCGGCAAAGGAGAAGTGCTCACTGTAGCGGATGGCCCTGGGCTGTCCTGCAAATGTCTTTGAAATAACTGCATTCGTGTGATCTGCTAGTTTTCTATGTGTTTTAAAAGAATTGTATTCCTCTGATTGTTCGGTAGAATCATTCGAATAAACTAAGGGAATGAAACTACCGAACAATCAGACCTCCCCTGTGTTAAGTGTGTCCTCAATCACCCGTTGCAACATTGTTGCGAACGGGTAATTGACAAGTTAAGTAGCCGTCCTTTGTTCTCGGGGGTGGCCGCCATTCGACAAACGAACACGTGGCGGCGGCCATTTTAAAACTCCCGAACAGCGGTGTTTTGCCGTCGAGTGTCTGGAACTCAAATCGGACACTCGACTAGGTGAACACCGCTGAAACCTCCACAAGCCCGGTCCGTTCGGTTCCAAACTACCGAACGGCCCCTCGTTCGGTAGATAGAAAGAACCGAACGAGGGGATTCAGGCGAACCCTCCCTAGCCTCTAGCTAGAGGCTTTCGTGCAGTTTGTTCCCTTATTCCAGGACCGACCGCAGGGCCCATTCGCATGGAACTGTATTCGGCTATTTAAGTCAGTGCGGTCGGTCATTTTATTCCCTCCATAAATTTCCCGAACCCCTGGTCTGATCTGGGTGATTTTTGGATATGTTGCTCACCCAGATCAGGGCTATCAGGGGATGTAGGATTTAAAGGGGTACCCCTACGTTTAGGGGTACATCCAGAAACGGGGGGAATTGCTAGACTGGATAAGGGGATTATGATGCTGGCTGAGGGGAGGAGATGTGTGGGAGGTTACCAGGACAGGATTGGCTACTGTACTAATGAGTGTAAATCCCTCCCTTGCATGGGAGCATGCTTTAAAAGGCCACTGTGGATTAAAGCTTTCAGTTCTGCTCCTGAAACTGTGTGTCGTCCAGTTATTGGGATTGCTGTGGGGATACTGCTGTTATTTTGCCTGCTGGAAACCTTGCCTGTGGATTTATTATTTACTTGTTCCTGAGCCTCACTTGGATCATAAGCGGAGATAACCTGGGGAATATTGCATCTCCGCTACACTCACTAACACAGATTTAGACAGATTTGTGAACAATATTTGAGAGAACTAGGCCTTTTGTGTACATAGAAAAAGTTTTAGATCTTTGAGTTCAGCTCAGGAAAAATGGGGCAAAAACAAAAGTGTTGCATTTATAATTTTGTGTAAATGTTGGTTTACCTGGTGAACCTCTAAAACAACTGATATAAAACTAAGAAAGTACAGGGCGCCAAATTCACCAGATGAATAAACGAAGATAAAAAAAGGGAAATGTATAATACAGTTTATTGAAGAAACTAAATAATAAATAAAATGCACCAACAATGTGCAGATAATAGAACTAAATATATATAAAAAGCCTTAATAGGCAAAAGGACCCATAGGTATAGCAGCTCTAAATAACATAAAAAGATGCAAATGCTAAAGTGCAGACTGTGCAATAAAGTGAGAAAATGCAACTCTCATCACTCTAAGAATGATATACACCAGTAATGTCCACAAACAATCTCATAAGCAGCAAATATGTAGAGCAGAAACTGCAAATACCAAAACTGGAGGGTCCCACTGTGGCTCAACGCGTTTCGTCCTTCAGACTTCGTCAGAAGCTCCTGATGAAGTCTGAAGGACGAAACGCGTTGAGCCACAGTGGGACCCTCCAGTTTTGGTATTTGCAGTTTCTGCTCTACATATTTGCTGCTTATGAGATTGTTTGTGGACATTACTGGTGTATATCATTCTTAGAGTGATGAGAGTTGCATTTTCTCACTTTATTGCACAGTCTGCACTTTAGCATTTGCATCTTTTTATGTTATTTAGAGCTGCTATACCTATGGGTCCTTTTGCCTATTAAGGCTTTTTATATATATTTAGTTCTATTATCTGCACATTGTTGGTGCATTTTATTTATTATTTAGTTTCTTCAATAAACTGTATTATACATTTCCCTTTTTTTATCTTTGTTTATTCATCTGGTGAATTTGGCGCTCTGTACTTTCTTAGTTTTATATTATATGATTAAGGCTTGAGTGACCTTTTACAGTGGCTTGCCTGCACCTGGATAACACTGCACTTTACCCAACTTTGTCTTTTTGTCTAAAACAACTGAACCTGAAAGCTGGATATTATGATGACGTTCAGAAGCTGGCTAGGAGTATTAACAAGACTATTGCAGCGAACAATGATCTGCCGGTGGATATTAAACTGGAATAAACTGGAATATGACCTTTTGGAGTGATATGTACATGGTGTTGGTTGTGATACATTTATAGCCTGTGACAAATTATTACTCAGAAGTACATCAAACCAGATTACTTACCAGTCAGTAAACAGCATTTTGATAACATCACAAAAAGATAAAGAATTACCAAAATAGAAATATCTCATTCAATTACAGAAAGTCTATCGTTAAGTTGCACTTTTGTCTCTGTTGTAGCGTTTACTACTAGCGAAACAAACATGGTAGCCGTTAAAATCTTATTATAAGACACAGGCTGGCCATGGTTTGCCAGGCTTTCATGGCACTGCCTATATGTATGGACGTGGCTTAGAGGGTATTCTTCAAAGTTCATTCAGAAAAGCCTTAGCTATAGTTTGACCGGTTTTATTTTTAAAAGCTCTACCCTAGTGTATTTTGAAAAAACGTCTATGACGGTAAGAATTTATTTAAATTAATTATTGTATTTTGAAAATTCAATCATTCAAACTAAATCAGCCTTCCACTGTTCATCAATTTTAGAGGCGCATATTCTGTTTCGTTCAAAGTGGCTTGTGAAACATGTTGATACTATAACCAATTTTTAATAATTTGCCTTTGATTTTGTGTCTTTCTGTGAATTCCGCCATAACTACCAATTTCTTTAGAAATAAAATATAATTTTTTCAATACATCAGATTTGTTTAATTGAACAATTAGTAAATATTAGTGTTTATCATGGATATTTTCATTATTTTCTTCTGCGCAGAAAGAACCTTCAATCATATTGCCATGATTTTATTAACTAATTCAAAACTTTACTTTTGATCATATTTGTTTCATATAGCCTGATATTAAGAGAAATGGCTTATATCTGCGACATATCAAATCTTTCACAATACAGAGGTATAAACTTTTTTGCGTGTGTTGCATCATGCTGTGTTGCATGACCTAGCCTGACCTCTTAAGACCATGACAACGGATGTGGTTTAGAAAACAAATGTCCGGGCTATTCTCAGCATCCTGCTGGTCCTACTGATAAGGGAGAGTTTATTTATAAAAATACAGTTTTACCTGGTTCTAATATACTAGATCTGGTTAGGAGTTTACACAATTCTCAGTATCCTGCTGGTCCTACTGATATTTTTTCTTGTACTTTTTATAGTTTACATATATAATAATTACTGCTTTTTCTTGTACTTTTCATTTATTGTGGTAGGTTATCTCTTTGACTCTGACCTCTCCTTCATGCCTCATGTTCAGTCTATTGCCAAATCCTGCCGCTTCCATCTCAAAAACATTGCGGGCATCTGACCCTACTTAACGCCAGATGCGACTAAGGTGCTGGTTCATTCCACTGTCCTTTCTCGCCTTGACTGCTGTAGTCTGCTTCTCAGTGGTTTTACGTGCTCCCAACTTGCGCCGTTACAGTCCATAATGAATGTGACAGTGAGGCTCATTTTCCTGTCCACCCGCACCTCCCACGCCTCACTCTTCTGTCAGTCCCTACATTGGCTTCCCGTAAGATATGGGGCTCAATTTAAAATTCTGGTTCTTGCTTTTAAATCTCTACATAATACTGCTCCCACCTATCTATCCTTCCTAATACACAGGTATGTCCCGTCTAGGCCCTTATGCTCTGCTGAAGACTTACGTCTATCCTCTCTCTGTACTCCCACCTCTGATGCTCAAGACTTTTTTTGAGGGCTGCACTGTTCCTGTGGAACTCACTTCCCTCCTCCATTAGATGGTCACCCAGTCTCCATTCCTTCAAAATATCATTAAAAACCCACTTCTTCATGAAAGTGTATTAATTAAACAGTTAATAGCTCCCGACTGATTCCGCTCTTGCAACTGACATTAGTCTAACACTATCCTTACCTTTTGTGTCACTTTACCCCACTCCCTCTAGCATGTAAGCTCATTGAGCAGGGCCCTCAACCCCTCTGTTCCTGTGTGTCCAACTTGTCTGGTTACAACTACATGTTTGTTTGTCCACCCACTGTAAAGCACTGCAGAATTTGTTGGCGCCATATAAATAATAACATAATAATAATCAATAAGTACAGCCTTCTTTGACCTACTCTCTGTTGGCCATAATATTCTGTTTTGAAGATTTGCTACTGTCAATAACACCTCCTCATCTTTACTACCTGCAATATCCTACAAATTTAGATACACCCCCTAGGATATGTTGATTTTAGAGTGAGCATGGGTGCTTTGTTCCTCTACAGGGGCATTCTGAGCTCCTGTAGACAAACAGTAAGAGGGGAGAGGGGCTGACACACAAGCTAATGTCCGCTGCTTTTCCTCATCCTTCTGCCAGTATGGGGCTAGGATTCACAGTACTAATCCCCAGCTATACTTTCAACAAAAGCTTTAGGTGTTTCCCCTGGTTTAGGCGTGGGATTAACCTTATTGTTTATTTTATGTAGCAGATTTACTTTCCCCTTCTCCCCTATTCAATATGATATAACAACAATTTGTGTATACAGACAATGCAAGAATCCTGTGAGCAAGCAAAATTATAGTTACAGCCTAATAAGCATATATATGTGTATGAGGGATGTGTAATGATGTAACATCTAATCCCTAATGCAAAAGGCATTATTTAAATTCTAGTGAGGGGACAATCGTCTTAGTAATAATCATACCAAGATCATCATACAAACACAAAATATTTCTAGTCCCATCAATAAGGTTAACAGAATGGGCTCATAGATTAAAGTACAATTATCACGCACCCAGACTCAAATGGATTATAATACAATAATCATATAAATCTTATACTCTATAATTCAAGAGGACAGAGTAGAAACCAGAAATACAATTTAAAAAAGAAAAAGTAAAATAAAAGGGGGAAACAATAATTCTCTATGAAGGTTCTCTCCACTTTTTACCGAGCGCCAGAGAAGTTCGCAATCAATACACACTCTACACGCTGGTAGAATGTGACCACAAACACTGAACGCTGACAGCCTCAACAGGTACCTACAGTATGACATCGCCGGTAATACTAACAGACCTACACGCTGGTAGTCTCAACACTTCACTATAATACAATATCCACAGGTTCAAACTATCAGAGAGACAGAAGACATGCTGAGAGTTTAAAAACATACAGAAAATAAATTCTGTTTGCTCTCTAGCAAATATCACTGTCTCCTTGATAATCCAGACGGGTGCCCCCAAGTGTTAAATTGGTGAAGAATTCCTTAAAAGCACTTTCTTGCCATGGACTCCTATTAATCTGTCAATCTCTGGTATCTGGTCTGTACCTCTGCAGTACTGGGCAGCCCAATTGAACACACACATACACGTTGATGGTTCAATACGACTACGTTTTAATGGTAGGACACAATAGTATATGAAATGAGCGTCATACACAGTTCTTAAAGGGGCTTACAAGAAATAAGAAGGGGGGTAGATAGAAACACACATTTTTACAGCCTACAGGATATGGAGAGGAAGGGTAGATAAAATACTACCAGATGATCACTGCCATACAAATAAAGGATACCACTGTATAGCCATGTATAGCCCTTTCTACAATGAACAGAACTTTGCTTGTTAGTCTAGGGGCTTATTCACTAACATGTTAAAAATCATAAAGCCTTAAATAATAACATTTTATAAGTAAGAATCCCACCTATGTAATAGTCAACAATGTTACACCCAACAGTGTTACTTTACCTAAAGGAATATTATTAGGTCTAGCATTGGATGCTGAGTACTATACATTTGGTTTCCAAAACCATATTATAGGCCTCATCCCTGAAACTGAGGACGAACTTGTTGATCAAATGTTCCATTCAGTTACAATAGGAATATTTACTATCCTATCTGTATATCCCTTTAACATTGATGAAGGCTTGTGTTAAATCAAAGAAGCATCAATCACTTTTGATCATGCCCTCAATGAGCAGGAATCACAAGAATATCACTACCAAAGAGAAAATATAAAAAACACCAAACTGACCACCAAACGTCTAGTAAAAAATAATGAATAAGTAAACAAAAAAGTTTTAAATAAGTTTTAAAAAGTAAATCGAGTTTAAAAACATAAACAAATATATAAAACAATGTTCATTACCACTACAGCTGGAACATACTAGCGAAAAAATTATCCCACGCTAAGGTTCAAAATATGCCTTTTGAATTACCCCGTGGTGTGTTCTTTAATAAATAGTATGTGTTTGTGGGGTAGTTTAAATAACCAACCAGCTAAACTATTCCGAAATGAAACATGGACACAGTGCAAAACTTCAAAGTTACAAAAAAATGGAATGGCTGCGTCTCAAATGTGCCCCTTCAACATCCACATATACCTGGTAAAGGTACATATGGGGATTTGTTGTACTCAGATGACATAGCTGCGCAACATATGAAGTATTATACAGTGGTAGCAAACATAAGGTTTCCAAAATATACTGTGCAAACTCACTTTGTGTTTCAAAAAGGCAGAAAAAATGCTTATTACCACTACACTTGGTACAAGCTAGCGGAAAAATGATCCCACACTTGAAAGTTAAATCTGCTAATCTGGTGACTTGGTCCCTCTCTGACCACGATTCTCCAACCTTCGATTGTCAGCTGAATTCAGGGAAGAGTTATGGAAGCAGAATAACGAGACAGACACAAGGTTGCTTTCCAAAAGTCTTCTGACAATGTATTCAAAATGCTCTGTACTTATACAATATTTGTCACGAACATTGGTTACAAAAAGTTACACAAAATACATAAAAAAAGGAAGTAGTTTCTGCTGTTACGTTCAATAATCTTTTCTTACAAAATATCACATTTACATTGTGGCTAAGTGCATCCTGCTACTTAGAAACTGTCATAGCTTGTGACTTCCTTACAGTTAAGTTTTGTAAGCGGTTCTGCAATAGAGCTTGCTACTACATTTGCAAAATAATTCAATTTACACAACACTAACAGATTAACTTTTTCAATTCCTTCAACGCTAATGTTTAAAATATGCCTTTTGAAATACCCTGGGATGTCTTCTTTAAGAAATGGTATGCCTTTATGGGATAGTTGGAATATATAGCCTGCTAAAATACTCCAAAATGGGACCTGGACACAGCGTAAAAATTCAAGTTTGAAAAAAAACTGGAATGGCTGTGTCTCAAATGTACCTCTTCAATATCCACATATACCTGTCAAAGGTACATACAGGGGAATCACTGTACTCAAACGACATAGCTGAGTAAAATATGAAGTATTATACAGTCATAGCACACATAAGGTTTGCAAACTATACTGTGCAAACTCGCTTTGTGTGTCAAAAAGGCAGTGAAAATGCTTATTACCACTACACTTGGTATAAGCTGGCGGAAGAATGATCCCATGCTAAGGTTCAAAATATGCATTTTGACATACCCTGGAATGTCTACTTTAAGTAATGGTATACCTTTATGGTGTAGCTGGAATATGTAGCCTGCTCAAGTGCTTCAAAGTGGGACACGGACGCATCAGAACCCTCCATGAAAGTTCACACTTAAAAACTCTTTTACAACACTGTAACGTCACAAAATAGTGTGTAGGTCATACATTGGACATATTGTTTTACTCAGAAGATGTAACTGAGCATAATTTGGGGGATTTAATGACAGTGGTACATATCAAGTGTAAGAAATACTCAGCAAAAATGTAACATGTCTGTAAAAATGCAAATGTTTCCCCCCTCACCACAAATATTGACATAAATTGATGAAAAAATGGTGACAAGTTAAGGCACAATATACACCATATAAGATACCCCTGGGTGTCTGCGTTATCAAATGGAAGCCCTTTGTGGGGTTATTTGAATACAGGAAATTGGTATAAGTACCCCAATATGAGATATAGGCTTGTCAAATCCAGCTATGAAAATTCTAACTATAGAAACGGAAATAGCCTTGTCTCTTATATAGCATTCACAGAATAGTGCCAAAGGCATACAATGGGGGTATTGTTATGCTCAGCAGATGTAGATGAACACAATATCGGGTTCTGTGCAGGAATAGCACACACCAGCTTTAGAAACACACAATACTAAAACATTGTTATATGAGTATATGCCAAAATAGAGAAAAAACACAATTTTACTCCAATATTTAGCAGAGATTGGCGATGAAATGGCTTCATAAAAAGTGTCAAAATAACCTTCGGTAAATAGCCTGTGATATCTACTTTATATAAATATATACACTTGTGTGGCAATTTTGTTTTCTGTGATGGCTATTAACCCCTTGTGTGACATGTCATGATTCCCTTTTATTCCAGAAGTTTGGTCCTTAAGGGGTTAAACCTACAAGACAAACATACCACATACCAAGATTGTTTCACATTGAAATTTTATTTTAGTTTTTTCATTTCATGACCTATAACTTTCAAAATAAGCTGAAATTCTATACATATTATGAACTCTATGAATCAAGACACATAAATTTATTTATTTTGAATTACTTTTTCTAAGCTGGACATATTATGCACACACTATTATTGCCAAACCTGTGAAAAAAAATGTTGTTTGTTTTTTTTCCCTCATTTTTGGGCATTTTTTTTATAATTCGTGAGAATTCATCTATGTATATGTCACATCAAATTAAAGCCCTTTTTGCTCTCTAAAAAACGGTATTTAAAATGTGTTGGTGCAATAAATAACAGAGATGCAAATTGCGTTTGAACACAAACAGTAAAACATTAAAAAATTAAGGGTAAGTCCAGTTTTTGAAGTTGTGTCCTTAAAGGGGTTAAGCTTGAATTTCTATTTCCGTATGGACCAATTACTGCACACACTTGCTTTTCTTGATGAAGTGCAAACCGGAATGATTGACTAGCAAGGGGATGCACAACTCTGTATTTTGCATCCACATATATATATAAGGTGAAAGGAGATGCAATTGAAACTTTGCAATTAAATCTGGTGCCCTCCCTCTCTTAATTGACCCTGAACGCATGGAGATTTGCTTTTTATTGGCCACCCCGTATGTAACTCCCCCAAACATTTTTCAAATGAAAACAATTTACAATGTTGGTATTGTCACGGTAGTTTACCCCTAGACGCAAGATTTAGTCCAACAATCTACAGATAGAGCAGATACAACTTACCGGACCTTAGAATGGCCGGACTCGCCATATAGCAGAGAATAGACAGAGTCAAGAAAAAGCCAAGGTCAAGGGAACAAAGAGACTGCGAGAACAAAACTTAGCCAAGGTCTGGTACACAGTAGTCAGTAAGCCGGAAAACAAGACAGAACAGGGATAGAGAGATAAACGGAGTCAGAATCAAAGCCAAGGTCAAGCACGAAAATCACAACTGAGCACAACAAGCTCTAAAGGGAACTGAAACAGAAACCACGACAGGGCAGGGAGTTAAGGGAGAGGTAAGTATAAATACCCTAAACTTTACTTTGATTGGCCCCTGTCATATACATGCCCCCAAACTGTGAGTGTCTGGGGAATGTAGGATAACAGGGGCCAATGGGAGACCATTGTATTATTTGGCTCCCACTGTCCCTTTAAGAGCGTGCCCGAGACGCGCGGCACACTCTTAGAGCTAGGCAGGACACGTGGCCGCATCTCGTGGTCAGTGCCCGCCTTCCTTCGAGAGCCGCGCGCGGCGGGAAGAGAGCACCTCGGCCGGCCCCCGGGTAAGGTAAGTACCGCTACAGGTATATGGAAGGAAGGTATCCACATAAAAGTCAAAACTCTTTGGCTTTCCAACTGTGGGTACCAGACTGGTATTCAATACCCATTTAGAATGACTGCAAGAAATTCAATGATCATTTCCAGTGTGATGGGAAACCATTCGTGTATGATTCTACCAATGCTTTGTGTGGAATTGTGCACATTAAACATGGTTTTGAAACCTGTCAAGTGACTAAGTCTAAAACCAGTGATAATGCCTTGGTACATGCTATATTAGTAAAAGATAAATGGTTGATTAGCACGTCTTAAAAACACGTGTGTTTTTCGCAAGGACCTGGTGACTAATAAAGTATTTGCTATACCAACACCAGTTTAACTAATTGTGATGAGACCAATCTTGCCACTGTGCATTGGAGGAGCCTGGTTTCCTGCCTGCTGCATTTTGACTATGGACCGGCATTTAAATTCTTTATTTTCCTATGCAGAAAGGTCTATTCCTGTATTTCTGCCCTGGTGTTCAGTAGATTATCATATTTACTGAATTAACTAATTTAACCCAGATAGCTATGCCATGGCGATTGAACTGTATGTGTGTGTGGTCTGAGCGCCATTCAGTATTAATGTGCGCTCAGACCTAAGCTATCTGGGCATATGTTGTATGTCTGTATTTTATGTCATAAATGTAAGCTTGTGTATTTTTTGTATTTTCCTGTCTTTTTTACTGCCATATGCTTAATGGAGTTTTGCCTCTGTCCTTGGAGATAATTAGATTACTTCCCAATTATCTCCAGGATAGAAGACTCTGCGGAACTGGTTTTGGGCAGAAAAGCCATGCTTCATTTGGTCACAAAGGACTTTGATCTATCTTTTGAACCAATGGACCAATTTGGATGATTTTGACATATGTTTGTATTTGGAGTATGCTGATTCTGAAAAAAATTAAGTTTATGTGAATGTGATGCATAATTTTCAAGTTATGAATAATGTGGAAAAATTGTATTTCTCTGACTGTGATAATTACATTACCCATTGTGTAAGGTAATTGTATAACAGGCAGAGGGGAGGATTTTGTGTGGGAGTGTCTGAGTGTATTGTATGTGTTTATTGTTTGTTTTCCAAAACCCTGTGGGTGGTACTAATGTGTATATAAGAACAATAAACCCACAGCTCTGTCTGTTCCTGCTTGACACTCAAAACGGAGCCTTGTCTTGTTTTTGGGGGGATTCATGGTATGCTGTTCCAGTTCGACTGCTAGGAGTGTAAACTTATTCGTATAGTTTTTCCTATTCAGCTGTTTACAGTATTCGTATTTTTGAGAGCATTCATATGTTTCTCCAGTTCGGTAGATTGGTGTCTACAGTAGCTGCTGTGTCTCTGGAAGGGGAAGATTTTCTAAATGGTGGTTTAACCCTTTTATGCCTGGGGGTGCCGTTACAATTGGTTGCAGTGGTGGGATCGTTCCCACAGCCAGAAGGACAGCTACAGGAGACACCATTATGTGGATTTTACAATTTGAAGGCAACGCGTGTCCCAGTACAGCGACCCTGACAGCACCGGGATGGAACCAGCAGTGGAGTACGATGAGGGTGTCATGGATGACCGAGATGCAGTCTGAAAAGGCATCTGGTACCAGGCACTGGGTATTGCGGAGTACCAGCGGGGCGAGAGACTCCCCAAGGAAAACCAGCGATTGCAGATGCCCTTCCTGGGAGAGCAGCCCCTGGAGAAATGGGTAAAGGAATTGGAGCTCCAGGTATGGCAGGAGATGTGGCTTGAAGATGCCTACCAGGTGCTCTGGTGGTATGGGGCACAGTACCTGCCTTGGACAACTGAGCATGACAAGCCAGAGGGAGAGGAGTTTGATGGTCTTGGCTTGTTATGGGAGACTTTTTCAGAGCCTGAGTTTGGGAGCTCTACACAAGCCCGGTTCTGTGATCTCTTTGAGTGGAGGGAGAGCCGGTATGACTGGGATGACACTCACGAGATTGAGCAAGACCTGGTCCACCTGGTGACCCGGGAGATCGAGCTGGAACAGCAGTTGTTCCACTCCAGTGAGAAGGCTCAGCAGGAGAGCAGAGTGGCAGACCACTGCTTGACCCCCAACACGGAGTTCTGTCTCGTCTTTGGGGGGATTTACTGTATGCTGTTAGAGACTGATTGCTAGGAGTGTAAAGTGCTTGGGTGCTTTTCCTAATCGTCTGCTAGCAGCTATTCGTGAGGTTCCAGTTCGGGAGTTTGGAGTGCTATTTTGTATGCAGTTCGGGAGTTTGGAGCATTCCCTTATATGAGGTTCGGGAGTTTGGTGTTCTGCAGTAGCTGTGCCTGCGTCTCTGGAAGGGAAAGATCTTCTAAACGGCTTTTAACCCCTTTTATGCCTGGGGGTGCCGTTACACTAATCAAAGTACCCCACGACTCTTGTGTCTCTATCAAGAGTTGTGGGGTACCTTGATTAGTTTGACAGGTGCTGGTATAGCAAATACTTTATTAGTCACCAGGTCCTTACGAAAAACACTTGTGTTTTATAGTGTACACTGACATTATAGAAAGTGCTATAGAGTTGGTGGATCTCTTCCAGAATCTAGACATCTAGCTAGATCTTAATATAAAGCTTGACCATAAGCCCAGACACACTATCCAAATGTCAATCAGAATTGATATTCATCTATGTTAAAATTGTTATTGGGTTTACAATGTTAATAATGGTGTTATGGTTTTTGTACTAAGTGTAAAGTTAAAAGCTATTACAGGTACATCAATGCTAAAAAATTGTTGTTATGTACGCAGATACTCAATGTCAGAAAATGAAATATGAGTAAATTATGTTCTGATTATTCATAGACTAAATTAATCATTGCAATGATAATCAAAGGGGTGGGATTATGTCAGATATTTTCCCTGGCAGATTAAAATTAAAAAAAAATTATATTGTAAAGTCACCACTTAGCAGATGTGACTCTGTTTTGTAACAAAATGCAAAGACAGACACATATTTGTTTCTCTCTAGCTCTATTCATTGACCAAAGGAATGGGGCTAGTGTGAACACTGACCAGAGATAAAGTTTCTTCTTTCAGTGTCTGCAACAATAGGTGTAGAAAGAATCCAGTCCAGACACACATACATACATACATACATATACATATATATATATATATATATATATATATATATATATATATATGAGATATACATAAGTAATTAATTTTACTTTTTTAATTTAATGGACACCTACAAAGAACCATTGTAAGAGAAATTTGAATCAAAGTCCAGGTGCTTCAAAATTATACTTTATTGACCAAAGTAGACGCTAAGTCTGAGGAAAATTCTTTGAAGTTGAAAGTTAGTTTGATTGATGTATCATAAAGATAAAGACAACTGTGATGTCACATGCATCAAAAAATTAAACAAACCCCTTATACAAAGTGGTCATTGGAGTTCATAATGAGAAATTCTTGTGATGCTACAATGTCATCTATTGATCAAAGTCTATAAGACAAACAGTAAAGAAAGGTACACTCACCAAATCCCATTGGTCACTTTAAACTAGTGACGTAAATAAACGTAATATAGTGTGTAACGGAGAGCTGGTCTTACACAGCCTATCTCCACTTTAGATCCCAGTAAGGCTCAGGAACAAGTATTATATTTATATTTCCAGCAGGCAAAATACTCCAACAATATCCCAACCTCAATCCCAATGACTGGACGACACACAGCATCAGGAGCAGAACAGAACATTTAATCACATTGTTTCCTTATAAAGGTTTATCCCATGCAATGAAGGGATTTACAATAATTAGGACAGTAACCAATGATACAGTAGTTACCTCCCATACATCCCCTCCACTCAGTGTGACACTTAATCCACTTATTTCTGTTACAGTTTTCCCTGTTTTCTGGATGTAGAACAAAACTGTGGGGTACAAGGATCTAAGTGGCATCCCCTGGCAGCCCTGATCTGGGTGACCAACATACTCAAAATTCACCCAGATGAGACCAGGGGTTCGGGAGTTATGGAGAATAAACTATTTGACTGACCGCACACGATGTGGTAGCCGAAACGGGTTCCATGTGTTTTGGCCCTGCGGTCTGTCTACGTTTGGGAGGTAAAACATTCACAAAGCTTTGCCATCCATTGCTAATAATGCATTCGTGCATTCGTATGAATACCCTTGTTCAGTAGGTTGAACTCAATGAACTAATTGGCCCCTCCGTTCAGGAGTTATGGAGCTCTGGAGGTCTCAGCGTTGTTCGGGTAATCGAGGGTCCGATTTGAGTTCCAGACACTCGATGACCAAACAACGCTGAGAGTGGCCGCCGCCAGGTGTTTGCTTACCGAATGGCGGCCACCCAGATATAGTAATAAAGCACTGATTAACTGCTGTTAGAGAGGTGTGAAAGCCTTAAAGGACCACTATAGTGCCAGGAAAACATACTCGTTTTCCTGGCACTATAGTGCCCTGAGGGTGCCCCCACCCTCAGGGTCCCCCTCCCGTCTGGCTCTGGGGAGAGGAAAGGGGTTAAAACTTACCTTTTTCCAGCGCTTGGCAGGGAGCTCTCCTCCTCCTCTCCTACTTTTCTCCTCCCCGTCAGCTGAATGCGCACGCACGGCAAGAGCTGCGCGCGCATTTAGCCAGTCACATAGGAAAGCATTCATAATGCTTTCCTAGGGATGCTGGCGTGCTCTCACTGTGAAAATCACAGTGAGAAGCACGCAAGCGCCTCTAGCGGCTGTCAATGAGTGTAATGGTATTTATTAATTAATGACTTTTTGTCATAAAAAAAGCATAATGAGCTTAATGCTTTAGACGCACCACTAGATGTCAGTAAAGCATATTTAGTGTAATGCTTTGGGGGCACCACTAGGGGGAGTGTGTAGGAAGACCTGTGCTTCTGGCAGTGACATCACAGGCCAGCCTACTTACACTGAATAAAAACCAGATGTTAGGAGAAGCTAGCTCTCTCTTTTTGCCTGTACCTGACTGATAATGTAGTACCAGCTCTGACTTAACCAAAGGGCTGGGGCCTTGTAAGTAAAATGTTGTGTAACATGTAGCAACCTTTTGTAAGTAATATGTTGTAGTTTTGTATTATCATTATTGTAGTAAATTGACATTCTGCTAGCATCTGTTTATTTTTATAGTTATATTAAATATACATTTAATATTACAACGTTTTGTGTATTTTCTATCCACATATTCGACCATAATACCATGAATTATAAAAATATTAATGTTGTTCCGTATTGCTTAATTATTATGTATTAAGAGATTAATATTCATATTTAGGTCACGACCACAACATTTGGCGTAGTCGGCAGGATTATGCTTGAATATTGGGGAAAATATAAATGTTATGCATTTTGCTTAAATAATACAGTAAATTGTCTGTCTGTATACAAATGAATAAATGAATGATGATTTGGTTTTAATGGAATGAATGCAGATAGCAGGTAGGGATTAGATATTTGTTTTTAAGGTATCTTGTTGTAGAACATAGTGATGAATTATTGTGTTGCTTGTTACCAATCTTTGGTCATTTGTATATAGGAGAAAACTTATATATAAACACAAAAAGAATTCAGCGCTAGTAATCACAAAATTGGTCAACCCAAATGAAGGAAAACCCCTCGGGTCCTTCGGTGGATAGATACAAAAAGATATGGAAGGGCTGCGCCAAATAAGGGTAGATAGTCCAGTAAAGTATTGCTAGGGTGCCAATAGATGGTCTAGGATACTTGATAGAGTTCCTCTGTGGATGCGTCTGGTGTAGACCGTTCCGTATATGTAAATACAAGAGAGGTAGAGGCGACTAATGGTATAGTATGAAAGTTCAGGGTGTGATAGGTAACAAAAAGTAAAGAACTCACATTCAAGAGAGCTATGGCCAGCTCTGGTGTGGATTGCGTACAGCGGTACAATCCCCGCTTATGGGATATGTAGGGAGGGGGTCTCCGTCAACACCGTCTGGTAGTCCAGAACTCAGAAATGAAAGACAGAAAGCAACAATAGTGCTCTCAATTTTGATGTGGTTCAATGTGCAGATAAGAAGAGGTAAAAAACTCACATTTGAGGGAGCTATGGCCAGCTCTGGTGTGGATAGCGTACAGCGGTATAATCCCCGCTTATAGGATATGTAGCGGCGATACGTCCGTCAGCACCGTCTGGTGATCCAAGGCTCCAATATAGAAGAATAAAAAGCAGCAATAGTGCTCTCAATTGTGATAGGTTAAGAGAGTAGTAGAGAAAATAAAATAATACTCACAAAGATAGAGCAGAGGTACTGCTCTATGGATAGGCGCCGGTGGTATGATCCCCACCTAGGATTTCTTGGAGTACTGGAACTTTAAAATTGCCAGTGGAAGTAAAAGTAACCAGGAAAGGTTAAAATGCCAGGAATAGGTAAAAAAAAAGTTGTTTAAAGTGCATAAAGAGTGCAATAAAAAGAGGATTGGTACAATAAAGTAGCCAAAAAACTTTTATTGATCTAAAATACACAGTAAAATACAGAATTAATAACCATAAACGCGTTTCACCATAAGTGGCTTCTTCAGAATGGGATAAAAGTAGTAACCTGGCAGGGGTTGTTTAAATAGGGCTATGTTAATTTGAAAATTGCGCCAAAAGTGTAATTGGCCAATCAGAGACAATTTTTAAAATCACTTTTCAAAATTAGGATTCAAGAGTATGGGAGTGATGTTATAAAGGTGATGAGTCCATTTAAATTATTTAAATGTGAAAACGAGGGTGAGAAAGTTGTTTTTTAAAGAGAAAGAAAGAAAAAAAAAGTTGTTTGATTAAAGTTCAAAAAAAAAAATTTGATTAAAGTTCAAAAAAAAAAAAAAAAGTTGTTTGATTAAAGTTCAAAAAAAAAAAGGTGTTTGATTAAAGTTCATTAAAAAAAACAAAAAAAATAAGTAGATGGTTTAAAGGTACAGAGATACAGAGATATATGTAAATGGAGTATGCATGAAAAGGGGGTAATATAATCCCAAACATAATGATTTAAATAGGGGTTATATTATACCCCAGAGTAATAATATATTACAGATGTTAAATGAAAATAATAGATAAAATAAAAATAACATTAAATAAAATTAAATAAAAGATAACACAGAATGCAAGATACACAAATGGAAAGGCATAGATGAAAAATTAAAACTTAAAAGATTATTATTATGAGGGTTGGTTAGGTCCAGACATAAAGAATAAAAGCATGTAGATAAGGGTTGTAAATAGGAATTTAAATAAAATTAAACAGGTCAAAATCAACATTTAAACCAGATGGGGTAAGAGTTTTGAGATTAAAAACCCATTCCATCTCAGCTTTACCTAATATGTTCTTAATGTTACCACCTCTCCATGGTATTATACATTTTTTTATGCCGATGCATTTAAGGTGTCTTATGTCGTTGTTATGTGTACAAAAGTGTTTGGAGACTGAGTGATTCAGGTAGCCTTTTTTGATATTTCTACAGTGTTCACTCAGTCTCACTTTAAGACTTCTTGTGGTCATCCCTACATACTGGAGACCACAAGGGCACTCCAACAAGTAGATGACATTTTTGGTATCGCAACTGATAAAATCTTTAATTTTATAGGTTTTGTTGGTGATATTAGATTTAAAACTGGTGGTTTTGGAAGGGACGGAGGGGTCTGTGTTTTTAGTTAAATTAGTTAAATTAGTAGTTAAGAAAAAGATACGTTTAGTAAAGCAGATTCAGTGAATAATAGATTTATGTGTGCGTATACACAGAATATTAGTATAAATATATATATGATTTTGACTCATGAAGGAGAGACCACCTTTTTAACAGCTGTGTGACCATGCTTTTCAGCTACAGCTGGGGGAGAATTTGTCCTTGTTGGGGGTGGGTAGTCTTGCCTGTATGAGAAAAAATAAACTGCATTGTTTTGTAAATGTAATTGCCTAAACTAATCAATTTGTGGAGTGTTTTTCAGCTTTATTATCCAGGACTAAGGAATTACTGGACATATGCAGGAACTGGTAACAAATGAACTGAAAAAATGGTAAAATAATTCCTTTGTCCTATTTAGTCTGAATATTTTAACAAGTTAGCATTTTTAACAAAGTAAGTATAGGGGCTCAGATTAAGATTTATATTATTCTAGAAGCCATCTATAACTGATTTTAATATTTCCATGCTTTGAATTAGGGTGTATCTGCCTAGCGGGTGAACCTCCATAACGTGGGCTGTGATTTTAGTTACAGTAGCGGGTGGGGAACCTGAGCTAGGGGGTATTTAAACGTGTCCGGATAAGGGGGAGCATACCCAATAGTTGTTGTGCAGTTCTATCCTGTATTATTATTTGAAACCCTGTATTACTTATAAGTAGCGTTTTGTAACTTATTTGTAATTGTTTATATATATATTGCTCTGGGAAAGGGATAGGCAAAATCTCTGAGAGACCAGGAAATATATTTTAAAAAAGGGCGTATTACACTAGTGGTAGGGCGGCCTATCATGACCATAGAGACCCTTGGTGACTAGTTTTTGTTGTATATTGCCCTGGGAAGGGGATACGCTATTTAATAGAAATTCCTGAGAGACCAGGAAATATACAATAAGTGATACGTGAGTGTACTGGTTAAATTGCAGACATATTGGCCCAGAACCTTTAATCGAGCCGGAAAAGAGGCTGCTGTATGTTTGCTCCTCTATAATTTTGCGGGGGCGGTCACCCCCATGCGGAAAGCCACTGCCATCACAGGGTGGTTAGTTGTGCAGGCCCTTAGCCGCGAGGTGCAAGCATGTCCGTGGAAAGGCTAGAAATTAATAGGGAGTCACTCATAGCTGTCAGAAGTGTTGAACTTTGAGACATATTGACCTATATCCTTTCAGAGGCGGAAGAGGTGTTGTGGTTCACTCCTCTATAATTTAACCAAAGGGTGGAAAGTTATTAAACATGTTTAAGTTGGCTTGAAATTTGTTACTCATAAGTCCATTTGAAATCCTGTATTGATTAAAAGTTTGTGTCAGTTTTATATTGCCCTGGGAAGGGGATTAGCTATTGTATATCCCTGAGAGACCAGGAAATATAAAATAAGTAATACGTGGGTGTATTGTGTATCTGCCTAGCAGGTGAACTGCCATAACGTGGGCTGTAAACTTAGTTACAGTAGCAGGTGGGGAACTTAGGCTAGGGGGTACTGAGCATATCTGCCTAGCGGGTGAACTGCCATAACGTGGGCTGTAAACTTAGTTACAGTAGCGGGTGGGGAATTTAGGCTAGGGGGTACTGAGTATTGGACTTTTAGTGTTGTGTACTCCTGAATTGCAAGGAAGATGCAGAAAGCAGCTATTAGCTGATTGTTTATTTTAAGAGCCGAGTAGAAAAATTAAGAAAGTTACCTTGTTGAACAAATTGTTTATAAAATGAAAAGCTGAAGGAATGTGTTTACATGTCTGTGTGAGTGTATATATATATATATATATATATATATATATATATATATATATATTCTAAGTAAAATATTTGCAGTATACGCTATAAGTGACTAGGAAAGTAATCCTGATCTGTTTCCTAACCTTTTCAGATGTAGCAGAAACCAGAGGTGGACATTGGAACACAGATAGAATATCAGATGGAGACCAGTGTTTAAATGTTGACCTTTGATGAGCTATTGAATGTTTTATTTTATTGTCTATTTAACATGTCTATGCTATGATTTTGTGCATACTATTCTCTTATTTCTAGTGATTGTATTGCAATTGAAACCCTTATGTATTATTGTTGTATGTATGTATGTATGCTTGCCTGGGAAAGGGGGGAATTGACCCATAGGGACCAGGGGGTATTTTTGTGTAAACCAAACTGGGGTGGGAGGGCTCTAATGAGGGAACCCCATTGTCCAGTAGGTGCTTGATTTGTGTCTGTGTAAAGTGCATGAGTGGTTGCAGTTCAAAAAAAAAAAAAAAACGGAAGAATGATAAGAGTGATATGAGAAAGTAGGCATTTTGGGTTATCTATACATGTTTAAATAGAAGGGTGGTAAATAGGAATGTAATTGTTTTGGTTAATGTTTACATTAAATTGGTTAAATACAGCAGTGATAACGAGTGTTTAGATTAAATTGGTAAATGCAGCAGTAATAACGATTGTTTGGGTTAAATTGGTAGATACAGCAGTGATATTTGTGTTTATCTGTGAATCAGGAGTGTGCTGGATGTGAAGAGAGGTGTGTAGGTATTTATCCAAACGCCATAGGAAAAAATATGGTTAAGACACCACAGTCAAATGGTACTTGTGATGATTGGCACAGTTATTATTTATGTTTGTGTTTGTCATTGCCTGTGCTTTCATTCAAGAACTTTCAAGCAAGGATATTTTAAGCAGAAGAAGAAGAAGCACTGGACACTATGCTCAACTGTTGCTGTAAGGAGAAAAAATATTGCAGCTAAGAGTGGTGAGAGTCGGAACAAAATGCATCAGGAGCAGGAAACTGTTAAGTCAAGGTGGTTAATGGTATAAAGAAAGAAAAAAACAAAACAATGTGACCACAAACACACAAAAGTCCTTGATCACATGAACTGTTTCATTCATCCCTGTCTCCATGCGTATGTTCTATGAGACTGTCGAAGAATAGAGTATCCAGTTTCCAGGACTATGTTTGTGAAAATTCCAGGCACACAGACCAGCCAGAGGCTTCAGAAATCGTGTCGGTCTGTGCCATGATTCATAGGTGTTATGAGTTTGTGGTGTCTAATACTATATTAAGCTCCAAAACACATCCTCACATGAACACAATATCATTGGTTAATCTAATAAAACATGGTTTGAGTTGTCTATTATTACAAGGGTGGGTATTTGCCTATTTAAGACAAAGGTTTCCCAACTGCTAATGCATGTGCTCAGTGGTTATTATAAGGGTGGGTATGTGCTTATTTTAGGCCAAGGTTTCCCAACTGGTGATGCATGTGCTCAATGAAAAAAATAAATAAAAAAAAATTGAATAAGCAATAAAGTGTCATAACTTTACGGGTAAATGGGTATCATTCTTCAAAAGGTGGGTTTTGTTGTAGGGCAGGTACTGTTAAAATAGGGTAGATTCAAGATGTACGGGTTTATAATGTTTGTTTTATGACATAAGTCAAAGGGTGGTTTGTAATGGTATTTATTAATTAATAACTTTTTGTCATAAAAAAAGCATAATGAGCTTAATGCTTTAGACGCACCACTAGATGTCAGTAAAGCATATTTAGTGTAGTGCTTTGGGGGCACCACTAGGGGGAGTGTGTAGGAAGACCTGTGCTTCTGGCAGTGACATCACAGGCCAGCCTACTTACACTGAATAAAAACCAGATGTTAGGAGAAGCTAGCTCTCTCTTTTTGCCCTGTACCTGACTGATCATGTAGTACCAGCTCTGACTTAACCCCAGCCAAAGGGCTGGGGCCTTGTAAGTAAAATGTTGTGTAACATGTAGCAACCTTTTGTAAGTAATATGTTGTAGTTTTGTATTATCATTATTGTAGTAAATTGACATTCTGCTAGCATCTGTTTATTTTTATAGTTATATTAAATATACATTTAATATTACAACGTTTTGTGTATTTTCTATCCACATATTCGACCATAATACCATGAATTATAAAAATATTAACGTTGTTCCGTATTGCTTAATTATTATGTATTAAGAGATTAATATTCATATTTAGGTCACGACCGCAACAATGAGACAGCCGCTAGAGGAAATAGGGGAAGGCTTAACCCATTCATAAACATAGCAGTTTCTCTGAAACTGCTATGTTTATGAAAAAATGGGTTAACCCTAACTGGACCTGGCACCCAGACCACTTCATTAAGCTGAAGTGGTCTGGGTGCCTAGAGTGGTCCTTTAATGAGGTACACACTTCTCTCTGGGGTGGTCTATTGATTCGGTAGCTTTCATTCGTATGAAATATGGATGGGAACTACCGAACAAACATACGAATTCCACATACAATTTAAATTACACAGGAAAATAAACACAGCAACAGTCTTTTAACCCCTTAAGACCGGAGGGTGTACTATTACGCACTATTCTAAGCGGCTCTAAACGCCGCCGGGTGTAATAGTACATCCTCCGGTCTTTTCCTACTTACCAGGTCGCCGGCGATCCCACGCTGGCGATCACGGTTGGGGGGACTCCCAGGGAGCCCCCCGCGGCACGTCCGACCCCCTGAAAGCCCCCCGGCCATGTGAGAGTGAGGTCCTTGCGAGGACCCCACAATCACATGGCCGGGGGTAGCTGGCTGCAGCATTGACAGCAGGGGGACTGCCTGTAATAACAGGTGGTCCCCCTGCTGGCTGG
>OW240914.1:11956745-11970083 GCA_933207985.1 Pelobates cultripes | reverse complement strand
AGACATTTTAACACCGCATAGCCTATGGATGACAAGCTGAGCCCACTGCCATACAACAATCACTTGTTTACAAGACCACCACATATGAACATAATTTCCTTTTTCCTCTCTACATTTCCAACACTTTGTGTCTCTAGATACGTCAAATTTCGCTATTTACGTTGCCGTCATATACCATTGATTAACCAGCTTAAAATGTGTTTCTATCAACACTAAGGAGTGGACATATTTATTGATTTTTTGTAGGGTAGATGTCCATTCAGATAGTTCTATATTTATTTTTAGTTCACTATTCCATTTTTTAATAGCACTAGGCGGAGCAGAATCATCCAATAAATCTAACATCCTAACACATCTAGAGAATAACTGCTTTGTCTTACTCTGGTATAATATTGATTTTAATATATCATACATCTTACCCTCTTTTATTAACTCAACTTTCTCCAAATAATGTTTTACTCTAAAATAAGTATATACATCTTTAACAGAGATCTTAAACTCCTCTACCAGCATTTTATAAGGTTTGATTTTATCCTCCTTAACCAGATCTTTTATAATATTTATTCCTTTTTCTTTCCATGATTTTAAGGATATACTCTCCATATTTGATTCTATTATTTCTAGTTTTTGAAAGTCGAATATTTTCTTCTCCAAATCAATTTTTTTCCTTATTTTTTGCCATATTGCAGTAATCTGTCCTAAAATGTACGATCTGGATAAGTTGTATTTTATTGAACTCCAGAGTAACTCTGAAGTATCACTTGGTTGGCTAGATTCTGATTCTGACTGCCACCAAACTTCTTCTTTATTTTGTTCTATTTGACTAACCATTACATGCGTAATAATTCCTGCTTCATAATATTTTCTTATGTTTGGATATCCTAGGCCTCCTTTCTTCATTCCTCTTTCTAATGTTCCATTTTTAATTCTAGGTTTTTTTCCTCGCCATACAAAATTAGAAAAGGCCTTATTAATCATTGTCAGCCATGCATTTGGGATTTCTAATGGAAGCATTCTAAACATATAGATCCATTTTGGCAAAACATATGATTTTAAAATATTTATTCTTCCTCCCCAAGATACTTCTAATTTTCTCCATTCTTTTAGATTCTTATTAGTTTCTTTTAGAAGATCCATAAAATTAATTCGCATGGTACTTTCTACCTTTCTACAGATTTTAATTCCTAAATATAAAAACATCTTAGCTTTAGTAAAGCCATATGTTTCTTGATAGGAATTTATTTCTTGCTTTGACATATTGATATATATAGCACTTGATTTTGTTTTATTTAGTTTATAATTTGATACTGCACTATATGTATCAATTTCTAACATTGCATTTGATAATGATGTTGAGTTGTTCAAGAATAGAATAGTATCATCAGCATATAAGGATATTTTCAATTCTTTCTGTTTTGCTTTAAATCCCTTAATATTTTCATTATTTCTAATTCTGTTAGCTAAAACCTCTAGTGTTAGTATAAACAATAGAGGAGACAGAGGGCAGCCTTGTCTGGTCCCATTATTCAATTTAAACCAATCTGAGCAAATACCCGGACCTATTGTTCTCGCCTTTGGATCTTTATATAGAGCTAAGATTGCATTAAGCAACCATCCCTGTATACCCAGTTCTTCTAGGGTAAGCTTCATAAAGTCCCAGCTGACCCTGTCAAAGCCTTTTTCAGCATCTAAAGACAGGATCAGCATGGGACTTTCTTTCTTTTGTGATATATCTAGTATGTCAATCAAGCGTCTAATATTATTGCTTGACATTCTGTCTGGAACGAAACCTGTTTGATCAGGATGGATTAGCTGTTTTATCACTTCTTTTAATCTGCTAGCTATAATAGAAGAAAACATCTTAATATCTACATTTATTAATGATATTGGGCGATAGCTTTGTACTTTAGTTGGATCTTTCCCTGGTTTTAATATAGGTAAAATATTTGCTTTAAGCATTTCATCTGGAAATCTGCCCTTTTTAACTGCAGAATTAAAAGTATTTTTTAATTGAATTGTCAGATGGGATTTCATTTTATTATAAAATTTATTTCCAAATCCATCCGGACCTGGCGTTTTATAGGTTTCTAATCTATCTATCGTCATATTGATCTCTTCCTCCGTAATCTCTTTATTTAGATTATTTACCTGTATTTCTGTTATTTTGTTCAATTTTGCTGATCTAATATATTTTTTTATTGTTTCTAAGGGAGTAGTTTTTGAAAGACTATATAGATTGGCATAGTACTCATTAAATGCTTTCCCTATCTGTTCTGGAAGAAGGGAGATGTTATCATTAAAAATTATTTTATCGACCTTATTGTTCGTATTTCTTTTTTTCAGCATATACATTATTTTATCAGCTCTGTTAGATTTGTGATAATATTTAACTTTAAGTTTATGCATATTTATTTTAATTTTTTCATACGTTTTTTCCTGAATCTCAGATTTAATTTTCTCTATTTTTAATTGATAATCCTTGGTTGGATTATCATTGTTTTTTTTATTTAATTTATTTAATTCAATATAAAGATCTTGTATATTTGCACCTTTTTTTTTTTTCTTTAATTTATTAAGCATTATACAATGTCCCCTTATTACTGCTTTATATGAGCACCATAGAGTATCATTCTCCACAAGTCCATTATTATTTTCTTCAAAATAACATATGGTCATTTTATCTATATAGTCTTTATATTCCTTATTTGATAATAATGAATCATCTAATCTCCATGTTGTAATCTTATTACTCTTTAATTTGTTACTGTTTAGTTCCAGACACACGCTACAATGATCTGACCATATTACTGGTTTAATTTCTATTTTTTTTTGAATATTTAATCTTTATTTTAAATTTTTTTTCTTTTAAATCTCATTAAATACATATATCATACAAATACAAATATCATACAAATATACATTTATGATACAAACAAACAACACAGCAGCAAAATAGGGGAGGGAGAAAAAAAAAAAATACATCAGAAAGACTTCCATAGTAGAGTGGTAATATCATTTAGATAAATCTCATAATTATTTACAATGTTCATGGAATTGTTCTACTACTAATTGAGCGACACTATTTTATACATCAATCATCTCAATACACTTTAACCAAACAGAAATCTTGTTGCTTAGTCTTTGTTTACTTAGCATCAGCTCCATTCCAATCTGAAACTCGAGTTGAGTTTTAACTTTCTTCCAGGGGACTTCTAAATCCCTTTTCCACCATCTCGCAATTACTATTTTAGCCGCTAAAAACAGATGTATAAGAATTGCTTTTAATTCATATGTCATATGAGGCCAATTTAGATGAAGTAGAACTACCTCTGGAGAGATAATCAACTCGAGTTTTAAATTGTTAGATATAAAATGCTGCATTTTCAACCAGAGATTTTTTAATTTATAGCAATCCCACCAAATATGTCTAAAATTGCCTCTAATACTATTGCATCTCCAACAGATAGGATTTACTAGAGGGTAAATTTTATTCAATTTAGCTGGTACTAAGTACCACCTATTTAAAACTTTAAAGTGCGTTTCTAATAAATTTAATGAATGTATATTCTTCTTAACATCCATCATTGAAGAACCCCATTGATTCAGATTTATATCGATATTCAAGTCTTGTTTCCAAGCCTGTATGGCAGTAGGATTTGTGTCTTTAGCTATTGATTTAATTAGTATTAGAGCTTTAGAAAGTGGTTTATTAACTTTTTTTGATGTAAATAATAAATCTATCGAATTGCTTAAATTAGATTTTGGTATTATTAGATGTGTATTAATATAGCTTTTAAGTCTTAGAAAATTAAACACCTCTCTAGGAGGGAGATTGTGTATCTCTGTTATTTGAGCAAAGGTCTTAATTAGTCCTTCTGTCAATAATTGGTCCAGAGTCGTTATCCCTACTTTTTTCCAATTATTTAAGTTTAAGTCTTCCACTTGTTTTTCTACAATATCTAGCTCTAAATAACTTGGAACTTTTTTTTCTATATTCATTACTTTTTTAATTTTTAACCAATTTTCCAATAGTTGAGTTAGAATAATACTGGCATATTCTTTTTTCTTTGGCATTTTATTTATATTCCAAATTAGACAATCTAAGCTAGAAACTTCTCCTGCCTTCAATTCCATTTTATACCATCCCTCATCTTTATTTTCTTTCATTTGCATTCTATAGACATGTAGGGTAATAGCTGCTTTAAAGTTATTCATTATGAGTGGATAATCAAGTCCACCTTTATATATTTTCTGCGCTAATATTGACTGTTTCAATCTCGGCTTCTTGCCTTTCCAGATGTATTGAGTAAAACTTCTTTGTATTAATTGAAGCCAATGGATTGGGATATGGAGAGGTAACATTTGAAACATATAATTCCACTTTGGTATAACATATGAATTGATAACGTTTATTCGCCCCAAAAAAGTAATCTCTAGGTTTCTGCGATCTTTTAACCATTTATTGAGATCTAATAATAATGTTAGGAAATTTACTTCCATAATCTTATTTGTCTCTCTGGTTATTTTAATTCCTAAGTAATCCATACTTTCTTTAACCCAAATAAAATCATATTTGTTTTTAATCTCTCGTTGTATCCTTTTATTTAGGTTAACATCTAATAGCAAGGATTTATTTATATTTAACTTATAATTTGATATGAAGCTATATCGCTCTATTTCTTGCATTATGCGTTCCAAAGAATTTTTAGGGTTTGTAAGAGTAATTAAAATGTCATCAGCATATAAGCTAATTTTTTGATCCTCATCCATTATTTTATAACCATGGATCTCTTTATTATTCCTAATATTCTCAGCCAATGGCTCGATAGTCAGCAAGTAGAGCAATGGTGAGAGGGGACAACCCTGTCGGGTACCATTTCTAAGTTGGAACCATGGGGCGACTATATTAGGTCCAATAGTTCGTGCAACAGGATTTACATATAGTGCCATTATAGCTTTCTTAATCCAACCTTCCAATCCATAATGTTGTAAAACGGCTTCTAGATATTTCCAGCTGACTCTGTCGAATGCTTTTTCAGCATCAATCGACAGAGTCAGAACTGGAACATCATATCTATTTGCATCATCCAAGATATTAATAATTTTCCTTATACTTGTATAGGAATTTCTACCTGGAACATATCCTATTTGATCTTTATGGATGATTAGTGGAAGAAGTTTTTTTATTCTAGCAGCCAAAACCGAAGCGTATAACTTAGTGTCAACATCTATTAAAGATATCGGACGGTAGTTTTTGATATCAGTGGGGTTTTTATCATTTTTTAGAATAGGCAAGATATTAGCTTTTAGCATCTCTGCTGGTAAAAATCCTCTGTTTGCCGCTATGTTGAAAGCAGAGGTCAAATGTGGACATATTAAATCTTTAAATGTTTTATAAAATAGGTTGCTAAACCCATCCGGGCCTGGTGTTTTAAATCTTTCTAAATCATTTATTGCTTTCATAGTCTCCTCCATAGTTATAGGTTTATTTAAGAAATCATTTTCAATAGAAGTTAATTGAGGCTTCTTTATATTATTTAAATAGTTTTTAATATCCTCATCTGTATTAATCTGAGGAATATTGTATAGATTGGAATAATATTCATTAAAACACTTTCCAATCTCTCTGGGGGTTAGTGCTATTTTTCCATTCTGTATTATTTTGTCTACCTTATTTTGTACTTTTTGTTTTCTAAGTTTTTGGGATAGCATCTTTTCAGCTCGATTGCCTTTGGAATAATATTTAAATTTTAATCTAACCATATTTTTAGCTATCGTATCCATTAATTTTTGCTTTATTTTTTCTTTAAGTTCTAATATTTTTTCATAAATTTCAGGAGATGGAGATTGTTTATTGATATGAGTCAAATCTCTTAATTCTGTATGTAAAAATGCCAAAGTATTATTTTTATCAAGTTGACTTTGTAACTTGATAATATGACCTCTTATAACGGCCTTAAAGGCACACCACAAAATAGATGCATCAATATTTTCTGAGATATTTTCTTTAAAATAATTTTTTATATTATCTCTTATATGAGTTTTTTTTAATTCACAACAAAGCAAATTATCTCTTAACCGCCAAGTATAAGCTTCTCTTTTAAATGTACTAAAAATCATTTCACAAAAAACTCCATCGTGGTCTGTCCATACTATCTCGTCAATCTTTGTTTTTTTGGTCATATCAATAATACTTGGGTCGACCCAAATCATGTCTAATCTTGAATAGGAAAAATGCACTTTAGAAAAATGCGTATAGTCTCTCTCATTAGGATTAAAAATTCTCCAAATATCGAATAGATTATATTCATCTTTAATTTTTTTTAAGGCTTTTGCTTGTTTTATAACCATCTGATTTAAAGTATTTCCTTTCATTAATTTTTTATCTATCTGAGGGTCTAGTACAGCATTGAAATCCCCTGCCACTATTAATTTTCCCACTTTAACTTCATCTACTTTTTCCAGAATTGTTTTTAAATAAGCAACTGGTAAATGATTAGGAAGATATATATTACATAATGTAAAAAGTACAGAGTCAATTTTACATATTATTATTAGATACCTGCCTTTAGTGTCTTGTATTTGATGAATTACTTCAACTTTAATCTTTTCTCCAAATACCACAGCTACTCCACATTTTTTTTTTTCCTTATTGGAAGCTTGAATTATAAGTGGAAATCTTTTACCCCCCCAATTTTGTTTATCCGCTTGTCTCCAGTGAGTTTCTTGTAAGAATATTAAATTCAATTGTTTTTCACTGAGGTATTTGTACAATAGATTTCTTTTCGCTATAGTATTCAATCCCTGAACATTAAGTGTAAGCATTTTTATCATATTATTTTCAAAAAGCTCCCTGCATCCCTTTCCACTCGATAACCATTACCCTTCCCTATTGCTGCATAAACATATCTACACAAACACATAAAACAAAATATTAAAATCATAGGAGGAAATCCTCCTTTTTTATCACAAAGACTGTAAATTTTCATATAGAAATTCAGTCTTTACTGTGTCTTTAAATTAGACACTAAGTGGGCGTATCCAGAAAGAGGTAGTAATATTTACAAGTTTGCAATCTCTCTCCAAGAGGGAGAGAGAGAGAAGAGAAAAAAAAAAAAAAAAAAATTTTTTATACTTAACTCCATTAACTTTCAATTCTGTGTCTTAAGTGGATCTATATCCTCTTATCTTACCAATACATATGAATAATTTACTTTTAGCCACCTCTTTAAATTAAAAACTGATTAATACTTAAACATATTTGCTTTTATCTACTTTTTTCCAGATAATTAGTTAGTACCCTTAAGGTGAGAACAACCAACAATTACTTCAATAAACCTGTTAATTATTCAAAAAAAAAAAACAAAAAAACATTTCTTTGCTTATTTTATACTTAACTTCATTGCTCTATGAATAATTTTCTTTTAACCACCTCTTTAAGTACAAATCTGATTAATATTAATACTTAGACATATTTACTTTTAAGTCCTTATGTTCCACATGGTTACATGCATATACCCAATTAAATAGTTCTACATAAGTGAGGACAAAAAAAAAAAAAAAATTTCTTCCATTATTTTATACTTAAATCAGTTACTCTGTGATTCTTTACTTTAAATAAATCTGTTTCTACTTAACTTACTAATACATGTGAATAATTTTCTTTTAACCACCTCGTTAAGTTCAAATCTAATTAATATTAATACTTAGACATATTTGCTTTTAAATCCTTATGTTCCAAATACTTGTGTGCATATACTTAATTCTCAATTGACTAGTAGCTTTAAAGTAAAAACAAGCCCCAATAACATCAACAAATTAGCAAATTGTGCAAAGCACAATTAAGTGATTCTATATGAGTGAAAAAAAATAAATAAATAAATAAATAAATAAATAAATAAATAAAAAAAAGTTAATTTTTTTCCTTTTTCATTCCTTCCTCTCTCCCTCCTCTCTCTTCTCCTCTCTTCTCTCTTCCTTCCATCTTCCTCTCCGTCGCAACAGACCCTTCAAGCTTTTTTATTGATACCTGTTAACCAACTATTTGCTTCATTTGCATCCAAAAAAATTTTTCTTTCTTGTTTCCAAGTAAATCTTAAAGATGTTGGATAGGCCCATTGAAACCTGATCTCTGCTTTTCTTAAAAAATCCGTCACGATAGAGAAAGATTTCCTCCAAGTCCTGGTGTGATAAGATAAGTCTTGCAAAAAAATTATGTCTTTGTAAATAGAATTTGTTCGGGGTTTGGTACGGCAGGCTTTCATTAAATTATTTCTCAATGATAATGAGGAAAAACTCACTATTACGTCTCTTGGGAGATGTGAAGCTGTTGTATCTGGTTTATGTATTCGGTGAAAATTTTCTATTTTATATTCATCTGTAGGTATTTCTGGTAAAACTTCTTCAAATAAATTGTTTAAATATTCTCTCAATTTTTCATTGGAGATTTCTTCAGAAACACCTCTTACTCTGATGTTTCTTTTTCTTGACCTATCTTCCAAAGCTGCTATTTTATTTTCAAGATTATCAACTTTATTTACTAGAAACTGCACCTCCATATTAATTGCTTTAATTTGCGTTCCAAACACTTCACATTTTTTTTCCACTTCCACCACTGATACTGCAACATTTTTAATTTCTTGTTTTATCTCATTGAAACTTACAAGCATTTCTTGTTTCAATAAATTTAATTGTAGTTCCAGCGTTTGCTTAAATTGATCTTGGATACTAATTGAAGCAATTGCTTGAGCTTCTGATGGAAATTGATTAAGTGCAACTTCTTGGATAATATTGGAAGTATTACTTGGGTGTGTCTTACTATCAATTATCTGTTCCTGCGGATCTTTAATAGGATCTTTAATAGGAGTTGCAAAAAAACCTGACAACCTCTTTTCTGTTTGTTGAACTAACTTAATTTCTTTCTTTTTTTCCGTTGTTTTCCTGGTTGACATTTTGTTTTATTTCTTAAATGCTTCTCAGTGACAAATTGTAACTAGATGTCGCATATAAAATTTCAACTCCAAACTCAAAGAACTAGATTAAATCAATTGGTCAAATAATTGATTCTTGATGCCAATCTCCTCCAACGAGGAAAAAAAAAAGATTTCCTTCCACTTTTCTTTTTTCCAGGCCAGTAATTATATACAGGTATGATGCCTTACAGTGCCTTACAGTTATATTTTTTAGTAAATACAGAAGTACTCACAGTTTTTATATATAGCTGTTTAGGAGATCACTGAGGGATGTATTTCCTCTTTTTCCCTTTATTTCTCTCTTAATCTTTCCTTCTTTGTATCTCTTTTTTCTTCTTCTTTTTTTTTCTTCCGTTTTTTGTTTGATAATTGATAATTTATACAGGAACTGTTTTTATTTCTTCCTTGACCTTTTTAACGGTCTATAAGGGAATCGCCACTATTTGCCACTATTTGCCCAAAAAACGGAGGCAACAAACCCCCAGCAAAAACCGGCATACACCACCACGTCAGACCAGGTCCACCGACCCACCAAATCTTCACCGAACCGAGCCCTCCCTCCACTTCGTCTAAGCCGGACCACACTCACAAATTGGCACGGAGCGGCATTGCTTACTCTCGACTCCGCGTCCTCTCTCCTCAACCTCCCTCCGGACACGCCCACCTAAAGCACGTGCGGCGTCTCACGTCATCACGTCCCCCCCATGACCCTTCAATTAACATTCAACACAGATTTCTATTTTAAATGTTCTATCTATTACTTTTAAATCTCCAAATATAAGATCTATTCGCGAGTATGAATTATGGGGCCAAGAATAAAACGTAAATTCTTTCACTGCAGGATTATTGAGTCTCCATATGTCAAATAGGCCTTCTCTTTTCATCAAATTATTAAAAGTCCTTGCATTTTTTAAAACCTGATTATCCCAAATCAAATGTTTTTCAGAGAACTTATCTAATAGGGGATCTTGTATACTATTAAAGTCTCCTGCATATAACTTTATTCCTACTCCTACTTTCTCAACCTTATTTATTACTTTTCTCAATAGACATATGGGATTTTTATTAGGCAGATAAATATTAATTAAAGTGAAAAGTTCCTCATTAATTGTAGCTATTAAAATAATAAATCTTCCCTCCAAATCTGTTTCCACAAATTTTATATTTATTTTTAGATCTTTTGCAAAAAATATTGCCACTCCTCCCTTTTTCCCCTCCTCTCTAGATGAACAGATTTTTAAAGGATAACAACTGCTGGTCCATCTCTTTTCATCCTGTTTACGCCAATGTGTCTCTTGGACCATAGCAATTTGAACATGTTCCTTTTTTAAATATTCTTGAAAAGCTTGTCTTTTTTGTGGAATATTTAGGCCTTGAATATTTAACGTTATTATTTTAACCATTGTCATATATTGTTTTCTTGTTTGGATAGTCTAGTGAACTCTCTAAAACTATACAATAAAAAAAATAAACAATCACATTACAATACATACACGAAACACCTTCAAGTATTCTAAGTACTTGTAGTCTATTTCCTATCATTCCATAGACCCTAAAAAGAGTCAAAAAACACTTTCCTTGGTGGGTTTTAATACCCACTTTTAACCTTTTACAGGTTACGGCGAGGGAGACTATATCTCATTTTGGAGGAGCCAAAAATATATATTTTCTTTATCGTTCCCTACTTCCTCTTACTTCTACTCTATGAAGATTATACTTCCACCCCTCTCTTCTCTTCTTCCACTAAATCGAAGAGAAAGAAGGAGGCAAAGTCGAAGGAAGAAAAAAAAAAAAAAAAATTTTTTTTTCTATTTCACATTCTTTGATCCCTTTATTTCATTTTTATTACTACTCTTATCCATTTATATATATCATGATAGCAAAGCGAAGGAGAGAGAGAGAGAAGAAAAAAAAAAAAATCTTTACTTGTTAAGTGCCCTTCCTTTCCCTTTATTCTTTTTTTCCGTTTTAATATACGTGTTCATATAGTTTATTCTCAATACATTATGTATATTTATCATTTATAATAAGATATTTCCCTTTTCGTTCCCTCATCTTATAGTCACTTTAAACATTTTAATTTGTATTCACCTTTTATATTTATGATGTGAGTCCTTACATTTACTATTCTCCCCTATTGTTATCAAAGAAAAAAAAAATACATTTTCTTTTTTTACCAAATTATAATTTTTCCAGTGCCATTTCTTATAACTACCTAATGTGCCACTGTGCAGCAGTTATTCTATATTTACCACTTTCTCCACAGTTAATTAATTAATGTAAAATACTAAACTTCCAACTAATTTCCTCATGTGATTCTTATAAGTGAATTACATTACTAACAAATACATGTTTCTATTGAGTTATAAATTCCATCTCTATGTACTTTCTCCTTCATTGAAAACGATTTCTTCACTATATCTTCTACATGGTATTTCAATGTCCTTTCTATTGTTCTAATTTTCTTTGGATCAGTTTATTTTCTACTTCTACTTTAAGTCTTCAAACGACTTCTTTTCTTTTCCTTTTCTTTTCTCCTTGCCTTCATCCTCCATTGATTCCTCACTTCTTCCACCTCCCTCTCTTCCTTATCCACTTATATAAAGTCATTTCTCTTTTTTCCTTAACCATTCTTCAATCTGAGATGGGGTCGTGAATATCTCACGTATTCTTTCTGTGATTATCTTTATTTTGCTGGGGTAGATCCATGTATATTTTATATTTAATCTTCTTAGTGAACCAGTAACCGTCATAAATTTCTTTCTTTGTTGTCTGGTGTAGAAAGAGAAGTCTTGAAAGATCTTAATATCACCAAGCTTTTCTATATTAGACTGATTTGTTCGAACTGCATATAGTATAGCTTCCTTAAATTGATAGGACTGAAAATTAATTATTATATCTCTCGGTAGTTGTTGAGAAACGGTGGTATCGTACCATTTTGGTATTTTGAGTTGATACTTCTATATTGAGTGTTGCCCATAAGGTATCAAAATACTCAGGTATTTTATCTTGTGTAATTACTTCTGGAACATTTCTTATTCTTAGATTGTTTCTTCTTGAGCGATCTTCCAAATCTCCTAGTTTTCCTTCTATTTGTCTCATTTGATTATACAGCTGCTCATTTTGTTCTTTATATGCTCTGCTTTCAAATTCCAAAGCTGTGATTTTTTCTTCACTTTGCTTTAGTTTTTCCAATATTTCCAAAAACTGTTTTTTTGTTTCTGCTGTGTTTTTGTTAAATTCAGCCGTTATTGCCACCAATTGCTCTTCTAAACATTGTTTTAGAAAATCTGTTGTAATGTAATTTTCTGTTTGGCTGGAAGGACTTTGAATAAAATCATCGCTTTTTGATGAATACGTGATTGAGCTTTCAAGATTTTTTTCTACATTAGATTTTTGTCCAGGTGAAAAGAAACTTGAGGGGTTTTTACTTTTTTCTATTTGTTGATCTTGCTTTGCTGCTTTCTTGATGGCACCTTTTCCTGAAGACTTGGTAGCCATATCTTATTATCTTTTTTTTTCTTTTTCCTCACCCCCCTTTTTTTCTTCTCCTTCTCCTTTAATAAAAGTTTTTCAGTGTTCACTTTTTCCTCTTTTTTTTTCTTCCCACCTCCTTTCCCTTCTCCTTCTCCTTTCTCTCTCTTCTCTCTCTATTTTTTTTTAATTCTTTTATTTATTTTTATTTTTTTTATTTCCTGTTCTTTTTTATAGAGACTGTATTTATATTTATATTTGTTTATCTACTGCCAGTATATCTTATTTTATTCCCATCTCAGCATAAACATCAGGATAAATAAAATATGGAGGAGGGTGGAAGTACTTAGCTTACTCAGCTCGTTCACCTCACATAAAACTCTTCAAATAGCGTTTCCATATCCCTTCATATAAGTAGATTTGCAGTCAAATTCTTGTCGACTAGTTTTCGGAAGCAGAGACTTCTACGGCGGCTTACTGCTCACAAAGCTTGGAAACTTGCTTGGAAACTTGCCAGCCTTTTAGCCCCGTTCATGCGTCTCGTGTATCAGCAGAACGCCGCTTCCTCCTCCATTACCGGGACTGCCTCCTCGCCTCAGGATGCGTGCATGCGTGCGTGCGTGCGGACCTCCGCCCACCTCCGCCCACCTCTACGTCATCACGCAACCCTCCCCCATGCCAGAATGCTATTGATGTGCTGATGAATGGCTTTTGGAGTTGCCAAGGGTAGTTGTCAGACGTATCTAACCACAGCTGTGCTGACAAACAACCCTCTGCAGTTTTAAGCTGCAGATCCCTTCAGAGTTTGGGGATCCTTTCTACATACATTCAAATAAATATAGCAGTCATGAAATACATTCAAATAAATATAGATGTTTAGGCGGCAGGTTTT
>OW240914.1:11887961-11956645 GCA_933207985.1 Pelobates cultripes | reverse complement strand
AGGACTTGTTACAAATGTTGCTATTGGAGCAATTCTATGAGGGCATCCAGAATGATATACAGGAATGGGTGAGAGACCACAATCCGAAGTCCCTCACAGAAGCAGCTAAAAAGGCGGACGAGTACCTGGATGCCCGCAGACAACAAAAACCAGCCCACATCAAGACTGTTATCCGACCCTTAGGGGGGAACAGCCCATACCCCAACACCACACCGCCACCACGACAACTACCTCTTTATCCACCCGCTAGTGTACAACAGAAACCTCGACCAACTAGCTCTGTACAGTGCCACCATTGCCAACGCTGGGGACATTATAAGAGAGAATGCCCGCAGCTAAAAGATCGCTCCACCTGGATCAGGCCCAGATTACCCCCACCACCTCGACAGGCAGCCCACTACTACCAAGCAGAGGCAACAAGTCCCTATGGCACCGCAATTCCCCTAAACACAGTGGAACAATGGGAAGTATTGCATGAAGCGGATCCTGTGCAAGCTAATGCTGACAACTGCCAGCATCATAGACAGACTGTGTACTTGGAGGGGAAAGCAGTCCAGGGGCTCCGCGATTCAGGAGCCACCATCACACTGGTTAAGAGTCACCTGGTACCTGACCAGGCCAAGACCAGCAGAACAGTAGCAGTCAGGGTAGCCGGGGGAGCAGTATACCGGCTACCCACAGCCCGGGTACATTTACATTGGGGAGCGGGGTTTGGGAATGTGGAGGTGGGGTTGATGTCCCGGCTGCCAGCGGAGGTTTTGTTGGGGAACGATCTGGGCAAACTGACGTCTGCATTTGAACCCCAGGCCCCAACGACCGGAGAGGCATACCAGTGGTTACACGACAACAGGCCCGCACCTAGGACTACAACACACTCCCGGAGGTCCAGGTAAGAGATCCTTCCCCTACCTTAGAATGTACCCCTTGGGCTCCCCCTACTGAATTTGCGGCCGAAGTAGTCACCGACCCCACCTTACAGGTCTATAGAGACAAAGTCACCTCAGACCAGCCAGGAGGGGAGGGCGAAAGATTTGTATGGGATAACCAGTTGCTATACAAGAGTTTGGCAAGCAGGTAGCTGGGTCAGACCCTATTGTGATGAGGCAGCTAGTGGTACCCCAACGGTATCGCGCAGAGTTACTCCGGATAGCGCACGATATTCCGCTGTCCGGACATTTAGGGGTCAGTCGCACCCGGCACCGACTGACCCAGAGTTTCTTTTGGCCGGGAGTTAGTCAGGAAGTCCGCAGGTACTGCAACACGTGTGACACGTGCCAAAAGGTAGGGAAGAGAGGGGACCGGCAGAAGGCAAAATTGCACCCGCTACCCATAATAGAGGAACCGTTCAGCAGAGTAGCAGTAGATATAATAGGACCCCTGAAAAAACCCAGCCCCTCTGGGAAAAGGTATATCTTAACTGTAGTGGATTATGCCACCCGATATCCAGAGGCGATTGGCCTGACTAACATACACGCAGAAACCGCGGCTGAGGCCCTGATGCGGATTTTCACTCGGATGGGGTTACCCAGAGAGATCATCTCGGATCAGGGTACCCAGTTCACTGCGGAAGTCACCCGGAGCTTCTGGAAATTTTGTGACATCAAATCGATTATTAGCGCCCCATACCACCCCCAGACCAATGGGCTATGCGAAAGGTTCAATGGGATCTTGAAGCAAATGCTGCTCACTTTTGCAGACACACATAGGGACTGGGAACGGTTTTTGCCTTATCTCCTGTTTGCCTACAGGGAGGTGCTGCAGGAATCGACAGGATTCTCCCCATTTGAGTTACTATTTGGGCGGAGAGTAAGGGGACCCCTGGATATGATCCGGTACCCCTGTCATACCATATGTACTGGAGTTTCGAGAGCGTTTGGAAGAGTTGACCAAGTCAGTCCGAGAGAACCTCCAGGCGGCTCAAACGCGCCAACGCACATGGTATGATAGGGGCGCCAGGGACCGCAGCTTCCAGGTTGGGCAGAAAGTTCTAGTTTTGAAACCAGTCCAACATGACAAGCTGCAGGCCTCCTGGCAGGGCCCATATAAAGTGACGGAGCAGAGATGCGACACCACGTATATAATTGGCGCCTGTACAGGGACTGGGGGGTGACGCATGATCCACATGAATATGCTGAAGCCCTACCAGGAACGTTCAGAGGAGGTAACCGCAATTTGCGCCCCCTCCAATGAAGAGTTCGACAGCCTGCCTCTCCCAGATCTACTGGGGGACGGCAGACTGTCCGGGGATTTGGGGGAAGTTACTCTGGGGGAATCGGCTGAGCGGAGCGGACCGAGGTACAACAGTTATTACGGGAAAAACAGGACACATTCTCCAATATACCTGGGTACACTCCTTTGGCCACTCACCGGGTAGAGACCCCAGGACAGCTTCCCATGCGCCAAACCCCTTATCGTATCCCTGAAGCGGTGAAGGAAAACATGCGTAAAGAGATTGAGGAGATGCTCCACCTAGGGGTGATTGAACCGTCAAATAGCCCCTGGGCCTCCCCTGTAGTCCTCGTACCCAAGCGAGATGGCACAACTCGCTTCTGCGTGGGTTACAGGAGGTTAAACGAAATAGATAGAGGAATTACTGGACCGGATGGCTAGAGGTCACTACCTCACGACCATCGATCTATGTAAGGGGTATTGGCAGATTCCCCTGGTGCCCAAGGCCATTCCTAAATCCGCTTTTGTCACCCCATTCGGTTTATACCAATTTAAGGTAATGCCGTTTGGGATGAAAAACGCACCCGCTACCTTCCAGAGGATGGTAGACCGACTCCTGGATGGATTTCAGGATTACACTTGTGCTTATTTAGATGACATAGCCATCTTTAGCAACACTTGGGAGGAACATTTGGCCCATATAGGGGCGGTGTTAGATAGGATCCGAGAAGCCGGATTAACACTGAAGCCAGCTAAATGCAGTATAGGGATGGCAGAGGTACAGTACCTCGGACACAGAGTGGGGTGTGGGAAGCAGAAACCTGAACCTGCTAATGTAGAGGCAGTAGCCCAATGGCCCACTCCCAGGACAAAAACCCAGGTCCTTGCTTTTCTAGGGACTGCCGGATACTATTGCAAGTTTGTCCCCAACTAAAGTGCCCTGGCCAAACTCCTTACTGACCTTAGCCGTAAGAACTTGCCCCTCCAAGTAACCTGGACCCCAGAGTGTGAGAAGGCGTTCAACCTGTTGAAAGATGCACTTGTTAATGCCCCTGTCTTGGCAGCTTCCGATCCAACTAAACGTTTTCTTGTTCACACAGACGCTTCTATGTTTGGATTGGGAGCAGTATTAAGCCAAGTCGGGGCCGATGGCGGAGAACACGCAGTAGCCTACATCAGTCGGAAACTATTGCCAAGAGAAGTGAGCTACGCCGCCATCGAAAAAGAATGCCTGGCTGTGGTGTGGGCCCTAAAGAAATTGGAGCCATATTTGTATGGACAACCCTTTTCCTTGCTCACGGATCACAACCCCTTGGTCTGGCTAAACCGGGTGGCTGGGGACAATGCCAGGCTGCTGCGCTGGAGTTTGGCGCTGCAGCCTTTTGACTTTAACATTCAGTACCGCCCGGGCAAACAGAATGGGAACGCTGACGGGTTGTCAAGACAAACCGACCTAGAGAAATGATCCGTGAGCCTCCCCGGACATCCCCAAGCCGATCCATGTTGGATCAGACTGTGTATGCCGGCTTGTGGGCAAGGGGGAGCAGTGTAGCGGATGGCACTGGGCTGTCCTGAGAATTGCATATGTTTTGACTGCATTTGTGTAAATGGCAAAGTTATATGTGTTAAATGTATTGTATTCGTCTGATTGTTCGGTAGTTTCATTCCCTTAGTTTGTTCGAATGAAACTACCGAACAGTTAGACCTCCCCTGTGTGAAGTGTGCCTTCAATTACCCGTTGCAACATTGTTGCGAATGGGTAATTGACAAGCTGAGTAGCAGTCCTTTGTTCTCGAGGGTGGCCGCCATTCGGGAAACGAACACATGGCGGCGGCCATTTTAAAACTCCCAAACAGCTGTGTTTTGCCGTCGAGTGTCTGGAACTCAAATCGGACACTCGACTAGGCGAACACCGCTGAGACCTCCACAAGCCCGGTCTGTTCGGTTCCAAACTACCGAACGGCCCCTCGTTCGGTAGATAGAAACAACCGAACGAGGGGATTCAGGTGAACCCTCCCTAGTCTCTGTAACTGGAGGCTTTCGTGTAGTTTGTTCCCTTACTCCAGGACCGACCGCAGGGCCCCATCGCATGGAACCCCATTCGGCTATTCTTTCCAGCGCGGTCGGTCATTTTATTCCCTCCATAAATTTCCCGAACCCCTGGTCTGATCTGGGTGATTTTTGGATATGTTGTTCACCCAGATCAGCGCTACCAGGGGATGTATAATTTAAAGCGGTACCCCTAGGTTTAGGAGTACATCCAGAAACGGGGGGAATTGGTGTCCTGGATAAGGGGATTATGATGCAGGCTGAGGGGAGGAGATGTGTGGGAGGTTACCAGAACAGGATTGGCTACTGTATTAATGACTGTAAATCCCTCCCTTGCATGGGAGCAGGCTTTATAAGGCCACTGTCTGAATAAATCTTTAGTTCTGCTCCTGATACTGTGTGTCGTCCAGTTATTGGGATTGCTGTTGGGATACTGCTGTGTTATTTTTCCTGCTGGATACTTTGCCCTATGGATTTATAATTGCTTGTCCCTGAGCCTCCCTGGGATCTAAAGTGGAGATAGGCTGTGTAATACCAGCTCTCCGCTACATAGGGCTTGCAATACCGACAGTCTGTGTCATGAGCATAATGCAGATATGCAGTTAGGTACTTTTCCATTGTTATAATATATTGAAAACACTAAGACTTTGCAAATTTTTAAAGCACATATTGCTTCCTGTACCTGGTGCCGTGCAAGGATGTAGTTGGGACATATTTCAAATTGAGTATCAAAAGTCTAACCACAAAACTAAATTTTATACGCTTATCAAGAAAACAAGTTTAACCCATTAGTGCGTACTTTGGATAGCCTCTTTGCATAATTTGGCACCTAGTGAGATTATTATATTATTTATTAATCCTCTTCTGGATCTGCAAAATGCTTTCAATTTACCCATACAAATATAATACAGTAGTTTAGGAGATTAAGATTTACTTATAAATTTCAGAAATTGTCTAATCTCTAATAAAAATACCATTTTATTATTACCCCATAATCAAGGAGGCATACTAGATGAATCTTACTTTGACACAAACAAGGCAATATACTTTAAAAGTAGAGTTAACTCTGAGCTGGACAATACTCCCCTATTAGAACTCCTTTGTGAGGGAGAGACATCTTGTCCATTCAATCCTTTTTATCAGTAAAAGAATGACTTTCAGGATTAATCAGTTTGCAAATGCAAACATGGATCCACGATTTGAACATCAGAAGTTTGCGGGGCCCCTTTCACGTGGGATGTAACAAGCTCTTTTCTTGCTCCAGGAGCGATAGCATACAATTGTTTCATTCTAGCCGGTTGGACAGCATTTCACCTTTTGTAAAAACACTAAATGCTTGCGTTAATGATATGCAAATCGCTCTGCTAGTTAAACTCCTACACAATGGATAATAAAATACATGAAACACATAACACACCAATTCATTTCAAACCATATAACTCATACTCAGCATCCAATGTAATATTACATGTCATCTCACAAAACAGACGTAGCAGAAAACACATAATGGATACCCAGCAGATATGCCATTACAGAAAACACATTCTTGGACACGCAACTACACACTCTGTGTCCCTCCTAGGAAACACGGGTAGACACAATATGAAAGCAGTCTTAAACTAACACCTCCAAATCTCCATTCCCATATAGCTATATCAGACCACAACACAGAGCCTCTCTGAGCTCATAGAACTACTCCAACTCCAACTACTCTTGGCCAAAACGCTAGTAGTCAACAGCTAATAAAACAGTTATTTGCTAGGTTATTTGACTGGCATTTTTATCAGTATCACTAGACTGAGACAAACTGATTCAAATATAATTTAAAACAACATAGCAACATATAAATTAAACCACCTTCCAGTTAAGCTTCACATTTCACACATTATCACAGTCACCATTTACACAGAATAAACAGTTAACAGCTGTACTCAGAACATATTATTGTAAGGTATACCAATTTTAGTTTGAATTAGATTTATTTTAGGGATTCGTATGCATACATGTTTTTTCTTAATTAATGTCATTACTTTAATCTACTATAGTATTGTATATAGAGAAAGGATCCATTTATATAGCGCGCTCATAACTCAAATATTTGTATGAAACTTCCTTTAACTAATCTGAGATGATGATGCGTCAACTTAAATCTTATAGAAATTGTGCAAACATCTGGACCAGATTACGCAGACATGGTTTCACCCGAATCTTTCAGAACTCTCAGAGACTTAAAAAAAATTTATACTATGCCATGTTATAAGGCATGGCAAACCTTAGAGCGGTCAGTCTCCAAGAGCCTTAGTAACACAGGTAGAAACCTTTGTCCATGATCTCTGATCCAGGCTATAGACCACAATTTAAAAGAACACATATAATGTGAGACATAGAAGACACAAAACATATGCAGTAGCTGAATCATTTAAAGCATTTGTAGCAATAAAAGGTTAACTTACAGCACAAAATGAAGCATGTGTTGGACCGCTGAAAATGTAAATGTTGCTCTCTTATTAACAAACAAAAACATATTTACAGTATGGATCCTTTGCAACAAACACACAGGGCAGGGAAGATGTGCTGATTGGTGTTCTATACAATTAATCCCATACGGGGAATTAACTTTCAAATACTAATGAAGTGACTTTTTGTCTCAGTTATAAAAATACCGAGCTCATCATGCAAACAATGTAACACATTTACACTATCCTACTCTCATAGAAAGTGTAGTGGGCTTATGGTATTAAAGTAACAATCATACCAGGCACACAGATCCCATGAGAAATAACTTACAATAAAACAGAGTAATAAACTTATACTTCTATGCGACAGAAAGAATAAAGCAAAATATTTAAGTAGGTCTATCATGCACAAACTGTGAGTCAGTTCTTTTCTAATATACAGTACTGGTATCTTATATATATGTATATATATATTGGTCACTCAGGACCTGAACTTACATTTCCCATACTGCTGACTCAGGGCAGACACACTACTAACTTACCAAAGTGTGTCCCCAATATAAACAATCACCCACAAAGAACACTTAAGACAAACAAAGAAGTTTGGGGTATACTTATAGATCTATAAACCGTGCTCCTCAGAACACCTATAGTCTTAATAAACCGGAGACCTCTTATGGTCTCAAAACCTGTATCTACCTGAGATACCCTGTATCTATCTTAGATACTAACCTGGGTTACCAAAACCCTATAATAATCCGGAGACCTCTTATGGTCTTAAAAACCTGTATCTATTTGAGATACCCTGTATCTATCTTAGATACTAACCTGGGTTTCCAAAACCCTATATATATTTAGACCAAATGTCTAATAAAACGGAGACCTATTTACAGTCTCAATATAACTAAAGTCCTTACACCTTTCCTTTCTACTGGATACAGACTTACTGAACCAAAGGGGGTCATAGACAATTAGCGTCAATAAGACACAAAAAGGCTACTTACCGCAATGGTTTTGCTGATCCCTCTTCATGACACCAAGCTGAAAGGGTTAATGCTGTTCTGGACTCAACTCCCCTCGATTCTCGATTCTCCGGTCACCATAATTAATTCTGATGGAGAATCATTGTTAGCAATAAAGACACGGACACCACAAATGTGCTTTAAAGGACCACTCTAGGCACCCAGACCACTTCAGCTTAATGAAGTGGTGTGGGTGCCAGGTCCTTCTAGGGTTAACCCATTTTTTTATAAACATAGCAGTTTCAGAGAAACTGCTATGTTTATGAATGGGTTAAGCCTTCCCCCTAATCCTCTAGTGGCTGTCTCATTGACAGCCACTAGAGGCGCTTGCGTGCTTCTCACTGTGATTTTCACAGTGAGAGCACGCAAGCGTCCATAGGAAAGGAGGAGGAACGGAGGAGGAGAGAAGGAGGAGAGCTCCCCGCCCAGCACTGGAAAAAGGTAAGTTTTTAACCCTTTCCCCTTTCCAGAGCCGGGCGGGAGGGGGTCCCTGAGGGTGGGGGCACCCTCAGGGCACAATAGTGCCAGGAAAACGAGTATGTTTTCCTGGCACTATAGTGGTCCTTTAATAAGATTCTCAATGAGTGTATTTTCAGGGCTAGCATTTATACACAGTTTGTCACGCAAGCAGCGAGATTTATAGTGTCCTTGTAGTTAATAGTACATAGTTGGTCTAGGATACTTGATAGAGTTCCTCTGTGGATGCGTCTGGTGTAGACCGTTCCGTATATGTAAATACAAGAGAGGTAGAGGCGACTAATGGTATAGTATGAAAGTTCAGGGTGTGATAGGTAACAAAAAGTAAAGAACTCACATTCAAGAGAGCTATGGCCAGCTCTGGTGTGGATTGCGTACAGCGGTATAATCCCCACTTATGGGATATGTAGGGAGGGGGCCTCCGTCAACACCGTCTGGTAATCCAGAACTCAGAAAAGAAAGACAGAAAGCAACAATAGTGCTCTCAATTTTGATGTGGTTCAATGTGCAGATAAGAAGAGGTAAAAAACTCACATTTGAGGGAGCTATGGCCAGCTCTGGTGTGGATAGCGTACAGCGGTATAATCCCCGCTTATAGGATATGTAGCGGCGGTACGTCCGTCAGCACCGCCTGGTGATCCAAGGCTCCAATATAGAAGAATAAAAAGCAGCAATAGTGCTCTCAATTGTGATAGGTTAAGAGAGTAGTAGAGAAAATAAAATAATACTCACAAAGATAGAGCAGAGGTACTGCTCTACGGATAGGCGCCGGTGGTATGATCCCCACCTAGGATTTCTTGGAGTACTGGAACTTTAAAATTGCCAATGGAAGTAAAAGTAACCAGGAAAGGTTAAAATGCCAGGAATAGGTAAAAACAAAAGTTGTTTAAAGTGCATAAAGAGTGCAATAAAAGAGGATTGGTACAATAAAGTAGCCAAAAAACTTTTATTGATCTAAAATACACAGTAAAATACAGAATTAATAACCATAAACGCGTTTCACCATAAGTGGCTTCTTCAGAATGGGATAAAAGTAGTAACCTGGCAGGGGTTGTTTAAATAGGGCTATGTTAATTTGAAAATTGCGCAAAAAGTGTAATTGGCCAATCAGAGACAATTTTTAAAATCACTTTTCAAAATTAGGATTCAAGAGTATGGGAGTGATGTTATAAAGGTGATGAGTCCATTTAAATTATTTAAATGTGAAAACGAGGGTGAGAAAGTTGTTTTTTAAAGAGAAAGAAAGAAAAAAAAAGTTGTTTGATTAAAGTTCAAAAAAAAAAAGTTGTTTGATTAAAGTTCATTAAAATAAAAAATAAAAAATAAGTAGATGGTTTAAAGGTACAGAGATACAGAGATATATGTAAATGGAGTATGCATGAAAAGGGGGTAATATAATCCCAAACATAATGATTTAAATAGGGGTTATATTATACCCCAGAGTAATAATATATTACAGATGTTAAATGAAAATAATAGATAAAATAAAAATAACATTAAATAAAATTAAATAAAAGATAACACAGAATACAAGATACATAAATGGAAAGGCATAGATGAAAATTAAAACTTAAAAGATTATTATTATGAGGGTTGGTTAGGTCCAGACATAAAGAATAAAAGCATGTAGATAAGGGTTGTAAATAGGAATTTAAATAAAATTAAACAGGTCAAAATCAACATTTAAACCAGATGGGGTAAGAGTTTTGAGATTAAAAACCCATTCCATCTCAGCTTTACCTAATATGTTCTTAATGTTACCACCTCTCCATGGTATTATACATTTTTTTATGCTGATGCATTTAAGGTGTCTTGTGTCGTTGTTATGTGTACAAAAGTGTTTGGAGGCTGAGTGATTCAGGTAGCCTTTTTTGATATTTCTACAGTGTTCACTCAGTCTCACTTTAAGACTTCTTGTGGTCATCCCTACATACTGGAGACCACAAGGGCACTCCAACAAGTAGATGACATTTTTGGTATCGCAACTGATAAAATCTTTAATTTTATAGGTTTTGTTGGTGATATTAGATTTAAAACTGGTGGTTTTGGAAGGGACGGAGGGGTCTGTGTTTTTAGTTAAATTAGTTAAATTAGTAGTTAAGAAAAAGATACGTTTAGTAAAGCAGATTCAGTGAATAATAGATTTATGTGTGCGTATACACAGAATATTAGTATAAATATATATATGATTTTGACTCATGAAGGAGAGACCACCTTTTTAACAGCTGTGTGACCATGCTTTTCAGCTACAGCTGGGGGAGAATTTGTCCTTGTTGGGGGTGGGTAGTCTTGCCTGTATGAGAAAAAAATAAACTGCATTGTTTTGTAAATGTAATTGCCTAAACTAATCAATTTGTGGAGTGTTTTTCAGCTTTATTATCCAGGACTAAGGAATTACTGGACATATGCAGGAACTGGTAACAAATGAACTGAAAAAATGGTAAAATAATTCCTTTGTCCTATTTAGTCTGAATATTTTAACAAGTTAGCATTTTTAACAAAATAAGTGTAGGGGCTCAGATTAAGATTTATATTATTTTAGAAGCCATCTATAACTGATTTTAATATTTCCATGCTTTGAATTAGGGTGTATCTGCCTAGCGGGTGAACCTCCATAACGTGGGCTGTGATTTTAGTTACAGTAGCGGGTGGGGAACCTGAGCTATGGGGTATTTAAACGTGTCCGGATAAGGGGGAGCATACCCAATAGTTGTTGTGCAGTTCTATCCTGTATTATTATTTGAAACCCTGTATTACTTATAAGTAGCATTTTGTAACTTATTTGTAATTGTTTATATATATTGCTCTGGGAAAGGGATAGGCAAAATCTCTGAGAGACCAGGAAATATATTTAAAAAAAGGGCGTATTACACTAGCGGTAGGGCGGCCTATCATGACCATAGAGACCCTTGGTGACTAGTTTTTGTTGTATATTGCCCTGGGAAGGGGATACGCTATTTAATAGAAATTCCTGAGAGACCAGGAAATATACAATAAGTGATACGAGAGTGTACTGGTTAAATTGCAGACATATTGGCCCAGAACCTTTAATCGAGCCGGAAAAGAGGCTGCTGTATGTTTGCTCCTCTATAATTTTGCGGGGGCGGTCACCCCCATGCGGAAAGCCACTGCCATCACAGGGTGGTTAATTGTGCAGGCCCTTAGCCGCGAGGTGCAAGCATGTCCGTGGAAAGGCTAGAAATTAATAGGGAGTCACTCATAGCTGTCAGAAGTGTTGAACTTTGAGACATATTGACCTATATCCTTTCAGAGGCGGAAGAGGTGTTGTGGTTCACTCCTCTATAATTTAACCAAAGGGTGGAAAGTTATTAAACATGTTTAAGTTGGCTAGAAATTTGTTACTCATAAGTCCATTTGAAATCCTGTATTGCTTAAAAGTTTGTGTCAGTTTTATATTGCCCTGGGAAGGGGATTAGCTATTGTATATCCCTGAGAGACCAGGAAATATAAAATAAGTAATACGTGGGTGCATTGTGTATCTGCCTAGCGGGTGAACTGCCATAACGTGGGCTGTAAACTTAGTTACAGTAGCGGGTGGGGAACTTAGGCTAGGGGGTACTGAGCATATCTGCCTAGCGGGTGAACTGCCATAACGCGGGCTGTAAACTTAGTTACAGTAGCGGGTGGGGAACTTAGGCTAGGGGGTACTGAGCATATCTGCCTAGCGGGTGAACTGCCATAACGTGGGCTGTAAACTTAGTTACAGTAGCGGGTGGGGAACTTAGGCTAGGGGGTACTGAGCATATCTGCCTAGCGGGTGAACTGCCATAACGTGGGCTGTAAACTTAGTTACAGTAGCGGGTGGGGAATTTAGGCTAGGGGGTACTGAGTATTGGACTTTTAGTGTTGTGTACTCCTGAATTGCAAGGAAGATGCAGAAAGCAGCTGATTGTTTATTTTAAGAGCCGAGTAGAAAAATTAAGAACGTTACCTTGTTGAACAAATTGTTTATAAAATGAAAAGCTGAAGGAATGTGTTTACATGTCTGTGTGTGTATATATATATATTCTAAGTAAAATATTTGCAGTATACGCTATAAGTGACTAGGAAAGTAATCCTGATCTGTTTCCTAACCTTTTCAGATGTAGCAGAAACAGAGGTGGACATTGGAACACAGATAGAATATCAGATGGAGACCAGTGTTTAAATGTTGACCTTTGATGAGCTATTGAATGTTTTATTTTATTGTCTATTTAACATGTCTATGCTATGATTTTGTGCATACTATTCTCTTATTTCTAGTGATTGTATTGCAATTGAAACCCTTATGTATTATTATTGTTGTATGTATGTATGTATGCTTTCCTGGGAAAGGGGGTAATTGACCCATAGGGACCAGGGGGTATTTTTGTGTAAACCGAACTGGGGTGGGAGGGCTCTAACGAGGGAACCCCATTGTCCAGTAGGTGCTTGATTTGTGTCTGTGTAAAGTGCATGAGTGGTTGCAGTTAAAAAAAAAAACAAAAAAACGAAAGAATGATAAGAGAATGATAAGAGAGGATAAGAGAAAGTAGGCATTTTGGGTTATCTATACATGTTTAAATAGAAGGGTGGTAAATAGGAATGTAATTGTTTTGGTTAATGTTTACATTAAATTGGTTAAATACAGCAGTGATAACGAGTGTTTAGATTAAATTGGTAAATGCAGCAGTAATAACGATTGTTTGGGTTAAATTGGTAGATACAGCAGTGATATTGTGTTTATCTGTGAATCAGGAGTGTGCTGGATGTGAAGAGAGGTGTGTAGGTATTTATCCAAACGCCATAGGAAAAAATATGGTTAAGACACCACAGTCAAATGGTACTTGTGATGATTGGCACAGTTATTATTTATGTTTGTGTTTGTCATTGCCTGTGTTTTCATTCAAGAACTTTCAAGCAAGGATATTTTAAGCAGAAGAAGAAGAAGCACTGGACACTATGCTCAACTGTTGCTGTAAGGAGAAAAAATATTGCAGCTAAGAGTGGTGAGAGTCGGAACAAAATGCATCAGGAGCAGGAAACTGTTACGTCAAGGTGGTTAATGGTATAAAGAAAGAAAAAAACAAACCACAAACACACAAAAGTCCTTGATCACATGAACTGTTTCATTCATCCCTGTCTCCATGCGTATGTTCTATGAGACTGTCGAAGAATAGAGTATCCAGTTTCCAGGACTAATGTTTGTGAAAATTCCAGGCACACAGACCAGCCAGAGGCTACAGAAATCGTATCGGTCTGTGCCATGATTCATAGGTGTTATGAGTTTGTGGTGTCTAATACTATATTAAGCTCCAAAACACATCCTCACATGAACACAATATCATTGGTTAATCTAATAAAACATGGTTTGAGTTGTCTATTATTACAAGGGTGGGTATTTGCCTATTTAAGGCCAAGGTTTCCCAACTGCTAATGCATGTGCTCAGTGGTTATTATAAGGGTGGGTATGTGCTTATTTTAGGCCAAGGTTTCCCAACTGGTGATGCATGTGCTCAATGAAAAAAAATAAAAATTGAATAAGCAATAAAGTGTCATAACTTTACGGGTAAATGGGTATCATTCTTCAAAAGGTGGGTTTTGTTGTAGGGCAGGTACTGTTAAAATAGGGTAGATTCAAGATGTACGGTTTATAATGTTTGTTTTATGACATAAGTCAAAGGGTGGTTTGTAATGGTATTTATTAATTAATGACTTTTTGTCATAAAAAAGCATAATGAGCTTAATGCTTTAGACGCACCACTAGATGTCAGTAAAGCATATTTAGTGTAATGCTTTGGGGCACCACTAGGGGGAGTGTGTAGGAAGACCTGTGCTTCTGGCAGTGACATCACAGGCCAGCCTACTTACACTGAATAAAAACCAGATGTTAGGAGAAGCTAGCTCTCTCTTTTTGCCTGTACCTGACTGATCATGTAGTACCAGCTCTGACTTAACCCCAGCCAAAGGGCTGGGGCCTTGTAAGTAAAATGTTGTGTAACATGTAGCAACCTTTTGTAAGTAATATGTTGTAGTTTTGTATTATCATTATTGTAGTAAATTGACATTCTGCTAGCATCTGTTTATTTTTATAGTTATATTAAATATACATTTAATATTACAACGTTTTGTGCATTTTCTATCCACATATTCGACCATAATACCATGAATTATAAAAATATTAATGTTGTTCCGTATTGCTTAACCCCTTAAGGACGGAGGGCGTACTATTACGCCCTGCAGGAGCCGGCTCTAAACGCCGGCGGGCGTAATAGTACGGCCTCACTTTAATGGCCGCCCATGTGGCCGGCGCTAGTCGCCGCTGCAGATCGCGGTCGGGGGGGATGCCCGGCCCCCCAGGCAACCCCCCCTGTGGCCGGTGACCGCGATCTGCAGTCACTGTTCGCAGTGACAGGCTGTCACTGCGATCAGTATTTAACGTGTGTCAGCCGATTTCAAATCGGCTGACACACGTGGCCAGCGGCTACCCCTGTGCAGATCGCGGTCGGGGGACTTACCTGGCCCCCCAGGCAGTCCCCCTGGGGTCAGTGACCACGATCTGCTAAGTCTGAGATCGCAGTGACAGGCTGTCACTGCGATCTCAGAGCGCTCTGATCGCAGTGACAGCCTGTCACTGCGATCAGTGTTACATGTGTCAGCCTATTGGCTGACACATGTAACTGGCACAAAGATCCCCCTGCAGATTGGAAGGGGGGAGTGCTTGTACCACCCAGGCACTCCCCCCTGTGGCCAATTACCCAATCTGCAGGAGGTGATCACAGTGACAGGCAGTCACTGTGATCACTGATCCTGTGTGTCAGCCAGTGATGTAAAATCACTGGCTGACACTGTCTCTGCCCCCTCTCCTGTAAAAAAAAAAAAATATTAGTTAAAAAAAAATTACAGTTACATATAAAATATACTTAGATCATATATATTATATATATATGATCTAAGTATATATATATATATACACACACACACACACACTTACACATACACGAAGTGTATTTAAATATTAATATATATAATTATTTATATATATATTACTATCAAATTACACGTAGACTAATACTGATTAAATATATATATATATAATTATTGTTATATATATATATATATTTATATATAATATAAAAATGTAAATACGTAAAAAAATAAAATTAAAAAAATAATTAAAAATAAATAATAAAAAAAATATATAGATGTTTGTTATTTCGTTCTAACTGTATTGTGATATTAATATATATATATATTTATATCAAAATACACGTAGAACGAAATAATATATATATCTATATACATAAATATATACATATATATCACTAAATATATACACCTATATATAAATAAAAATATTTAAAAAATTATATATATATATGTATATATACACATATGTATATATATACATATATTAATTCTACACATATATTTATGTAATATTTTTACATAATTAGGTATCCTAATTAATTACAATTAGCGGGACCTGCCTGACAACCCATGCCGAAAGTATAGGGAATTTAATTTGCTAGCACTATATTTAACCCTATAACTTTCCAAGACACCATAAAACCTGTAAATTGGGGGTACTGTTTTACTCGGGAGACTTCGCTGAACACAAATATTAGTGTTTCAAAACAGTAAAATGTATTACAACAATGATATCGCCAGTAAAAGTGAAGTTTTTTGCATTTTTCACGCACAAACAGCACTTACACGGATGATATTATTGCTGCAATACTTTTTACTGTTTTGAAACACAAATATTTGTGTTCAGCGAAGTCTCCCGAGTACAACAGTACCCCTCATGTACAGGTTTTATGGTGTTTTCAAAAGTTACAGCGTCAAATATAAGGCTTGTGTTTCATTTTTTTCACATTAAAATTCGCCAGATTGGTTACGTTGCCTTTGAGACCCTATGGTAGCCCAAGAATGAAAATTACCCCTATGATGGCATACCATTTGCAATAGTAGACAACCCAAGGTATTGCAAACGGGGTATGTCCAGTCTTTTTTAGTAGCCACTTAGTCACAAACACTGGCCAAAATTGGCGTTTTTGCATTTTTCACACACAAACAAATACTAACGCTAACTTTGGCCAGTGTTTGTGACCAAATGGCTACTAAAAAAGACTGGACATACCCCATTTGCAATACCTTGGGTTGTCTACTATTGCAAATGGTATGCCATTATGGGTGTAAATTTCATTCCCGGGCTACTATACAGTCTCAAAGGCAACATAACCAATCTGGCGAATTTCAATTTCAAATGTAACGTGCTATATTTGACCCTGTAACTTCCCAAAATGCCATAAAACCTGTACATAGGGGGTACTGTTGTACATGTGAGACTTTGCTGAATACAAATATGTGTATTTTATTGCAGTAAAAGCAAACAGTATTATGACATTGACTGTTAAAATGTCATGTAGAACTAAAAAAATAAAATTAAATTGTATTTTCTCCCATTTTGTTCATATTAAATTATGTTTCATAGCTAAATAGTTGATATTAAATGAAAGCCCTGTTTCCCCTGAATAAAATGATATATAATAAGGGTGGGTGCATTTAAAATGAAATAGGTGAATTACGGTTGGACAGACATGTAGAGCAAATGCCAGGTTTTGTTTACAGTTTGTTTTGTTCACAGCGTGTACATTTGGCTCCGTCCTTAAGGGGTTAAGCACAATCCTGGAGGACAGTCCAGTGCCACCCGCTACATAAGGTTTTATTTAAAATAAGGGAGACAAAGAGCCAATAAAATAAATGAAAAATAAACAATATGAATAAGACCGGGCCAAAGGAACTCGCTGGACACATTTAGTACTCTGAAAGAACTATTCTGGTGTATCTAGTGTAACACACAGGAAAGAGGGAGACAGACTAACACTAAGCTGCTCATCACCTTAAAAGTAAAGTGTCTGAAATACAGTAGCTGGCTAGTGACTAATGGCTAAAAATGTGGTAAACCTAATAGGTATAAAAGCAGTAAGTGATTACTGTGCCTTCGATATAAGACATAAAAATGTGTAGAATAAGAAAAAAGTAAATAAATATAGGAAAAAAATAAGTAAAAAATAATGAGAAAGTGAAAGATGTGTGCTGTACCTTTAAAATATTGTGGTGCGGAATATAAAGTGGGTGATAGAAGAGAAGAATGGGTGGGTAAAAATAAGGTAAACGTGAAAAATATATGTCTTGAATAATTAAAATAATAAATAGAGACAGATATGTTTAAAAATAAACAACAAAATAATGGATTAGACCCCTTGGAGGAAAATGTGCAACACAGGTATCTCGATCCCCAATGAGATGGGGGGTAGATGATACATATTTCAAAGTGATATACTTTGTAGTATCAAAGATAAAAAGTAACAGTATCAAGTTGCTAAGCGTTACAGTATGTGGAACTGCAAGTTTGGATACTCTGTATAATAGATCGTGATGAACTGAAGCAAGGTAAACTGGATAGGTCCAGTTTATTAAACATTAAAAATATATAAAAGATAATAAAAATATAAGTAAAAAAACGTTCATAAGTGCATTACCGGGGTCTAGTATAGCAAATGCCAGACAGTACCCTCGTATTATAGGAGGATGGATGTGGATACTGTTGGTAAAGTGTTGGTATTCCGGCTGCCGGTGAGGACGGCGTGATGCTGAGTGCACGTTCCGAACAGAAGCCTCACTCCCGGGGACGGGCAAAACAGGCGATGCCGGTTGCTGCTATTACCAAAGGTCCTGCTTGGAAAGTGGAACTGCTGCTGGTGAATGCGATCGGTGTCTTGCTTTTGCAAACTGCCTAACGCGTTTCGTAGGAGGTGCGCCCTACTTCATCAGAGACATGCTGTCCTACATTGCTTCAAACATGTATTAAATACCCTTAGGGTTAATTATCAATAAAACAATCGCACTCGGCTCCTTTCCAACTGATTTCTAGGACTTAGTTAAAATTCTTTACTAGTAAGAAATCTTCCAGAACTTTCTACACAATTCTTTCCAAACACATGTAGCATTCACTTGCACAAAATATATCTCCAAGCCTAAAGAATTTCTACCAAGAAAGCTGTTAAATCTGCTGGTTTAATTTAATGTTATTTAAATTAATTCATTTTTACTAAAAGCATAAATATACCTGGATAATGCAGGTCAGATTGCAAGCCTTTGAAATCATATTTAGCTAAGGGGTTTGTGTACCATTCAAAGTTCAGTTTGCATTTGAATAAGACTTGTGCATAAAATCACAGGTTATTTGTCAGGTTTAGCATATTAAGCTATTGTCCAGAGATATTTACTTTTTGATTTAGAGATAGTTAATATTTAATCAGAACAGTTAATCATATGCAGTGTAATAATTTGACTAGAAGTATTCTTGTTGGTTTGCTGGATGGAAGGAATGGTTAAATTGAAAACTTGTGTGAGAAATATTGTATCTTGTTAGTTTCAATATTAAAGTGTTTTCCTGTGAGAATAGTAGCTAGCAGTGAGTGAGTTAAGTCAGTATGCTTCAGACTGATAGCACCTAAGATTTTTATGACTTAAAGCTGCTTCCTTGCGCTACTCTGATAAATTGTGTGTTAAGGACATTTTAGCTGAATTCTGAAAGATTATGGTAGTCTTAAAAAAAAATGCATCTATATGGATATAACTGTTAATTAAATTGTAGAGGAATTATTTGTAATTTTGCATGTAACTCTTTTTGAAGTAAATTTAATTCATGTTGTAATTCGTGTATTTCAGCTATCTTTAATTGTGTCAAAACTGTTGCCATATTTTATACTTATTGCTATACCTAAATATTGACTGATACTGTTATTATTATTATTATTATTATTAATTATTTGTCACAATAAATTATATTTTTATAAACGGTTGTGATTAATGTGTGAAATACAAATACTCTAATAAACATACTCCAGGGTCTATAAGAGTTAAAATAGTGGCTAACTCTTCACTTTAAATTAATCAAGGGGAAACAGTGCCAATAAATCAATTTTTGATAATTTGAATAAAAATATTATGTTTAATATTTATGATCCCATAAATATCCTCACATGATGCTTGGAGAGTCCTGGCCCTACTCCTAGTAATGGAGAAAACTGCTGTGCAAAAGCTTGCATCTTAATTGGGTTGTTTATGTAGTCTGACTACTAGAATGCATTTATTTCAGTAAGTACGATTGGTTACATTATATGATTTCTAGTACTTTAAAAGGTTAGATTTTTGTTCCATGTTATGAACCATCCTATTAATGACAACCTGGTTTAGACATGAACTGAAAAGGACCATGTCTTCTTACTGCATCTCAGAACCTCTAAACAACCTGGCCCAGACAAAGCTGGGCCTTACATCTTTCACAGTCAAAGAAAAGTCTCAGAAGGTCATTGAAGCTCTCAATAACACACAGTTACAGGTTTAGCCACCCTCCTGTTTCATACCTTTTGAAGGCAGGAGGGTGGCTTATGCTGGCTGAGGCTGCTGTCAGTCAGGAGCTGTCTCTCCCAGCATGCACCAGCTGCTCTTTGTCTTTTTTCCTTCAAACAAAACTACATTTTAGTGTCTGAAAGGTAATTTCTGTTAAACAGTTGGTCACACTTTAACTTCCTATTTTCACATTGACCTCCCTATAATCTTCACAGTTAATCTCCTCTTACTCACTTTCTTACTTATTTATGCTTTTATATATATATATATATATATATATATATATATATATATATATATGATCCTTAAAACAATAGATTCCACATGTAGCTTATTTTGTTGCATGTAGAAACATTAACTAATTTTACAGAAATTCTTGATGGCTTTTTTGATGTCTCTGTTCCTTAGACTGTATATGATTGGGTTAATCATAGGAGTCACCACTGTGTACAATAAAGATATACATTTGCTGACCATCAATGATTTTCCTTTGGCAGGAACCATGTAACTTCCAGTCAGTGTCCCAAAAAATATACAAACCACAGTCAGGTGAGAACTACACGTAGAGAATGTTTTCCACCGTCCACTTTTGGTGGAGATTCGAAGGACAGCCTGAATAATGTACACATAAGAGCTTGTAATTATTAGTAGAGGGAAAATAATAGCAAGGATAGACCATACGTAAACTTCCACCTCAAGAAAATAGATATCTGAGCAAGAAAGCTCCATTAATGGGACAAGATCACAGAAAAAATGGTCGATGATATTTAAACCACAAAAATTAAGCTGAGTTAGTGATAATGTGTCAGTCAAAATTATAGAAAAAATGAAGATCCAAGAAATGATAATCATCTTAATGCAGACGTCATTGTTCATTAGATTGCTATATCTCAAGGGTTTACAGATGGCCAGATATCTGTCATAAGCCATTATGGAAAGAACAAAACATTCAGAGACTCCAGAAAAAGCATAAAAATAAAACTGAACCAGGCATTTTGCAAAAGACATAGTGCCACCTTCGTTATATATAATATAAAGTGTGTTAGGGACAATGACTGTGGTCAGAAGTAAATCAGAAAAGGACAGTTGTATCAGGAAGAGGTACATAGGAGACTGGAGACTCCTGTTGGATATCACAAGCCAAATAATCAGAAGGTTTCCAAATATTGTCAAAAGATGAGAAATAAGGAAGAAAAATAAAACCAATATCTTGAAACTTTCTAAATTCTGAAATCCGAGCAGGAGAAATTCAGTGATGATGGTCTGATTTGTGGCATGCATTGCCTGTTGGAAAAGAATCAAAAAATACATTTTGGTGTGATAATTACATAATTTTTTTTTTAATTAATTGAAAAAAAGTGATTGGTGCACACCTTTCATTATCATGACATCTTATTAAAGTGTATTAAAGCAAATCTATCACCTAAGAAAATTGCATACAAAAATCACTGCACTCTATTATTGTTAATAAAACCTACTAAAATGTTTCATATGTTTTCACATCTTTTTTACTAGGTTACGTCTGTTCACGGTACCTACTCTTGCACTTAATACTACCCAGAATTCATCTGAACTCCCTGATTGCTCATTTATTTTAAAATCATTTCTAATTGTTTTAGTTTTTGGTAAGAAATCATGTGCATGTCTAAACAATGTATGTAATTTAATGTGCCTTGGATGCATGAAAAGCATAACCAAGCTAATATCAAATTTAAATTGTAAGAGCTTTTGAACAGCTTTAGCAAGATCTGTAACAGATTATCTAATCAATAAACTATCGTTCCACCATTATAATTATGACATTTTAATGTAACACTTTTTTCACTTTGTACTGAAGACCTAGTGTCAAGATAATAAACTCAATATGGAGCATTTCACTGGAGTCTGTAGTTCCACTTCTTATAGCAGATTAGAACTTGTTACTTTTGAAATTTTTCATCAAACAGCATCTCCACTCAGCAACTTTATTTTGTCGAGGAACACGTTCCTTTAGCCTCAATAACTACACTCACAGTCTGCAATCTGAAGCCAAATGCTGACAATCGGAAGTCCTAGATATATCCCTTTCTCCTCGATAGTCAGAGCTTATTTAATCACAGTTCCCATTTATGTGGTAGAAAACGCCTTAAGTATCTGGGAATCTAGCTGACCATAGATCTGGAAACATCTTACTTATAAAAATGTTGCAGACTTTGGTATCAGAATAAACAGACTAAACATAATCGTCATGCTTGTATATATCTTTGGTGGTTCGGTGCTATTAACACCATAAAGAAAAACCTGCCGCCTAAACATCTATATTTATTTGAATGTATTTCATGACTTCTATATTTATTTGAATGTATGTAGAAAGGATCCCCAAACTCTGAATGGATCTACAGCTTAAAACTGCAGAGGGTTGTTTGTCAGCACAGCTGTGGTTAGATACGTCTGACAACTACCCTTGGCAACTCCAAAAGCCATTCATCAGCACATCAATAGCATTCTGGCATGGGGGAGGGTTGCGTGATGACGTAGAGGTGGGCGGAGGTGGGCGGAGGTCCGCACGCACGCACGCATGCACGCATCCTGAGGCGAGGAGGCAGTCCCGGTAATGGAGGAGGAAGCGGCGTTCTGCTGATACACGAGACGCATGAACGGGGCTAAAAGGCTGGCAAGTTTCCAAGCAAGTTTCCAAGCTTTGTGAGCAGTAAGCCGCCGTAGAAGTCTCTGCTTCCGAAAACTAGTCGACAAGAATTTGACTGCAAATCTACTTATATGAAGGGATATGGAAACGCTATTTGAAGAGTTTTATGTGAGGTGAACGAGCTGAAGATAAGCTAAGTACTTCCACCCTCCTCCATATTTTATTTATCCTGATGTTTATGCTGAGATGGGAAAAAAATAAGATATACTGGCAGTAGATAAACAAATATAAATATAAATACAGTCTCTATAAAAAAGAACAGGAAATAAAAATAAAATAAAAAAATAAAAGAATAAAAAAAAAATAGAGAGAGAAGAGAGAAAAAGGAGAAGGAGAAGGGAAAGGAGGTGGGAAGAAAAAAAGAGGAAAAAGTGAACACTGAAAAACTTTTATTAAAGGAGAAGGAGAAGAAAAAAAGGGGGGTGAGGAAAAAGAAAAAAAAAGATAATAAGATATGGCTACCAAGTCTTCAGGAAAAGGTGCCATCAAGAAAGCAGCAAAGCAAGATCAACAAATAGAAAAAAGTAAAAACCCCTCAAGTTTCTTTTCACCTGGACAAAAATCTAATGTAGAAAAAAATCTTGAAAGCTCAATCACGTATTCATCAAAAAGCGATGATTTTATTCAAAGTCCTTCCAGCCAAACAGAAAATTACATTACAACAGATTTTCTAAAACAATGTTTAGAAGAGCAATTGGTGGCAATAACGGCTGAATTTAACAAAAACACAGCAGAAACAAAAAAACTGTTTTTGGAAATATTGGAAAAACTAAAGCAAAGTGAAGAAAAAATCACAGCTTTGGAATTTGAAAGCAGAGCATATAAAGAACAAAATGAGCAGCTGTATAATCAAATGAGACAAATAGAAGGAAAACTAGGAGATTTGGAAGATCGCTCAAGAAGAAACAATCTAAGAATAAGAAATGTTCCAGAAGTAATTACACAAGATAAAATACCTGAGTATTTTGATACCTTATGGGCAACACTCAATATAGAAGTATCAACTCAAAATACCAAAATGGTACGATACCACCGTTTCTCAACAACTACCGAGAGATATAATAATTAATTTTCAGTCCTATCAATTTAAGGAAGCTATACTATATGCAGTTCGAACAAATCAGTCTAATATAGAAAAGCTTGGTGATATTAAGATCTTTCAAGACTTCTCTTTCTACACCAGACAACAAAGAAAGAAATTTATGACGGTTACTGGTTCACTAAGAAGATTAAATATAAAATATACATGGATCTACCCCAGCAAAATAAAGATAATCACAGAAGGAATACGTGAGATATTCACGACCCCATCTCAGATTGAAGAATGGTTAAGGAAAAAAGAGAAATGACTTTATATAAGTGGATAAGGAAGAGAGGGAGGTGGAAGAAGTGAGGAATCAATGGAGGATGAAGGCAGGGAGAAAAGAAAAGGAAAAGAAAAGAAGTCGTTTGAAGACTTAAAGTAGAAGTAGAAAATAAACTGATCCAAAGAAAATTAGAACAATAGAAAGGACATTGAAATACCATGTAGAAGATATAGTGAAGAAATCGTTTTCAATGAAGGAGAAAGTACATAGAGATGGAATTTATAACTCAATAGAAACATGTATTTGTTAGTAATGTAATTCACTTATAAGAATCACATGAGGAAATTAGTTGGAAGTTTAGTATTTTACATTAATTAATTAACTGTGGAGAAAGTGGTAAATATAGAATAACTGCTGCACAGTGGCACATTAGGTAGTTATAAGAAATGGCACTGGAAAAATTATAATTTGGTAAAAAAAGAAAATGTATTTTTTTTTTCTTTGATAACAATAGGGGAGAATAGTAAATGTAAGGACTCACATCATAAATATAAAAGGTGAATACAAATTAAAATGTTTAAAGTGACTATAAGATGAGGGAACGAAAAGGGAAATATCTTATTATAAATGATAAATATACATAATGTATTGAGAATAAACTATATGAACACGTATATTAAAACGGAAAAAAAGAATAAAGGGAAAGGAAGGGCACTTAACAAGTAAAGATTTTTTTTTTTCTTCTCTCTCTCTCTCCTTCGCTTTGCTATCATGATATATATAAATGGATAAGAGTAGTAATAAAAATGAAATAAAGGGATCAAAGAATGTGAAATAGAAAAAAAAATTTTTTTTTTTTTTTTTCTTCCTTCGACTTTGCCTCCTTCTTTCTCTTCGATTTAGTGGAAGAAGAGAAGAGAGGGGTGGAAGTATAATCTTCATAGAGTAGAAGTAAGAGGAAGTAGGGAACGATAAAGAAAATATATATTTTTGGCTCCTCCAAAATGAGATATAGTCTCCCTCGCCGTAACCTGTAAAAGGTTAAAAGTGGGTATTAAAACCCACCAAGGAAAGTGTTTTTTGACTCTTTTTAGGGTCTATGGAATGATAGGAAATAGACTACAAGTACTTAGAATACTTGAAGGTGTTTCGTGTATGTATTGTAATGTGATTGTTTATTTTTTTTATTGTATAGTTTTAGAGAGTTCACTAGACTATCCAAACAAGAAAACAATATATGACAATGGTTAAAATAATAACGTTAAATATTCAAGGCCTAAATATTCCACAAAAAAGACAAGCTTTTCAAGAATATTTAAAAAAGGAACATGTTCAAATTGCTATGGTCCAAGAGACACATTGGCGTAAACAGGATGAAAAGAGATGGACCAGCAGTTGTTATCCTTTAAAAATCTGTTCATCTAGAGAGGAGGGGAAAAAGGGAGGAGTGGCAATATTTTTTGCAAAAGATATAAAAATAAATATAAAATTTGTGGAAACAGATTTGGAGGGAAGATTTATTATTTTAATAGCTACAATTAATGAGGAACTTTTCACTTTAATTAATATTTATCTGCCTAATAAAAATCCCATATGTCTATTGAGAAAAGTAATAAATAAGGTTGAGAAAGTAGGAGTAGGAATAAAGTTATATGCAGGAGACTTTAATAGTATACAAGATCCCCTATTAGATAAGTTCTCTGAAAAACATTTGATTTGGGATAATCAGGTTTTAAAAAATGCAAGGACTTTTAATAATTTGATGAAAAGAGAAGGCCTATTTGACATATGGAGACTCAATAATCCTGCAGTGAAAGAATTTACGTTTTATTCTTGGCCCCATAATTCATACTCGCGAATAGATCTTATATTTGGAGATTTAAAAGTAATAGATAGAACATTTAAAATAGAAATTAAACCAGTAATATGGTCAGATCATTGTAGCGTGTGTCTGGAACTAAACAGTAACAAATTAAAGAGTAATAAGATTACAACATGGAGATTAGATGATTCATTATTATCAAATAAGGAATATAAAGACTATATAGATAAAATGACCATATGTTATTTTGAAGAAAATAATAATGGACTTGTGGAGAATGATACTCTATGGTGCTCATATAAAGCAGTAATAAGGGGACATTGTATAATGCTTAATAAATTAAAGAAAAAAAAAAAAGGTGCAAATATACAAGATCTTTATATTGAATTATATAAATTAAATAAAAAAAAAATGATAATCCAACCAAGGATAATCAATTAAAAATAGAGAAAATTAAATCTGAGATTCAGGAAAAAACGTATGAAAAAATTAAAATAAATATGCATAAACTTAAAGTTAAATATTATCACAAATCTAACAGAGCTGATAAAATAATGTATATGCTGAAAAAAAGAAATACGAACAATAAGGTCGATAAAATAATTTTTAATGATAACATCTCCCTTCTTCCAGAACAGATAGGGAAAGCATTTAATGAGTACTATGCCAATCTATATAGTCTTTCAAAAACTACTCCCTTAGAAACAATAAAAAAATATATTAGATCAGCAAAATTGAACAAAATAACAGAAATACAGGTAAATAATCTAAATAAAGAGATTACGGAGGAAGAGATCAATATGACGATAGATAGATTAGAAACCTATAAAACGCCAGGTCCGGATGGATTTGGAAATAAATTTTATAAGAAAATGAAATCCCATCTGACAATTCAATTAAAAAATACTTTTAATTCTGCAGTTAAAAAGGGCAGATTTCCAGATGAAATGCTTAAAGCAAATATTTTACCTATATTAAAACCAGGGAAAGATCCAACTAAAGTACAAAGCTATCGCCCAATATCATTAATAAATGTAGATATTAAGATATTTTCTTCTATTATAGCTAGCAGATTAAAAGAAGTGATAAAACAGCTAATCCATCCTGATCAAACAGGTTTCGTTCCAGACAGAATGTCAAGCAATAATATTAGACGCTTGATTGACATACTAGATATATCACAAAAGAAAGAAAGTCCCATGCTGATCCTGTCTTTAGATGCTGAAAAAGGCTTTGACAGGGTCAGCTGGGACTTTATGAAGCTTACCCTAGAAGAACTGGGTATACAGGGATGGTTGCTTAATGCAATCTTAGCTCTATATAAAGATCCAAAGGCGAGAACAATAGGTCCGGGTATTTGCTCAGATTGGTTTAAATTGAATAATGGGACCAGACAAGGCTGCCCTCTGTCTCCTCTATTGTTTATACTAACACTAGAGGTTTTAGCTAACAGAATTAGAAATAATGAAAATATTAAGGGATTTAAAGCAAAACAGAAAGAATTGAAAATATCCTTATATGCTGATGATACTATTCTATTCTTGAACAACTCAACATCATTATCAAATGCAATGTTAGAAATTGATACATATAGTGCAGTATCAAATTATAAACTAAATAAAACAAAATCAAGTGCTATATATATCAATATGTCAAAGCAAGAAATAAATTCCTATCAAGAAACATATGGCTTTACTAAAGCTAAGATGTTTTTATATTTAGGAATTAAAATCTGTAGAAAGGTAGAAAGTACCATGCGAATTAATTTTATGGATCTTCTAAAAGAAACTAATAAGAATCTAAAAGAATGGAGAAAATTAGAAGTATCTTGGGGAGGAAGAATAAATATTTTAAAATCATATGTTTTGCCAAAATGGATCTATATGTTTAGAATGCTTCCATTAGAAATCCCAAATGCATGGCTGACAATGATTAATAAGGCCTTTTCTAATTTTGTATGGCGAGGAAAAAAACCTAGAATTAAAAATGGAACATTAGAAAGAGGAATGAAGAAAGGAGGCCTAGGATATCCAAACATAAGAAAATATTATGAAGCAGGAATTATTACGCATGTAATGGTTAGTCAAATAGAACAAAATAAAGAAGAAGTTTGGTGGCAGTCAGAATCAGAATCTAGCCAACCAAGTAATACTTCAGAGTTACTCTGGAGTTCAATAAAATACAACTTATCCAGATCGTACATTTTAGGACAGATTACTCCAATATGGCAAAAAATAAGGAAAAAAATTGATTTGGAGAAGAAAATATTCGACTTTCAAAAACTAGAAATAATAGAATCAAATATGGAGAGTATATCCTTAAAATCATGGAAAGAAAAAGGAATAAATATTATAAAAGATCTGGTTAAGGAGGATAAAATCAAACCTTATAAAATGCTGGTAGAGGAGTTTAAGATCTCTGTTAAAGATGTATATACTTATTTTAGAGTAAAACATTATTTGGAGAAAGTTGAGTTAATAAAAGAGGGTAAGATGTATGATATATTAAAATCAATATTATACCAGAGTAAGACAAAGCAGTTATTCTCTAGATGTGTTAGGATGTTAGATTTATTGGATGATTCTGCTCCGCCTAGTGCTATTAAAAAATGGAATAGTGAATTAAAATTAAATATAGAACTATCTGAATGGACATCTACCCTACAAAAAATCAATAAATATGTCCACTCCTTAGTGTTGATAGAAACACATTTTAAGCTGGTTAATCAATGGTATATGACGCCAACGAAAATAGCGAAATTTGACGTATCTAGAGACACAAAGTGTTGGAAATGTAGAGAGGAAAAAGGAAACTATGTTCATATGTGGTGGTCTTGTAAACAAGTGATTGTTGTATGGCAGTGGGCTCAGCTTGTCATCCATAGGCTATGCGGTGTTAAAATGTCTCTAAAACCGGAGGTGATGTTGCTACATTACAAATGGCCAAGATTAAATAAAAAAAATCAATTTTTAATTATTCATTGTTTAATGGCCTGCAAAATAACAATAGCAAGGAACTGGAAGGGAGATACCCCTTTTAACATCAAGTTAATAACAATTCAGCTGGTTTACCAACTTAAAATGGAGAAGGATCATTGCAGGTTTCTGGATGATAATTTGAGCCTATGGGAAAACTGGGAAAAAAAATTATTACAATTGTAATTTTAATATCATGTGAAAAGAGATAGAGAAGTTGGAAGTCAGTGGAACTCTCGGGAGGTGATGGGTATTTTTTTTTTTTTGTAGTTATGTGTATGAATTTGAATGTGTGTTTAATATCTTTTTGTACAATATGACGAAAAATTTGAAAATAAAGATTTAAAAAAATAAAATAAAAAAACTGCAGAGGGTTGTTTGTCAGCACAGCTGTGGTTAGATACGTCTGACAACTACCCTTGGCAACTCCAAAATCCATTCATCAGCACATCCATAGCATTCTGGCATTTTACCAGTTTTCCTTACAAACTCACCAAGTTACCTGGAGCATTAATTATCATAATCTATAACCGAAAACTGGCTGGGGGCCTGCACCCAGCTGAGATTAAAAGATTTGGAGATGTTGACTGGTTTGCATGCAGGAGGTGTGTGAGGCGTGGGCCCTCTGGTTTTTAACTGCTTTGTAAATACAAATCTCGCTAACTTGTCTTGACCAATTTAGATACTTGTTAATTCAACATTATTATAACACCCTGCCAAGGAGAAGTAACATACATAGAGAACTGACCAATTTGAAACATTATGCTCCCATAGATCTCATGTTGAGAAGGGCATTTTGACCACTCTTTGCTAATGAATACAGCTTCAACACAGCTCATCTATGTTAGAGATGCAGGGGGGAAGTTGGTACAGTGCTGCATATCTTGTGGTCTTGCCTAGTTATTACAAAATTGTAGATATTGTTGAGTCAGATATCTATTTCCAGCCTGTGCCTATACTACTGCATCATAATGAAGATGTACAATAAATCACTGATGGCAATAAAGTCCTTAATTCTGACTCTATGGAGAAATCCACTCACCCACACTCTTCAGCAATGGATGGAATGGGTTGAGGATTTGTACAGGATGGAGTCCATGACTGTGACTCTAAAAGGTACTACCAACCAGTGTTGGCAGATGTGGGCTCCATTGTTAGACTTAATTTACAAAAGAAAATGGGGGATAAACTGGGCATGCTGCTACCAGGAGTATGAGGATCCATGGGCATGGAGAGTAAGATCCAATTCCGGCCTGAGATTGAAGAATGCGGAGGGCATTACAGTCTGGGTTCGAGTTGTCTACTTAATAATCTACCGACGCTGTCATATACGGAAGGGGAGAGAGATACTGCCAAACATGAAGATGGAATAAACCTTTTACATCATTGTCAGCATGTGGCATAAGCTAATTGTGCACTGAACTCCTTCCATGTCTCAGTAATTAGCATCACCTAGTTTTCACAATGTTTTCCCTTTTTCTCCAGTTAGTACCCAGTGGTAATATCTTTCTACTCGTTTAACCCCTTCCCGACCCAGGACGGTTCAGGACCGTCATCGGCATTTTTGGCTTGCCGACCGATCAGCGTGGCTCCGGTTGTGGGGAGACTGCCTGCAGCCCAGACAGTCTCCCCACACTGTACTGACAGGCAGTCTCCCTGCTAGTGTAAAATAAAAAAAAAAAAATAAAGTTAGTGTTAATAAAAAAAAATACTTATATATGTGTATATATGATATATAGACATATATTATATCTATATAATATATGTCTATATATCATATATATATAATGTCATACTAAGTGTATTTTTATATTAATATGTACTTATATTAATATAAAAATACACTTATAATTAAATTACACACGTATATATATAATATATGTAATAACTATATTGTATATATATATTATTATAAAATATAAATAATAAGTAATTTAAATTAAATAAAATTTTTTTAAATAATAATAAAAAATTTAAAAAAAATTATATAGCTATATGAAATTTTATTCTAACTGTATTTTAAAATTAATATATATATATTTATATCAAAATACACTTAGAATTAATTTGTATATATATCTATGTATATAAAAATAAATAAAAATAATAAGAAATATACATATGTCCATATACAAAATTACATAAATAATTATATAAATATACACGTAGACTTCAAATATATAAATATGCATATATATTTAAATTCTACGTGCGTATTTATGTAATATTTTTACATAATTCAGTAATTTTATTGATTGCAATTTGAGGGACCTGCCTGCCAACCCAGGCCGAAATTCCAGAGAATTTAATTTACTAGCACTGTATTTTACCCTGTAACGTTCTATGACACCCTAAAACCTGTACATGGGGGGTACTGTTTTACTCGGGAGACTTCGCTGAACACAAATATTAGTGATTCAAAACAGTAAAACATATCACAGCAATGATATTGTCAGTGAAAGTTACTTTTTTTGCATTTTTCACACACAAACAGCACATTTACTGATGATATAATTGTTGTGATACGTTTTCCAGTTTTTAAACACTAATATTTGTGTTCAGCGATGTCTCCCGAGTAAAACAGTACCCCCCATGTACAGGTTTTATAGCATTTTTGAAAGTTACAAGGTCAAATATATAGGTCAAATATTTTTACATTGAAAATGGCCAGGTTGGTTACGTTGCCTTTGAGAGCGTATGGTAGCCCAGGAATGAGAATTACCCCCATGATGGCATACCATTTGCAAAGAAGACAACCCAAGGTATTGCAAATGGGGTATGTCCAGTCTTTTTTAGTAACCACTTGGTCACAAACACTGGCCAAAATTAGCGTTCAATTTAGTTTTTTTACTTTTTTTCACACACAAACAAATATGAATGCTTACTTTGGCCAGTGTTTTCGACTAAGTGGCTACTAAAAAAGACTGGACATACCCCATATTGAATACCCTGGGTTGTCTACTTTAAAAAAAATATGTACATGTGGGGTGTTATTCAGAGATTTATGACAGATAATAGTGTTACAATGTCACTATTGATAAATTTAAAAATGTATGTTTTGAAACCGCAATATCCTACTTGTACCTATAGCCCTATAACATGCAAAAAAAAACAAAAAAGCACGTAAACACTAGGTATTTTTAAACTCAGGACAAAATTTTGAATCTATTTAGCAGTTTTTTTCATTCGCTTTTGTAGATGAGTAAAAGATTTTTCAAGTAAAAGTAAAAAAACATGTATTCTTTTCAATTTTTCATCAGATTTTTTTATTTTTTTTAAATTAAAATACATGAGATTATATAAATAATGGTATGTAAAGAAAGCCCCTTTTGTCCTGAAAAAACAATATATAATTTGTATGGGAACAGTAAATGAGAAAGCGGAAAATTACAGCCAAACACAAACACCACAAAAGTGTAAAAATATGCCTGGTCGCAAATGTACAACATCGCAAAAACAGTCCAGTCCTTAAGGGGTTAACCTGATCTTACCCTCAGGCAGTACTTTTACCAGCTTGATAATGCTCATAAGCAGTCTCCTGCATGCTCAACATATTTTATTCTCTTATTACTTATTACTAAGCCAGTACTTTTCAAGTTTAATTGTCTTGTGTTTTTAAATGCTTGGATTTTGTCTATTGTATCTACATACCTGCCTGGCATAAGAATAGTATATTCATCCTCTTGTATTTGGCATGTATGTTTTCATTAATTTACATTATTTTTTGTTCATCATTGTCAGTGCATCTGTCATGCTTTTTATTACAATGACTATGATTTTAATTAGACTTCTACAATATGTGTGTAATGCACTGTTCTTTCAATGTTATTATTATTATTATTTATAAAGTGCCAACAAATTCTGTAGTGCGGTACAATGGGTGGACTAACAAACACATATCTGAAAGAGAAAAGATAGACACTCAGGAACAGAGTGGTTGAGGAACCAGCTCAATGAGCTTACATGCTAGAGGGAAAGGTATATAGTAAGGGTAGGGTAGGAAATAGGTTGCTAGCATAGTATTCACTGTGGGGGCTGGAGTGTTTTCAGTTGCAGGAGAGGAATCAGGGTGCGAGAAGGGAAATCAGATTTTATTTTTCTGAAGAAGTAAGTTTTCAATTATTTTATGAACGACTGGAGACTGGGTGAAAGTCTGTGACCATAGTCAAACTTAATATTTATATTATGCCTGTTGCTTAATCACTATGCTTATGTATTTATTTTACCACTGTACAACACTGTCATCATACATTGTGCCGTAATAAAATGACGGAAACAAACAAACATAGTTTAGGAAGAATAGGAAGTTAAGGAAGTATTTTATTTTGATTGATGTGACTGAATGTAAACTGGATCCATGACTGGATGCAAACTTAGGGGCCAGGGAAACTGATTCTGTTACAGGTAGAATTTGTGTTGTGTTATGCTTTATAAACATAAACAATGTTTGGTAAATCATTTGTTGCATGTTTAAATGACTTGTCCTTTTACATGACCTTCATATATTATTTAATATAATTGTAAAGAAATAAACTAATACTGACCAACATTGTATTTTTTGTATCTGTTTATTTTATATTTCCTGGTAGGGTAGTCTTTTGAATTCATCCATTGCATCCATTGCAGGTATTATCAGTACCATTATCATCCCTGAAACTGGAAGGTTTGGTCACGTGTACTTTGATCCGGGGGCTGCCTCATATCAAATCACTGGATAATGCTAGAAGAATGAATTAAAGAACCAACATCAATGGCATCTAATTCAGAAAATGAATGGAACAAGCTCTGTGTGAGACTCACCTAGTATGTATTGATCTTTAATGCTGCTGTTTGGTTAATACAGTCAGTTTATACACTATAAAACCTGTAGGGAATGCACACATTTATCTTGGGTGCAGCAACTCTTCCAGAAAATAATATCCAGAGAGAGTTCTTACTTAATCTTTTACTAATAAAGAAACAAATCATTGTAATATTATTATATCAAGGTCAGTTGAATAATCATGAAAATTATGATCAAAACACTTTGATGTTTAGACCAGTAAACACACAACTAAAGATGCTGGCATTCATTTGAAATTTTATGAATGCAGATTGGGGAGAACCGAAATTAAAATTTTTTCAACCACCTGAACCTTATTTGAGTATAACGTTTGTGGACTGATTTGATCTTTACCTCCCTATCAAGCATTGGCTGTCCATATGCTGATACTGCCATCTATTCATTGGCAGTAACAGCTGATCACTCTTAGCCAATGAATAAAACATACTGAATAGTGTTTCATACTGAAACACTGCACATACATGCTATTTGCACCATGACCACTTCAAAACACTCTGCAGGGTTTTTAACTAAAGTTAGAAATTCAAAGTAAATTTGAAATTTAAAGCAAGAGCCAAACTTAAGCTTAAGCTGACTTAAATAACCATGATCTGATAGCCACTTCTTTAGAAGATCAACAGGGTTATTCGCTAGCAACAACATTTCCAGGTATAAAACCAAGTAATACATCAAGAGCTGGTATCTACATTAAGTTGTAGATAATCCCAGACAGGCGTCTTCTGATGAACCATATGTCACATATTCATCCTCACCTTGTGATGTCTGTGATAGTAACTGCCTTCCTGACATTAACGGAAGTACCGCTCAGCAGCCCTGTGCCAGTATATCAGACTCCTGCAATATGTTGATGGACGCCGGCCGCTGTGGATCCACGCCATTGGTAATGACAATGTCAACGTTCATGTGACATCACGCAAAAGACCCCCACGCATGTTCTGGGGTCAAATGCCGGTTACGGCCAATTGGATCTAAAGGAGACTTATTTAAACTAATTTTTCCTTTTCCTCATTGCCCTGTCATGGTTTCCCAAGAGTGCATTCTTGATCATATGTTTCTGGTTATTGACTTTGGCTTCATTTTGACTTCCCTGACTTCTGGTATCCTTGATTATTGGCTTTCCATTATAACTGTGTCCCTTTCTGTGTCCCTGACCTTGGCTAGTATATTGACTATTCTTAGGTACATTACGTCCAGCCAATCCAAGGTCTGATTAGACTTTACCCTAGGTGTGACACCATCTGCGTGCTGGATCACCTATAATCCTGACACCATACATGTGATACAAGGGAAAGGATTTATGATTTGGGAGAACTGAATGAGAAAGACACAGCCTGTTTCACAAATAACTTAGTCCCAAGAGGTGTCAGATTGCTTAACATATTAGCATCTAAGACTTATGATGTCCTAATTTGTGCAATATGGGATTTGCTTTTAGATAAAGGTTTCTTGTTATTATTGGTCTTTCTCATCGGTGAAGAAAAGTAGGATTTTTGAAAAAATGGAACTGGAGCTTATGAACTGTAAAAACTCAATAATCTCCAGGTACAGAAAAATACATTATTTACAGACATCTCCCAAAGTACCCCCAGATTGGTTTGGTAGTTTTTAATTGGCATTGCAGGGAATGTTTGAGCGGTCTGCCACAAAGTTGAAGCACAAAATAGTTCCAAGGAAATTATGGCAATGACCGGTCTCCGTTTGTGCGGTTTTGTATGAAAACCACATAAGGTAAATAAAAGATTTCACTGTTAGAATTCTCCCCTTGTTCGGTATTTGATAACTCCCAAACACCGTTTGTAGGTGGTCGGGAACTTGAACGGGTAGCAGGTCTATCTTTACCGGCATTAGCGGGAATGCCTGGCAGAAAACAAACAGTTCCAGGCACTCGGTGACCAGGTCCTGCTGCCTGCATTTGGGAGACAAGATAGCCACTATCCATTGTCTTGACCACATGCGTTTGGGTGTATGAAATGATGGCCACCCAGTGGAGCATTCTATTAATTGTTTCCTTTGCGGTTTTCGTACAGGATACTCATGTTCCAAGTTCTAATTAGGGTCTGGGGTGTTCCTCATTTGGGAACTGAACCAAGTAAAACAAGTTAAATAAAGGGGAATATAAATTCACAAAATCAACCAAAACAGGTGATGGGGCTATTCCTTCTCAGGCTTTAAAATTGGTTCATGGAGTGCAGGGTAAACTTTACCAGGAAAGGTTAAAGGATTTTAACATGTATAGCTTGGAAGAATGATGAGACAGGGGGGATAGGATAGAAATATTTAAATATATAAAGGAAATCAACACAGTAAAGGATGAGAGTATATTCAAAAGATGAAAAACTACCACAAGAAGAAGACAGTCTTAAATTAGAGGGGCAACTGTTTAAAAATAGTTTTAGGAAATGTGGACGCATGGAATGATCTTTCAGCTGAAGTGGTAGAGGTTAATACAGTGAGTGAGTTTTTGCATGTGGGGAGTAGGCACAAGGCTATCCTACATATAAGATAAGGCCAGGGACTAATGGAAGTATTAGAAAATTAGGCAGACTAGATCTGCTCTCACATTCTATGTTTCAATGTTCCTGTGAGTTAAGGATCTAGAGTCTAAAGTTAGGGCAATGAAATAAAAGAAAATTAAGAGATAAGGATGACTATAACCAGCGGCAACAGATCTCTTGTAAAATGAAAGACAATGCTCAAAATGGACTGAGAGTTCCACCATATTACCCTACCCTACATAACCTGACTTACAGAGAAATATTGGTACAAAACCATAGAGATGGAGCGGAAAACAAATCAAGACTCTAAGTCAAGAAAGAATATCCACAAAGAAAGATAAACCCACAACTGTTAAGATTAAAAGGTCTTAATGAAAATGATATTAGATTCCATCAGCTGAAAAAGTGATATGGTTTCTCCCACAAATCTCCATACTGGGAATCAAGAGAGGATTGAAGGACCATGAAATTCAGTTGGAGAGAGACCAGCCCAAAAGAAAATATCAAGAGGAGAAATGGAAGGAGACCCAGCAAACATAAGAGAGGTAATAAAAGTAAAAATTAGTTGTTTTTAACCAATTGAACACATTGATTAATAATGATTTTATTATTCTGAATATCTTTATGAAAACACGTATATCCCACAGGAGCATGATGATCACTACCTACATATGGACCTACATACAAAATCAGTGTTCTACCCACAGCAAATGAAGAGTGATTTCATCGAGACACTTGAGAAAGCAGTATAGATATATTTTAAAATCTCTGGAGTTGTACAATAGAGAGAGAGATAATCCTTCAGCAAGAGAAAGGAAAACCCTCAAGGATTCAAAGAGATGAGAAAACCAACATCAGAGCAGCAGATAAAGGAGGGGGGTTAGATATAGAAAATAAATGTAAGAAATAAGGACTAAACTGATAGATAAATATAAGAATAAAAATTAAAATGTAACTTTTGCAGTAACAATTGAATGAAAAGAAATTCAAGCATACAAACGTAAGTTACACTAAATGTATTCTGTAACACTATAAATAAAATCATTTGAACGTATTACATGTTTTTTATTTCCCTAAACAGGTATGGAAAGCATTGTACATCCATTGAATACTACACGTTCATATATAGCATATATTTCCATCAAACTAGCAGCATTAAAAGAGAAATCATACTGACTTGTTAGCAGTGAAAGAAAAGATCTAACAATGACAAAAATGTAAAAAAAAATTATAAAATACCTTTTTTATTGGACTAACAGAATTTTTTAATGACAAGCTGTCGGGAGAACCTCCTTTTCTCAAGTCTTAAGCATTTCTGAGCAAGACAACACATAGAATTCAAAGTTGAGTTGTGATACAGGTGTTAAAGTGACATGAGTGCAGATAAGACACAGTTTTGATAGAAAATAGACACCATTCTGGCAGAGGGTCATACATATCTTTCTGAAGATCAGATTGAGGGGGAGAGGGAGAAAAAAAAAAGCAGGCAGTGCAGAAGATGGAACACTTTATATATAGACACACACACACACACACACAAATAAATATATATATGTATATGCAAACACATAAACACATGAACACATATACATACACGCACATGAACTCATATACACAAATATAAATAGACAGTCATATATGTAAGCATACATACGTAGAAGGGTATGGGAAAGCATAGGTCTACACATAGTACTTTGTATATTGATAGAATAAACATATTGCAATGCTTTTTGAAGTGTTATATATATAGAGTTATAAGATGCCAAAATACTAGAGTATTGCAGTATGCAATGATACCTGTTTTATTGGACTAACATATTATTTCAAAGACAAGCTTTAACTAGTCTTAACTAGTAGATTAAGAGTCTTAACTAGTAGATTGGAGGTTAGTTTAACACTTAAAACAAATGATGTTAGAGAAGGGGAAGGGGAGTGGGGTGTCATAAATAGCAGAAAATGGGAAGGTGTGCCTCTTCCCCTCCCCCTGTCCCATTGTTCTCCAGCAGGGCGTTGTCCCAGGGACACTGCAAAACCAGTTGGAACTGGCTGTTTTGTCCCTCTTCTGTCAAAATATCTTCCACCTATCTCCTGAACCACTTAACCGATTCAAGTGAATTTTGAATATGTCTGTCCCCAAATTATGCTGGTTATAAAAATATAAGTTTATTAATATTGCATGTAAACTCACAAAGTTACAAAAATGGCATAAAAGTATGTTCTTTTTTAGCTTGGAGATAATTGAGTTGATACAGTAATTAACTCAATTATCTCCCAAGCAGAGGGGAGGATTCTTGTTGTAAAAAGTGGGTGTGCTTATCCATGTGCCTTTTTTTTTATTGGTTCTTAAATTTACAGTTCAAGTGCCCCACAAGTTCCACATGGGTGGTAACCTTGCTGGGAAAGTTGTATGTAAGCAGGAATAAATGCTCATTGGAGTCAGTTTTTCTTCACCCTAACCAAGCTATGGCGGTTTGTGGGGTCTGCGGTGGTTGTGGTCTCTGGCAGAGCACTTGGAGCCCTCTGGAAGCGCTAGGAGCATCCAGTAATGGAGGTACCCAGTTGGAGTGCCGGGCGGTCCGTTACAGCAGGAAATATTTTTTGGAGTGTGGGGTCGTTCTAAATTAATAGTTGTAGCTCTTTAATAATTTTACGTAATCCTGAATGAGTCTTAACTAGTAGATTGGAGGTTAGGACAACCCCTAATACCTGATCGAAGTGAAATTACGCCTGTGCGAAAATTTACTGTGAAACCCATAATTAGAAACTCAACTAGAGGAGGGCAAGAGTGAGTATTGAGGAAGACGCTGTAACAATCCCACAAACATGGGCCAAGACTTTATGAAGGGATAAAACACTGTCTTTTATGGAAGCCACGTGCAGGTCCCCATGCAAGAGGCACTCTTCCATGGACCTGAGAGGGGACAGTAGAAGAAAACAATCACCCAATGACATTCACTCTCAGGTCCAGGACACTCCCACATAAAACAGAATAATCCCTCCTCTGTACCTGTGAGATAATTGGGTTAAGTATTGTATTAAACTCAATTATCTCCAGGTACAGAAAATATTAACTTTTTTACAAAACTCGCAAAATACTTTAAAATACATAAAGTCACATTTTGTATAACCAAACTCCCACAGTCTACACATCCCTAGATAGCTTGGATCTGAGTGTCCAACATATCTGAAAAGCGATCAGATCCCACAAACATAGTCATATCGCCACTGATGTGAAGATTTGACCGACCGCTCTGGAGATGTGCCCAGAAATAGTTCTGTAGCTTCAGAGGTAGCGGTCGGTCTAGTTTGAGAGTTTTTAGATGAAATAAAAAGGTGAAGGAATGAAGGGGAATGGGTCCCCTGGCTCATAGGGCAGTGTTTGTTCGTGAGATCCGACTATCTGTCGAACAGCACTCTCCTGGCTTTCCACAAAAAGAAGCAGGCTTTCAAATGTTTTCACCAGTGTTCGGGCCATTGCGTGGCCACCTCAGAGTTCCAGGCACTCGATGACTTAGTCTCGCTGCCTGCTTTTCTGCAAAAAGTAAATTCTGTTTTGATTATTCATAACAAAAATTATACGTACCGGCACTCTTTCACCTATATTTGGTGCAAAGTATCAGGGTGGCCCAATACCCAATAATGTAAACTACCGAAAATGATACTGCACTCCCAAAAAATTTTTTAATTAAAGTTCATTACTTATTTTAATAATTCATAATACTATTATGTAAACAAAATTCATTGATTGCAAAAAGATATATATATATAGAGAGAGATAAAAAATGTGATGGTATATATACACTAGAATCAAACAATGTATCCAAATGGGAACAATTCATTGCAAAACTATATACATAACTCCATGTTGCTAAAAAAAACCTAATCACAGATATATATTGTCCAGATAACACTGTTTAAATAGTATCCAAGAGTCCAGAGCTCCTATCCCAGACAAGGGAAAAGGAAAAAAAGGAAAAAGAAGAAAAGAAAAAAAGAGAATTAAAAAAAAAAAAATGCAATACAAAAAAAAAGGGGTATATACAGTCCCAGTGTGCACACTATAATATATGGGTGGATCTCACCATATTTTCCAAGGTTGTAAGTCCTATTATGTAGTATAAATGTTTCTTATAGAGGATCCCAGTAGTTTTCCTTATGTTGTGTAGTGTGTGCTGAAGAAAATCCTCCTGCCTTCCTGAGAGTACCGGACTCTTGTCTCTAGTCTGTTGATCTTGGGTCTTCGTGATGGGCTGTGCGCTCGGGACCTGGAACATCCCTTCAATGGCCCTATCGAAGATAAAAAAATTATTGAAATATCTCACACTTATATGTTTCATGGCACGCCCGCCTAGGCGAGTGGGTCGCTCCTACATGACGTCATGATGCTCACGTCCAATTACCCGCTCGTAAGCGCGGGTCGCGTCTTGATGACGTCACAACGTTTTTCGTGCATCTCTGTATCGGTCAAAATGAGTGAAAGTCCCACTGGCATAATTAACAACTTCCTGTGCCAGTATATTTATTTGTGTGAAACAAAAACACTTTATACTTAGAATGAATATTTCCTATAACCATATAGTGTGAGAGCAAATAACTATATACAAATATACAAAAACTGGTATTCACATGTATTTACAATAAACAACATTGGAGAATTTGAATAATTACTGTATTAACCAATAAAGTTCTTCCTGCATTAACATATTAAGATGAATCTGACCATATTGCCAATGTGTCAGATATATATAAGGAGATCTTTAAAGGTTTACATACTGGAAAAAAAAATGTAAAAATGAAAAAAAATGAAAAAAATATATAATTTTTTTTTTTTTTTAAATGAAATGAAATGAAAAAAAATGAAATGAAATAAAACAGATACCCCTTTTTTACATTTAATTTCATTTTTTTAAATTTTTTTATATTTTTTTTCATTTTTTCAATTTTTTCCAAAATAATTCCATCAAATTATTTATCTCTCTCTCTCTCTCTCTCTCTCTCTCTCTCTCTCTCTATATATATATATATATATATATATATATATATGTATATATATCTTTTTGCAATCAATGAATTTTGTTTACATAATAGTATTATGAATTATTAAAATAAGTAATGAATTTTAATTAAAAAAAAATGTTTGAGTGCAGTATCATTTTCGGTAGTTTTGATTATTCATAGACCAAATTAATCATTGCAATGATAATCAAAGGGGTGGAATTATGTTAGATATTTTCCCTGGCAGATTGAAATAAAAAAAATGCATATTGTAAAGTCACCACTTAGCAGATGTGACTCTGTTTTGTAACAAAATGCAAAGACAGACACATATTTGTTTCTCTCTAGCTCTATTCATTGACCAAAGGAATGGGGCTAGTGTGAACATTGACCAGAGATAAAGTTTCTTCTTTCAGTGTCTGCAACAACAGGCATAGAAAGAATCCAGTACAGATACATATATATAAGAGATATACATAAGTAATTCAATTTACTTTTTTAATTTAATGGACACCTACAAGGAACCATTGTAAGAGAAATTTGAATCAAAGTCGAGATGCTTCAAAATTATACTTTATTGACCAATAATAGATAAATGTAGAGAATAATCCAGACACTCCAACAGGTTCCAATATTAAGGCAATTTATTTGAACCAGGAACTACAAGCTTGAGAAAAGCCCTGTTAGGGCTGAAACGTTGCTATGTAGTTCCTGGTTCAAATAAATTGCCTTAATATTGGAACCTGTTGGAGTGTCTGGATTATTCTCTACATTTATCTATTATTGGTCCTGACTGGGTACTGGGACTGTCCATGAAGCACCCTGGATTCCATACTGAGGGGTAGAGTGCACTTCCATCTCTATTTATATTATCAAAGTAGACTCTATGTCTGAGGAAAATTCTTTGAAGTTGAAAGTTAGTTTGATTGATTTATCATAAATATATAGACAACTGTGATGTCACATGCATCACAAAATTAAACAAACCCCTTATACAAAGTGGTCGTTGGAGTTCATAATGAGAAATTCTTGTGATGCTACAATGCCATCTATTGATCAAAGTCTATAAGACAAACAGTAGAGAAAGGTACACTCACCAAATCCCATTGGTCACTTTAAACTAGTGACGTAAATAAACTTAAGATAAGGTTTTATTTAAAATAAGGGAGACAAAGAGCCAATAAAATAAATAAAGAAAAATAAACAATATGAATAAGACCGGGCTAAAGGAACTCGCTGGACACATTTAGTACTCTGAAAGAACTATTCTGGTGTACCTAGTGTAACACACAGCAAAGAGGGAGACAGACTAACACTAAGCTGCTCAATCTGGGAGAAATAGGGATTCACTAAAATATAAAAAAGACAAATAAGAAATCACCTTAAAAGTAAAGTGTGTGAACTCCAGGAGCTGGCTAGTGACTAATGGCTAAAAATGTGGTAAACCTAATAGGCATAAAAGCAGTGAGTGATTACTGTGCCTTCGATATAAGACATAAAAATGTGGAGAATAAGAAAAAAGTAAATAACTATAGGAAAAAATAAATTAAAAATAATGAGAAAGTGAAAGATGTGTTCTGTACCTTTAACATATTGTGGTGAGGAATATAAAGTGGGTGATAGGAGAGAAGAAAGGGTGGGTAAAAATAAGTTAAAAGTGAAAGATATATGTCTTGAATAATTAAAATAATAAATAGAGACAGATATGTTTAAAAATAAACCACAATATAATGGAATAGACCCCTTAGAGGAAAAGGTGCAACACAGGTATCTCGATCCCCAATGAGATGGGGGGTAGATGATACCTATTTCAAAATGATATACTTTTAGAATCAAATATAAAAAGTAACAGTATCAAGTTGCTAAGCGTTACAGTATGTGGAACTGCAAGCTTGGATACTCTGTATAATAGATCGTGATGAACTGAAGCAAGGTAAACTGGATAGGTCCAGTTTATTAAACATTAAAAATATATAAAAGATAATAAAAATATAAGTAAAAAAAGGTTCATAAGTGCATTACCAGGGTCTAGTATATCAAATGCCAGCAAGGACCCTTGGATTATAGGAGGATGGATGTGGATACTGTTGGTAAGTTGTTCGTATTCTGGCTGCCGGTGAGGACGGCGTGATGCTGAGTGCACGTTCCGAACAGAAGCCTCACTCCCGGGGACGGGCAAAACAGGCGATGCCGGTTGCTGCTATTACCAAAGGTCCTGCTTGGAAAGTGGAACTGCTGCTGGTGAATGCGATCGGTGTCTTGCTTTTGCAAACTGCCTAACGCGTTTCGTAGGAGGTGCGCCCTACTTCATCAGAGATATGCTGTCCTACATTGCTTCAAACATGTATTAAATACCCTTAGGGATAATTATCAATAAAACAATCGCACTCGGCTCCTTTCCAACTGATTTCTAGGACTTAGTTAAAATTCTTTACTAGTAAGAAATCTTCCAGAACTTTCTACTCAATTCTTTCCAAACACATGTAGCATTCACTTGCACAAAATATATCTCCAAGCCTAAAGAATTTCTACCAAGAAAGCTGTTAAATCTGCTGGTTTAATTTAATGTTATTTAAATTAATTCATTTTTACTAAAAGCATAAATATACCTGGATAATGCTGGTCAGATTTCAAGCCTTTGAAATCATATTTAGCTAATGGATTTGTATACCATTCAAAGTTCAGTTTGCATTTGAATAAGACTTGTGCATAAAATCACAGGTATTTTGCCAGGTTTAGCATATTAAGCTATTGTCCAGAGATATTTACTTTTTGATTTTAGAGATAGTTAATATTTAATCAGAACAGTTAATCATATGCAGTGTAATAATCTGACTAGAAGTATTCTTGTTGGTTTGCTGGATGGAAGGAATGGTTAAATTGAAAACTTGTGTGAGAAATATTGTATCTTGTTAGTTTCAATATTAAAGTGTTTTCCTGTGAGAATAGTAGCTAGCAGTGAGTGAGTTAAGCCAGTATGATTCAGACTGATAACACCTAAGATTTTTATGACTTAAAGCTGCTTCCTTGCGCTACTCTGATAAATTGCGTGTTAAGGACATTTTAGCTGAATTCTGAAAGATTATGGTAGTCTTAAAAAAATTGCATCTATATGGATATAACTGTTAATTAAATTGTAGAGGAATTATTTGTAATTTTGCATGTAACTCCTTTTGAAGTAAATTTAATTCATGTTGTAATTCATGTATTTCAGCTATCTTTAATTGTGTCAAAACTGTTGCCATATTGTATACTTATTGCTATAGCTAAATATTGACTGATACTGTTGTGCATGTTACATATTATTATTATTATTATTATTATTATTAATTATTTGTCACAATGAATTATATTTTTATAAACGGTTGTGATTAATATGTGAAATACAAATACTCTAATAAACATACTCCAGGGTCTATAAGAGTTAAAATAGTGGGTAACTCTTTGCTTTAAATTAATCAAGGGGAAACAGTGCCAATAAATAAATTTTTGATAATAAAAACTATTCAATTAATTTGTGATAATTTGAATAAAAATATTATGTTTAATATTTATTACCCCATAAATATCCTCACATGATGCTTGGAGAGTCCTGGCCCTACGCTTAGTAATGCAGAAAGCTGCCGTGCAAAAGCTTGCATCTTAATTGGGTTGTTTATGTAGTCTGACTACTAGAATGCATTTATTTCAGTAAGTACGATTGGTTACATTATATGATTTCTAGTACTTTAAAAAGTTAGATTTTTGTTCCATGTTATGAACCATCCTATTAATGACAACCTGGTTTAGACATGAACTGAAAAGGACCATGTCTTCTTACTGCATCTCAGAACCTCTAAACAACCTGACCCAGACAAAGCTGGACCTTACATCTTTCACAGCCAAAGAAAAGTCTCAGAAAGTCATTGAAGCTCTCAATAACACACAGTTACAGGTTTAGCCACCCTCCTGTTTCATACCTTTTGAAGGCAGGAGGGTGTCTTATGCTGGCTGAGGCTGCTGTGAGTCAGGAGCTGTCTCTCCCAGCATGCACCAGCTGCTCTTTTTCTATTTTCCTTCAAGCAAAACTACATTTTAGTGTCTGAAAGGTAATTTCTGTTAAACAGTTGGTCACACTTTAACTTCCTATTTTCACATTGACCTCCCTATAATGTTCACAGTTAATTTCCTCTTACTCACTTTCTTACTTATTTATGCTTATATATATGATCCTTAAAACAATAGATTCCACATGTGGCTTATTTTGTTGCATGTAGAAACATTAACTAATTTTACAGAATTTCTTGATGGCTTCTTTGATGTCTCTGTTCCTTAGACTGTATATGATTGGGTTAATCATAGGAGTCACCACTGTGTACAATAAAGATATACATTTGCTGACCATCAATGATTTTCCTTTGGCAGGAACCATGTAACTTCCAGTCAGTGTCCCAAAAAATATACAAACCACAGTCAGGTGAGAACTACACGTAGAGAACGTTTTCCACCGTCCACTTTTGGTGGAGATTCGAAGGACAGCCTGAATAATGTACACATAAGAGCTTGTAATGATTAGTAGAGGGAAAATAATAACAAGGATAGACCATACGTAAACTTCCACCTCAAGAAAATAGATATCTGAGCAAGAAAGCTCCATTAGTGGGACAAGATCACAGAAATAATGGTCGATGATATTTGAACCACAAAAATTAAGCTGAGTTAGTGATAATTTGTCAGTCAAAATTATAGAAAAAATGAAGATCCAAGAAATGATAATCATCTTAATGCAGACCGCATTGTTCATTAGATTGCTATATCTCAAGGGTTTACAGATAGCCAGATATCTGTCATAAGCCATTATGGAAAGAACAAAACATTCAGAGACTTCAGAAAAAGCATAAAAATAAAATTGAGCCAGGCAACTTGCAAAAGACATAGTGCCACCTTCGTTATATATAATATAAAGTGTGTTAGGGACAATGACTGTGGTCAGAAGTAAATCAGAAAAGGACAGTTGTATCAGGAAGAGGTACATAGGAGACTGGAGACTCCTGTTGGATATCACAAGCCAAATAATCAGAAGGTTTCCAAATATTGTCAAAAGATGAGAAATAAGGAAGAAAAATAAAACCAATATCTTGAAACTTTCTAAATTCTGAAATCCGAGCAGGAGAAATTCAGTGATGATGGTCTGATTTGTGGCATGCATTGCCTGTTGGAAAAGAATGAAAAAATACATTTTGGTGTGATAATTGCATTATTATTTTTTTTTTAATTAATTGAAAAAAAGCGATTGGTGCACACCTTTCATTATCATGACATCTTATTAAAGTGTATTAAAGCAAATCTATCACCTAAGAAAATTGCATACAAAAATCACTGCACTCTATATTATTGTTACTAAAACCTACTAAAATGTTTCATATGTTTTCACATCTTTTTTACTAGGTTACGTCTGTTCACGGTACCTACTCTTGCACTTAATACTACCCAGAATTCATCTGAACTCCCTGATTGCTCATTTATTTTAAAATCATTTCTAATTGTTTTAGTTTTTGGTAAGAAATCATGTGCATGTCTAAACAATGTATGTAATTTAATGTGCCTTGGATGCATGAAAAGCATAACCAAGCTAATATCAAATTTAAATTGTAAGAGCTTTTGAACAGCTTTAGCAAGATCTGTAACAGATTATCTAATCAATAAACTATCGTTCCACCATTATAATTATGACATTTTAATGTAACACTTTTTTCACTTTGTACTGAAGACCTAGTGTCAAGATAATAAACTCAATATGGAGCATTTCACTGGAGTCTGTAGTTCCACTTCTTATAGCAGATTAGAACTTGTTACTTTTGAAATTTTTCATCAAACAGCATCTCCACTCAGCAACTTTATTTTGTCGAGGAACACGTTCCTTTAGCCTCAATAACTACACACACAGTCTGCAATCTGAAGCCAAATGCTGACAATCGGAAGTCCTAGATATATCCCTTTCTCCTCGATAGTCAGAGCTTATTTAATCACAGTTCCCATTTATGTGGTAGAAAACGCCTTAAGTATCTCTGAATCTAGCTGACCATAGATCTGGAAACATCTTACTTATAAAAATGTTGCAGACTTTGGTATCAGAATAAATAGACTAAACATAATCGTCATGCTTGTATATATCTTCGGTGGTTCGGTGCTATTAACACCATAAAGAAAAACCTGCCGGCTAAACATCTATATTTATTTGAATGTATTTCATGACTTCTATATTTATTTGAATGTATGTAGAAAGGATCCCCAAACTCTGAATGGATCTACAGCTTAAAACTGCAGAGGGTTGTTTGTCAGCACAGCTGTGGTTAGATACGTCTGACAACTACCCTTGGCAACTCCAAAAGCCATTCATCAGCACATCAATAGCATTCTGGCATTTTACCAGTTTTCCTTACAAACTCACCAAGTTACCTGGAGCATTAATTATCATAATCTATAACCTCAAACTGGCTGTGGGCCTGCACCCAGCCGAGATTAAAAGATTTGGAGATGTTGACTGGTTTGCATGCAGGAGGTGTGGGAGGAGTGGGCCCACTGGTTTTTAACTGCTTTGTAAATACAAACCTCGCTAACTGGTCTTGACCAAATTAAGATACTTGTTAATTCAACATTATTATAACACCCTGCCAAGGAGAAGTAACATACATAGAGAACTGACCAATTTGAAACATTATGCTCCCATAGATCTCATGTTGAGAAGGGCATTTTGACCACTCTTTGCTAATGAATACAGCTTCAACACAGCTCATCTATGTTAGAGATGCAGGGGGAAAGTTGGTACTGTGCTGCAAATCTTGTGGTCTTGCCTAGTTATTACAAAATTGTAGATATTGTTGAGTCAGATATCTATTTCCAGACTGTACTACTGCATCATACTGAAGATGTACAATAAATCACTGATGGCAATAAAGTCCTTAATTCTGACTCTATGGAGAAATCCACTCACCCACACTCTTCAGCAATGGATGGAATGGGTTGAGGATTTGTACAGGATGGAGTCCATGACTGTGACTCTAAAAGGTACTACCAACCAGTGTTGGCAGATGTGGGCTCCATTGTTAGACTTAATTTACAAAAGATAATGCGGGGATAAACTGGGCATGCTGCTACCAGGAGTATGAGGATCCATGGGCATGGAGAGTGAGATCCAATTCCGGCCTGAGATTGAAGAATGCGGAGGGCATTACAGTCTGGGTTCGAGTTGTCTACTTAATAATCTACCGACGCTGTCATATACGGAAGGGGAGAGAGATACTGCCAAACATGAAGATGGAATAAACCTTTTACATCATTGTCAGCATGTGGCATAAGCTAATTGTCCACTGAAATCCTTTCATGTCTCAGTAATTAGCATCACCTTGTTTTCACAATGTTTTCCCTTTTCTCCAGTTAGTACCCAGTGGTAATATCTTTCTACTCGTTTAACCTGATCTTACTCTCAGGCAGTACTTTTACCAGCTTGATAATGCTCATAAGCAGTCACCTGCATGCTCAACATATTTTATTCTCTTATTACTTATTACTAAGCCAGTACTTTTCAAGTTTTAATTGTCTTGTGTTTTTAAATGCTTGGATTTTGTCTATTGTATCTACATACCTGCCTGGCATAAGAATAGTATATTCATCCTCTTGTATTTGGCATGTATGTTTTCATTAATTTACATTATTGTTTGTTCATCATTGTCAGTGCATCTGTCATGCTTTTTATTACCATGACTATGATTAAAATTAGACTTCTACAATATGTGTGTAATGCACACTTAATATTTATATTATGCCTGTTGCTTAATCACTATGCTTATGTATTTATTTTACCACTGTACAACACTGTCATCATACATTGTGCCATAATAAAATGACGGAAACAAACAAACATAGTTTAGGAAGAATAGGAAGTTAAGGAAGTATTTTATTTTGATTGATGTGACTGAATGTAAACTGGATCCATGACTGGATGCAAACTTAGGGGCCAGGGAAACTGATTATGTTACAGGTAGAATGTGTGTTGTGTTATGCTTTATAAACATAAACAATGTTTGGTAAATCATTTGTTGCATGTTTAAATGACTAGTCCTTTTACATGACCTTCATATATTATTTAATACAATTGTAAAGAAATAAACTAATACTCACCAACATTGTATTTTTTGTATCTGTTTATTTTATATTTCCTGGTAGGGTAGTCTTTTTGAATTCATCCATTGCATCCAGGTATTATCAGTACCGTTATCATCCCTGAAACTAGAAGGTTTGTTCACATGTACTTTGATCCGGGGGCTGCCTCATATCAAATCACTGGATAATGCTAGAAGAATGAATTAAAGAACCAACATCAATGGCATCTAAGTCAGAAAATGAATGGAACAAGCTCTGTGTGAGACTCACCTAGTATGTATTGATCTGTAATGCTGCTGTTTGGTTAATACGGTCAGTTTATACACTATAAAACCTGTAGGGAATGCACACATTTATCTTGGGTGCAGCAACTCTTCCAGAAAATAATATCCAGAGAGAGTTCTTACTTAATCTTTTACTAATAAAGAAATAAATCATTGTAATATTTTTATACCAAGGTCAGTTGTATAATCATGAAAATTATGATCAAAACACTTTGCTGATATTTAGACCAGTAGATACACAACTAAAGATGCTGGCATTCATTTGACATTTTATGAATTCAGATTGGGAAGAACCGAAATTGAATTTTTTTCAACCACCTGAATCTTATTTAAGTATAACGTTCCTGGACTGATTTGTTCTTTAACTCCCTATCAAGCATTCGCTGTCCATATGCTAATACTACCATCTATTCATTGGCAGTAACAGCTGAGCACTCTTAGCCAATGAATAAAACATACCGAATAGTGTTTCATACATGCTATTTGCACCATGACCACTTCAAAACACTCTGCAGGGTTTTTCACTAAAGTTAGAAATTCAAAGTAAATTTGAAATTTAAAGCAAGAGTAGCCGAACTTAAACTTAAGCTGACTTAAATAACCATGATCTGATATCCAGTTCTTTAGAAGATCAACAGGGTTATTCGCTTGCAACAAAATTTCCAGATATAAAACCAAGTAATACACCAGGAGCTGGTATCTAGGTTAAGTTGTAGATAATCCCAGACAGGAGTCTACTGATGAACCATATGTCACATATTCATTCTCACCTTGTGATGTCTGTGATAGTAACTGCCTTCCTGACATTAATGGAAGTATCGCTGAGCAGCCCTGTGCCAGTATATCAGACTCCTGCAACATGTTGATGGACGCCGGCCGCTGTGGATCCACGCCGTTTTATTGCCCAACATCCACCCATGGTAATGACAATGTCAACGTGCATGTGACGTCACGCAAAAGACCCGCAGGGTAACCCTAACTACAATCAAAGCAGTATGTGGAGTGTGAAGAAAATCGCCCACACCCCCTCCCCCCCCAAAAAAAAGCCCAACGCGCGTTTCGGCGATAATGTCCACCTTTCTCAAGGGCATAATAGTGTGCAAACATCCTCCATTCGTCCCCTCCCCTATATACACTGATATTGGTGCCAGAAAACCTGCCCGCGGTAAATGGGCTGGGTTTCTGTTTCATTACGCCAGACGGATTTGCCGGTGGGAGGTGTGGGTGATTTTCTTCACACTCCACATACTGCTTTGATTGTAGTTAGGGTTACTTATTTATGAACCCTTTTTACTGTCTCCTCACTTTATTTTTCATCTTTTTTGCTTACCTCTTTCTGTCCTGTCGATTTACTAACTCTGCAGAGATATATAGAGCCAACATGGCCAAGATATACTAGTTGAAATTTGTAGTAAACCATCAGGACTTTAAAGCCAATTTTTGTATATATACATTAAATAGTGAATAGTGAAGAGTTATTTATCTATATATAGACTGATTTGAAGGTACTAGAATTTATCTTCAGCCTGCCTCTACTGTACTATAATGTGCTAATCCTTTAGATACTATTGCTATTTTGTTGTACTTCTAAGTAGCTATCTTGCTACTTTTTTATTGGAAATTTTAGCTACAAAGTATCGAGGTGTACAACATGTACATGTGCATGCTGAATTGCTTTCTGTATTCCTTCATCTCTAGTCCTAAGCAGTTTGGTGTATTATAGATTTTATATACGGGATGTTTGATGATTTTTTCAATAAAAATTGTATTATTTTTTTTTCACTTTGTCTAATACACGGTAGTGGGCAAACATATTTATATTGCTCCAGAGGGGGGACTATTTCCTCCTCATTTCTGTATTCTTTGTATATTTGTTAAGATAAGGGTTAGGCCCTTTTTAGTACCCCTGTAATCCATTCTCTTTGTATCTTTTTGCTGGGATTTTTCCAGCTAAGAGTGCATTGTGTCTGTTATCTAGTTCTGTTATTTAAGGTTTCAATACCAGGTTTACCGTAGCAATATTTTATAGTATACATTTTTATTATTTATACTTATATTATGGCAGGTTTCTTATCTAACAAGTTGGACAGCAGTATTTGGTGTAAAGATGCGGATAATGTTTTTTCAAATACGAAACTTAACCCTAATATGGCTATACCCAATGTTAACCAATCATTTAATAAACTTCAGGGTTTATATAAAAAACAGGTTCGTACTTGTTGGGAAATCTCCTCTTTGGAGAATTACATAAAAAAGGATATGATACCTAGAGGATTAAGGATGAGAAATATTCCATCCTCTCATTCTGAAAATATGGCTCTAATGGAGGAATGGGAAGTAGCAGCAGGGACTTGCTCAAAAACATTTATGCAGATTATCTGCAAATTTGAACAAGAACAACTAAAAACAGTTAATGGAAATCTGGAGGAAGAAATTAATACAATAAACAGTTCCAGGGCGATCCTAATTTTGTTTTCCTTGAATCCAGGTTGAAACAGAACCTGGATAAGTATCAGGAAACAATTAAATTGAGGAAACATCAAAAATTCCTAAGGGATTTACAGGATTATGAAACTGGGAATGTGTATAAGTTATTTAATCGTAGAATAAGACGTACTTCAGAAAACCTATTAACGTCAGACTATGATTCATCCGATACAGATTCCAGTAGTCAACTGAATGTGTCTGACTCCCAAATCCAATCCTCCACCTCTACCAGCAACCCTAATCCCAAGGGGATTCTAAAAAAAGGGGTTCATTTTTTAGCCCTAGACCATCAGGAGGAATTCCCAAGCCAACGTATGAGGTACCAAACCCGTACCCCAAGGGGAGGAAGAGGGGGAAGGGGAGGAGGGAGAAGGACACGATACTAAGTGAGACCCTAGATTTAACCCATTCCAAATCCCAGGTTGTTAATCTGTCCTCGTGTATATTAACTCAGGATCAAATTAATGTCTTAGAACGTGGCCTTTCCTTTGTTCCGACTCCTTCCTTTGATAGATTTGAGTGGATCAAAGATTTGAATCTCTTTGTTCGTAAACTTGCTTTATTCAAATTTCATTCTATCCAAAATGAGAAAAAAGCGAGGGACTTGGGTCTTACACCTAAAGATTATCAATGTCTAACTACACTGCTATCCCTTTTAGAGGAGAATGATACAGTTAATGTTCTGAACCGTACGGATTTGAAACCCAAAAGTCGATATACACCAAATTTTGCTGGCTTCCGGAACATTGAGTTATTCTTGGAGGCAGCAAAGAATGAAATTGAAAAGATCAATGTTAAATCTTTTGATTATCACTCAAATAACAATCTAAATAAAAAAGAAAAACATGCCCTGGAATCACTCCAGAAAAACGCTAGCATTATCATTAAGCCAGCTGATAAGGGAGGCAATGTAGTAATTCTTGATATAAATAAATATATAGGGATGGTGGAACATGTCTTAAGTGACGGGAAAACATATAGGATTCTGAAATCTGACCCTACTAATGACTATCTGGGGAAGTACAAAGAAATCTTGGACGAGGGCCGCAGTGGAGGGTTGCTATCAGGTGATGAGTATGAATTTATTCTTAATCGTCAACCTAGAATAGCAACCTTCTACTGCTTGCCAAAGCTCCATAAAAATCTACAAGATCCCCCAGGGCGACCCATCGTCTCTGGGATAGATAATCTTACACAGAATGTCAGCCTGTACATTGATAAAATCTTGAGACCCTTGGTGGAGACTTTGCCATCATATATAAGAGATACCAAGCAAGCTTTGAATCTACTTTCTAATCTTAAACTATCTCTGAGTGCAAATCTTTGCAGTTTAGATGTTGAATCACTCTATTTATCTATCCCTCACGATAGAGGTTTAGAACATGTAAGATTCTTCCTAAACCAAAGGACATGCAGGGACAACTTTCATGCAGACTTTGTGGTACGCCTTTTAGAATTTATCCTGTCACATAACTATTTTCTGTTTAACACTAAGTTCTATCACCAGGTGAGGGGTACTGCGATGAGGACGGCTTGTGCCACCTCTTATGCAAACCTCCACCTGGGGTGGTGGGAAAAATACATCATCTCCTCAGAGACTTTGAAGGACTACCTCCCTAAGATTTTATGGTGGGGACGCTATATCGATGATATTTTATTGATATGGCAAGGGTCCCCACAGGAATTCACAGATCTAGTGGAATGTCTAAATCAGAATACCGAGAACCTCAGATTCACATCTAAATTTGGAGGACGTTCAATTAATTTTTTAGACATCACGATTTCCATCAATGAGGATGGGACATTTTACTCCACTCTATACAGAAAACCGACTGCTACAAATTCCTTGCTCCATTGGAGAAGTTATCATCCAAGGCCCCTTAAGGCAGGGATCCCGGTTGGTCAATATCTTCGCCTCTGGAGAAATTGTAGCAATGAGGCTGATTTTAAAATAAAGGCAAATCAACTTCGTTCTTATTTTAAGGAGAAAGGCTACCCAAACCATTGCCTTAAGAAAACCTATAAGAGAGCCCTTGAAACTAATAGAAAAGAATTCCTTTGTGACCACCCTGCGAAAAAGACCTCTAAAAATACGGGCGATATTCGGATGATTGCCACATACGATACAGGATGGTCTGAAGTAAGAAAGTGTCTCAATAGATTTTGGCCGATTCTTTTGAACAATACGCATCTGAAGGAAATTTTAGGCCCATGTATTAATATCACGGCTAGTAGAGGTCGCAATATTCGCGACCTATTAGTACCAAGTCATCTATCTATTAAACCACAGCCAAGAGACACATGGTTGGGCAATCCTCCATGTGGTTCTTATGCCTGCGGTAGATGCATAGCTTGCAAGTATATCTCTAAAGAATCTAAAATAGTGAATGACAGCACTGGCTAAGTCTCTATTAGAATCAAAAACTTCTTTAATTGCAATACAAAGGGTTTGGTTTATCTATTGTCCTGTTCTTGTGGACAAAAGTATGTAAGGAAGACTTTTAGAGCCTTTAAGGAAAGGATTATGGAGCATGTAAGGTCCCTTAGGAACCGCCTTGAAACACCCATTTCAAGACACCTTAAAGAATACCACCAGGGTGATTCCAGTAATTTGAAATTTTGTGGCCTTGAATGGGTTAAGAGACATCCGAGGCGTGGGAATTATGATCAGCTACTAAGACAGAGAGAGTCTAGATGGATTTTTAGACTCAAGACATAACAGCCTCTGGGTTTGAATGAGGGGTTTTCTTTTGCTCCATTCATCTGAGTTAAATACATATATATTTGAGGCATATACATATATGTATATTTATATATATATATATATATATATATATATATATATATACACACATATATATATATATATATATATATACACACACATATATATATATATATATATATATATATATATATGCATGTATATGGATTATGTTCGGACTATACCTCCCAATTTAAGTGAATATTTGACTTATATGAAACTGTTTTATTATTATCAGTCAATTTTGTCTATTATTGGATATATTTTCTAATGTCCATGAATATGTTTTTGACCAGAAAGACCCTTTGGCACCTTTTGGGTTTACTTTTTTTGATTTTTTTGATTTTTTTGATTTTTTGATACTAAGTTACTTTCATAGATACTCTATAATCCAATCTGACCTGCCTTTTTTCTATTTTTACTTGTACTATTGCTACTATTCTTGATTTATCTCTTTTCTGTTCCCTCCATATTGTTAGTCCCTATCCTCCCTTGTTTTTTATAATACTCCCTATTTTTCTGAGTATTATTATGGGAGCATCACACATAGTATTACATTACTTATTCTTTAAATATGTGTTGTCTCATATTTAACCTTAGGGAGTGTGACTTTTAATGGGATGGAAGGCAGCTTAGTTTGATGTATTGCATGCGCGTCCATTGGCGGAATGCCAACTTTGGCGCATGCGCAACAGACTTTATTGGACGCATGCGCGTTCTTGTTGCCAGCACTGGGTACTCCGGATGTGCTGGTATGGACTATGCGCATGCGCGTTCTTCGGCTGAATGCCGACGTTTGGCGCATGAGTAATGGCCCTGATTACACACATGAGTGTAGGACCTCCCACCGGCAAATCCGTCTGGCGTAATCAAACAGAAACCCAGCCCATTTACCGCGGGCGGGTTTTCTGGCACCAATATCAGTGTATATAGGGGAGGGGACGAATGGAGGATGTTTGCACACTATTATGCCCTTGAGAAAGGTGGACATTATCGCCGAAACGCGCGTTGGGCTTTTTTTGGGGGGGTGTGGGCGATTTTCTTCACACTCCACAACTGCTTTGATTGTAGTAAGGGTTACTTATTTATGAACCCTTTTTACTGCCTCCTCACTTTATTTTTCATCTATCTTGCTTACCTCTTTCTGTCCTGTCGATTTACTAACTCTGCAGAGATATATAGAGCAAACATGGCCAAGATATACTAGTTGAAATTTGTAATAAACCGTCAGGACTTTAGAGCCAATTTTTGTATATATACATTAAATAGTGAATAGTGAAGAGTTATTTATCTATATAGACTGATTTGAAGGTACTAGAATTTATCTTCAGCCTGCCTCTACTGTACTATAATGTGCTAATCCTTTAGATACTATTGCTATTTTGTTGTACTTCTAAGTAGCTATCTTGCTACTTTTTTATTGGAAACTTTAGCTACAAAGTATCGAGGTGTACAATCTGTACATGTGCATGCTGGATTGCTTTCTGTATTCCTTCATCTCTAGTCCTAAGCAGTTTGGTGTATTATAGATTTTATATACGGGATGTTTGATGATTTTTTCAATAAAAATTGTATTATTTTTTTTTTTTCACTTTGTCTAATACACGGTAGTGGGCAAACATATTTATATTGTTCCAGAGGGGGACTAGTTTTGAGGGGATTTGTTCCCATTTTTTAGGGATACCTCCTCCTCATTTCTGTATTCTTTGTAAATTAGAAAATTAGGCAGACTAGATCTGCTGTTACATTCTATGTTTCAATGTTCCTGTGAGTTAAGGATCTAGAGTCTAAAGTTAGGGCAATGAAATAAAAGAAAATTGAGAGATAAGGATGACTGTAACCAGAAGCAACAAATCTCTTGTAAAAAGAAAGACAGTGCTCAAAATGGACTGAGAGTTCCATCCTATTATCCTACCCTAAATAACCTGACTTACAGAGAAATATTGGTACAAAACCATAGAGATGGAGCGGAAAACAAATCAAGACTCCAAGTCAAGAAAGAATATCCACAAAGAAGGATAAACCCACAACTGTTAAGATTAAAAGGTCTTAATGAAAATGATATTAGATTCCATCAGCTGAAAAAGTGATATGGTTTCTCCCACAAATCCCCATACTGGGGAGATTTGTGGTGGTACTCCACTGTGACATGGAATTTTTTTAGGGATTAAAGGACCATGAAATTCAGTTTGAGATAGAACAGCCCAAAAGAAAACACCAAGAGGAGAAATGGAAGGAGACCCAGCAAACATAAGATAGGCAATAAAAGTAAAAATTAGTTGTTTTTAACCAATTGAACACATTGATTAATAATGATTTTATTATGCTGAATATTTTTATGAAAACACATATATCCCACAGGAGCATGATGATCACTACCTACATATGGACCTACATACAAAATCAGTGTTCTACCCACAGCAAGCAAATGAAGAGTAATTTCATCGAGATACTTGAGAAAGCAGTATAGAAATATTTTAAATCTCTGGAGTTGTACAATAGAGAAAGATAATCCTTCAGCATGAGAAAGGAGAACCCTCAAGGATTTAATGAGAGATGAGAAAATCAACATCAGAGCAGCAGATAAAGGAGGGGGTTTAGATATAGAAAATAAATGTAAGAAATAAGGACTAAACTGATAGATAAATATAAGAATAAAAATAAAAATGAAAATTTAATTATTTTATTCAACATCCAATTATAATAAGAATAAATAACTTTTTCCAATTGGGTTATAGCGTCAAAAATTTTCAACTTTCTGTTATAATTTTTTTTGTATGTGTTATAATAATGCATTACATACCAGGGTGCAAGGGAGTGAGTGGATAAAAAAACAAAAAACTTTTTTCAAATTAAAATTACTTATGACTCCCTATTATTCATTGACACAAAATATCAAAAGAAAATATATTACAATCAGTTATACAACTACATTATTTTTCTTCCTATTTTTTTTAATCACAATATATAATAATTTTGGCAAGGCTAAATGGCTGATCTTGCATAGCTTTAATGCAATATTTTAGCCATATTTTAGCCTGCTTTTCTGGCTCTTCAAATGGCTTTCCCACATTTTCGATAAATGGCTGTGTTATTGCCACATATATGTTGACACAGTTTGCAGAGTGATATGTTGCATCGTACAGTGACATTCTTTGTGAGCTCCTGCTCTGTGGTCAATTTGCTGCGGACCAATCTCTGTCTCAGGTTAGGCAGTTATTTGAATGCAAGTATGGGGGGTTGCAGGTATGACAAACTGCCATTTGCCACTGGCTTTCTATGTGCCAAACTGCTCTGCTCCCCTGGCTTACCGAGAAGCCTGCTTGTCAGCCTCCTACCACATGACTATGGCCCTGGGGTGTATGGCCCTTTAAAACCATTACTTGGTTTCATAGCCTTTTATTTGGATTGGTGCTGGCCCTTTAAAAACAGTCTATGGACATATTGAAACTTTTGGGACACTTTTTTCCGCCCCTTTGAATCCATGGGAAGGTGTGCCTCTTCCCCCCCCTTGACCCATTGTTCTCCAGCAGGGCGTTATCCCAGGGACACTGCCAAACCAGTTGGAACTGGCTGTTTTGTCCCTCTTCTGTCAAAATATGATTTCCACCTATCTCCTGAACCACTTAACCGATTCAAGTGAATTTTGAATATGTTTGTCCCCAAATTATGCTGGTTATAAAAATATAAGTTTATTAATATTGCATGTAAACTCACAAAGTTACAAAAATGGCATAAAAGTATGTTTTTTTTAGCTTGGAGATAATTGAGTTGATACAGTAATTAACTCAATTATCTCCCAAGCAGAGGGGAGGATTCTTGTTGTAAAAAGTGGGTGTGCTTATCCATGTGCCTTTATTTTATTGGTTGCTAAATTTACAGTTCCAGTGCCCCACAAGGTCCACGTGGGTGGTAACCTTGCTGGGAAAGTTGTATATAAGCAGGAATAAATGCTCATTGGAGTCAGTTTTTCTTCACCCTCAATCTAGAGTCCTGTCTCTTATTGAGGGTAACCAGGTATATCACTTCAAGGGATTGCTATGCTCTGTATGCTCCCTTGGATAATCAATTCTAAGCTCTTTTAAGAGCTTGTATCTGCTTCACTCTCTTGGAGGACAGGTTCACCCACTGGAGTCTGGAGCCTTGTCGTAGGTCCAGGGTGGGTAGGAGACAGTGAGACCCCAACCAAGCTATGGCGGTTTGTGGGGTCTGCAGTGGTTGTGGTGTCTGGAGGCAGGGCCGCCATCAGAAATTTTGGGGCCCCTGACAAAGCACAAGGTTTGGGCCCCCCCCTCCCTCCCTCCAGGGCCCGCACACGCCCTACCTGGTCCGCTGACAATGATGCAGGACTGAATGTGGTGTGTATAGTGGAAGTGAATTAGAATGTGTGTAATGGATGTAGTGTTTGTGTGTATTAGATACTGTTTGTACAGTGAATGCAGAGTGTGTGTTTGTGTAGCGGATGCATTGTGTGTACAGTTAATGCAGAGTGTATGTTAGTGTAGTGAATGCAGAGTGTGTGTCAGTATAGTGAATGCAGAGTATGTCAGTGTAATGAATGTAGTGTGAGTGTTAATGCAGTGAATGCAGAGTGTGTGTCAATTTGTAGTGAATGCAGAGTGTGTGTTAATGTGTAGTGAATGCAGAGTGTGTGTTAGTGTGGTGAATGCAGAGTGTGTTAATGTGTAGCGGATGCAGAGTGTGTGTTAGTGTAGTGAATGCAGAGATTGTGTTAGTGTGTAGCGGATGCAGAGTGTGTGTGTTAGTGTAGTGAATGCAGAGTGTGTTAATGTGTAGTGAATGCAGAGAGTGGGTTAGTGTGTAGCGGATGCAGAGTGTGTGTTAGTGTAGTGAATGCAGAGAGTGTGTTAGTGTGTAGCGGATGTAGAGTGTGTGTTAGTGTAGTGAATGCAGAGATTGTGTTAGTGTGTAGCGGATGCAGAGTGTGTGTGTTAGTGTAGTGAATGCAGAGTGTGTTAATGTGTAGTGAATGCAGAGAGTGTGTTAGTGTGTAGTGGATGCAGAGTGTTTGTTAGTGTAGTGGATGCAGAGTGTTTGTTAGTGTAGTGAATGCAGAGAGTGTGTTAGTGTGTAGCGGATGCAGAGTGTGTGTTAGTGTAGTGAATGCAGAGATTGTGTTAGTGTGTAGTGGATGCAGAGTGTGTGTGTTAGTGTAGTGAATGCAGAGTGTGTTAATGTGTAGTGAATGCAGAGAGTGGGTTAGTGTGTAGCGGATGCAGAGTGTGTGTCAGTATAGTGAATGCAGAGTATGTCAGTGTAATGAATGTAGTGTGTGTGATAATGCAGTGAATGCAGAGTGTGTGTAAATTTGTAGTGAATGCAGAGTGTGTGTTAATGTGTAGTGAATGCAGAGTGTGTGTTTGTGTAGTGAATGCAGAGTGTGTGTTAGTGTGTAGTGGATGCAGAGTGTGTGTTAGTGTAGTGAATGCAGAGAGTGTGTTAATGTGTAGTGAATGCAGAGAGTGTTAGTGTGTAGCGGATGCAGAGTGTGTGTTAGTGTGTAGCGGATGCAGAGTGTGTGTGTTAGTGTAGTGAATGCAGAGTGTGTTAATGTGTAGTAAATGCAGAGAGTGTGTTAGTGTGTAGCGGATGCAGAGTGTGTGTAAGTGTAGTGAATGCAGAGAGTGTGTTAGTGTGTAGCGGATGCAGAGTGTGTGTTAGTGTAGTGAATGCAGAGTGTGTTAATGTGTAGCGAATGCAGTGTGTGTGTTGTGTTAGTGAATGCAGCGTGTGTGTGTGTGTTGTGTTAGTGTATGCAATGTGTGTTGTGTTAGTGTATGCAGTGTGTGTGTTGTGTTAGTGTATGTAGTGTGTGTTGTGTTAGTGTATGTATTGTATGTGTTGTGTTAGTGTATGTATTGTATGTGTTGTGTTAGTGTATGCAGTGTGTGTGTGTTGTGTTAGTGTATGCAGTGTGTGTTGTGTTAGTGTATGTAGTGTGTGTTGTGTTAGTGTATGTATTGTATGTGTTGTGTTAGTGTATGCAGTGTGTGTTGTGTTAGTGTATGCAGTGTGTGTGTGTGTGTTGTATTAGTGTATACAGTGTGTGTTGTGTGTTAGTGTATGCAGTGTGTGTGTGTGTTGTGTTAGTGTATGCAGTGTGTGTTGTGTGTTAGTGTATGCAGTGTGTGTTGTGTTGTGTTAGTGTATACAGTGTGTGTGTTGTCATGCAGTGTGTGTGTGTGTGTTGTGTTAGTGTATACAGTGTGTGTGTGTGTTAGTGTATACAGTGTGTGTGTGTTGTGTTAGTGTATACAGTGTGTGTGTGTGTTGTGTTAGTGTATGCAGTGTGTGTTGTGTGTTGTGTTAGTGTATACAGTGTGTGTGTTAGTGTATGCAGTGTCTGTTGTGTAAATGTGTGATCTGGGGGGGAGGGGGAGGAAGGGGCATTTTAACATTAATTTTTAATTAATTGAATTAAATATTTCTCCCCCCTCCCTGCTTACCTGTATCCAGGGAGGGGGGAGATTCCATCTGTGGTGGTCCGGTGGGGCCCCCCCCCCGCTCCATGTTACCGTCCGCAGAAGGGGCCCAGGCAACACAGGAGCAGCTTCTCCTCCTCTCTTCTTTCTTCTAATAACTCTCGCGAGACCCGCGGAGCGTTGCCATGGTAACCGGGTCTCGCGAGCGTTATGAGAAGAAAGAAGAGAGGAGGAGAAGCTGCTCCTGTGTTGCCTGGGCCCCTTCTGCGGACGGTAACAGGGAGCCGGGGGCCCGCAGCTGCACCCATAGATAGCGATATTCGCTATCTATGTGTGCAGAGAAACAAAGTGGGGTCCAGGACTGCCAGAGCAGTCCGGGCCCCCCAGGGCCGCCGGGCCCATGACAACAGTCACGGTTGTCACCCCCTGATGGCGGCCCTGTCTGGAGGAGCATTTGGAGCCCTCTGGAAGTGCTAGGAGCATCCAGTAACGGAGGTACCCAGTCGGAGTGCCGGGCGCTACGTTACAGCAGGAAATATTTTTTTGAGTGTGGGTTCCTTCTAAATTAATAGTTGTAGCTCTTTAATAATTTTATGTAATCCTGAATGAGTCTTAACTAGCAGATTGGAGGTTAGGACAAACCCTAATACCTGATCGAAGTGAAATGATGCCTGTGCGGAAATCTACTGTGAAACCCGTAATTAGAAACTCAACTAGAGGAGGGCGAGAGTGAGTATTGAGGAAGACGCTGTAACAATCCCACAAACATGAGCCAAGACTTTATGAAGGGGTAAAACATTGTCTTTTATGGAAGCCACAGCTGACCTTTTATGCAGGTCCCCATGCAAGGGGCACTCTTCCATGGACCTGAGAGGGGACAGTAGTACAAAATAATCACCCAATGACATTGACTCTCAGGTCCAGGACACTCCCACATAAAACAGAATAATCCCTCCTCTGTAACTGTGAGATAATTGGGTTAAGTATTGTATTAAACTCAATTATCTCCAGGTACAGAAAATATTTACTTTTTTACAAAACTCACAAAATACTTTAAAATACATAAAGTCATATTTCGTATAACCGAACCCCCACAGTCTACAAATCCCTAGATAGCTTGGATCTGAGTGCCCAACATATCTGAAAAGCGATCAGATCCCACGAACATAGTCAAATCGCCACTGAGGATAAGATTTGACCGACCGCTCTGGAGATGTGCACAGAAATAGTTCCATAGCTTCAGGGGTAGCGGTTGGTCTAGTTTGAGAGTTTTTAGATGAAATAAAAAGGTGAAGGAATGAAGGGGAATGGGTCTCCTGGCTCATAGGGCAGTGTTTGTTCGTGAGATCCGACTATCTGTCGAACAGCACTCTCCTGGCTTGCCACAAAAAGAAACAGGCTTTTGGTATGTTTTCACCAGTGTTTGGGCCATCGCATGGCCATCTCAGAGTTCCAGGCATTCGATGACTAAGTCTCGCTGCCTGCTTTCCTGCAAAAAGATGGCCACTGTTTTCTCCACTACGTGGCGTTTGGTTATATGAACTGTGACCACACAAAGGGAGCACTGAATTCCTGTGGTTTGTTTGACTTTAATGAGAAAGGGGGGTGGTCGGTGTTCGGTACTTAGTCTCTTCGAATGAATGGGGAATAAAATATTAAAGAAATGTCTGAACGGAGTAGTGGAATTACTCTGGGGAAAGCAAAATAGGGGTTTTGTCACAGATGCCTCTTAGTGACAAAAGACAAGTATGAATACGGCACAGTAAGATTGTACCGTCTGTGTTCCCTAGCTTTGTACTACTGACAAGTCTCCTTCCAAAGGACAGGGGAACTTACTGTACAGATAATAACACTAGACGAGGAAACGTGCTGGAATGCAACTAGCGGTGTAACGCTGAGGGGATGGAAGTAAGGAGCATGATGTAGGGTACTACATGGGAGATTAAGACGTCCAAAGTCAGGATATTCTAAACATCACTAGTGTCAACAGTTGCTCATAAGGATGAAAGGATTGGAGCCATTATGGCCTGCATCCCTGTCATGCTATCTGTGTTTCCAGCTTCGGTGCCAACACAAGGTAGGGAAGCCCAGAGCTAAAAAACAGAGTCTATACAGCACAGTTTTCCAAGCCAAAAAAGGGAATGGCATGCCTTTATGTTGAAACTCGGGAGTGGCCATTTTTCGTATAGCCGAACGCATGGCAGCGGCCATCTTAAACTGCCAAACGGCCAGCGGTGTTCATCTACAAAACTCTGGTACTGAAAACGGACACTTTTCTTCACAAACACCGCTGAAGTCGCCGACCCCCCTTCTCATGCATTCATTCATTTATCCGAACGCCGGTTCATTCGGTACTTTGACTGAGTGAACAGTGCTACCCCAGATAGCTATGCCATGGAGCCAATTCGTATAATGAAAGACTATGTGAAAGACTTTGGCTCCATGGCAATTGAACTATATGTATGTGATCTGAGCGTCATTCGGTAATAATGTGCGCTCAGATCTAAGCTATCTGGGGATATGTTGAATGTATATGTTTTATGCAGTAGTTATAACATTGTGTATTTTTATGTATTTTATTGCCATGTGTATCATGGAGATTTGCCTCTATCCTAGGAGATAATTGAATAAATTCCCAATTATCTCCAGTAGAGAGAGGAGGGATTACAATGTGCAAGTGGGAGTGTTTACTGTTAAACTGTTTCTATTGGTCAGTGTACAATATGTGTCCCAGTTTTCCATCAGGTCCCCTAGGGGAGTGTCCACTGGGTTGAAGACCTGCATAAATAATGTGCAGGTAGCCCAGATTACACAGATCATCTGCTGACTCTCAATACAGAGCCTTGTAGGGGGGTTTTACTATTTGGCTGTCTGGAGTGTAAACCTATTCGTATGTTTTTTTCTGGTTCGGCTGTTTGCAGTATTCGTATGGTTTGGAGTATTTGTATGGTTCCTGTTCAGCTGATTGGTGTCTTCGGTAGCTGCCTTTATATTTGGAAGGGCAATATCTACTAAACGGCTTTTAACCCCATTTATGCCCGGGGTACAGACAGCATGATTATTGCACAGGTGTGCCTTAGGCTGGCCACAATAAAAGGCCACTCTAAAATATGCAGTTTTTTTTTTTTTTCATATTGATGGTTTTTATTTTTCAATGCAAGGTAGCAAGGGATACAGAAGGAAGAAAAAGGGGGATGTGATGTATGACAGAAAAATATTGTTCATTTGACAAGTCTTCACAAAAGTTTGTACATAGATTGATACATAGGTCAATACATAGATTTTTACCTGGATTATTACATGGGTTGTTGTCTGGGTCATTCTTTTATCTCCAGGTTTGACCCTATGTGTCTATATGGGTGTGCGTTCATGAGGGCACAGTTTTGGACAGATAATATGTACAGTAGGGGATCTGAATACGTGAATAATTACATAAGTGTCTCAACACTATAGGAGGATATACACAGTATCAAGTTTCCTTCAGATGCAAAGGTAAATATAAAAGTAAATATATATATACAGTTAAAATAATTCTTATTTTAAAGTAATTCTCAAGTATTCTATCATCCTAAGTGAATGTCCATCCTCTATAGTCGAAGGTATACGGCTAGTGGGTATGATAGGTGGTTGTGTAATCCTGTATAGTATAATAAAGCTTTGTGTGTATGTAGTTCTGTCTTAGTTTCTACGGTGTCAAATCTACTGTTGTTAGGTTAGGGTTTCTGTATTATCATTCGGTGAGCGTGTCGAGAGTCATGAATCATCTCAGGTGATTTGCTGATTATATATGTCAAGCCATGGTGACCATGTCTCTTCCAATTTTCTCTTCTTCTGGTATGATTCAGAGGAGAGTACCTCAAATCTGTAATATTGTTATATGTTTTCCATTAATTCTTTGTTGGTAGGACAGTATGTGCTTTTCCAATGTGTTGCTAAAAGGTTCCTGGTTGCCAAAATTAGCAAAGTAGCGATTTTTTGATTTCCTTTGCCCATGAATCTGGGAATAGTAGTAGCAGACCCACCAAAGGTGGGATAAAATGGACAGTAGGTGTCAATTTGTTTAGTGGGTTTTGAGCATGTGTCCATAGGGGTTTGATATCTGCACATTCCCACCATATGTGGGACATATTGCCTTCTGAGGTTTTGCATCTCCAACATAGAGAGCTGACATTGGGGAATATGGTGTGTAGTCTGTGTGGGGTGAGATACTATCTGTATACCACTTTTTTATGTGCTTCTACATGAGATCCGTAGGATGTAATACCTCTTAGGGCTAATAGAGATTTGAGCCATTGTTCGTTTGAGAGTTTGGGCATCTTCTCCTTTCCCCATTGTGTTATGTACTTGAAAGTTCGAGGTGGGGCTTGGTCTCGTAAATTTTTGTAACACAAGGACAAAGTTTTAGGTTTGGTAGGGGCAGAGTGGCATCTCTTAATCAGCGACTGTGTCAGATTGTTGGATATGGTCGTAGGTCTTGGTGTCGTTGCTACTTTAGTAAGGATGATGCTTTTTAGTTGTAGATATGTAAAAAGAAACGAGTTTGGTAGTTGATACCGCTGTTGCAGATCCGGGAAGGGCAGTATTTCTGAGTTAGCGCATAGGTCCTGGATTTGGGTCACTCCCTTGGATGTCCAGGGTTTCAGCAATAACCAAGGTGAGATCTCTTCCAGGGCTCTTAATGGAGCATGGATACAAAATTTATTTTCATCTGTGGTGGGCAACCTCCAGTTGTCCCAAATTCGTAATGGCAGAGCAGTAGTGGGATATAATGTGGACAGATGCGGTCTAAAATCTTTAGGGGACCATAGTATGTTCATTAAAGGTCTGGGGTATATCACTTCGTGTTTCATATCCACCCACTGGAAGGTGTGTCTGGGTGCATGGAGTTTGATGGCTTGTTCTAGGATGACTGCTTTGTAGTATGTTATCAGTTTCAGGAATCCCAAGCCTCCATCTGTCGGTGTTAGGTGTAGGAGGGAAAGGGGGAGGCGTGGTTTTGCTTTGCCCCATAAGAATTTATTAAATGTGGCTTGGGTAGATTTGAACACCTGTGGTGGTATTTGCAAAGGTAACATTCTAAAGATATATAGTAATTTCGGTAATACCATCATTTTAGTAGCATGTAGTCTTCCTAGCCATGATAGGTGAACCTCTTTCCATTTCTGAAAGTTAGAGGTGCATACATGTATTAGTGTATTATAGTTTAAGGACACCATAGTTTGTTTGTGGCGTGCAAGTTTTACTTCCAGATATGTGATGAATTTATGCCTCCAGTCAAACAGGTGGGTAAGGCGTAGTTCTTGGACATGTTGTGCTGGTATGTGGATCGGGAGTGCTTGTGTATTTCATTTGTTTAATCTATAGTATGAGACACTGCTGTAGTTATCCAAAAGTTGCAAGAGTTTTGGAAGGGAGGTCTGAGGTTCGCTCAGGGAGAGTAAAATGTTATATGCGAATATGGCTAAACTGAAACTTTTGCTCTTGATTTGGATGCCTGAAATTAGTGGGTCTTGCCTAATTTTATAGGCTAGTGGTTCTAGTGATAGGATGAAGAGAAGGGGAGACAAAGGGCAACCTTGTCTTGTTTCATTTGTGAGATTAAAGGGCGATGAAAGGAAACCCAAGTGTGAGACCCTGGCTGTAGGGTTACTGTATAGTGCCATAATCCCTTCTACCAGTTCCTGTGGAAATTTATATTTGATTAGTATGGAGGTCCAGTTAAGCTGATCAAAGGCCTTCTCTGCATCGAAGGCTAGGAGAAGGCCCTTGGTGATTTCTGTAACCGCACCCCCAGGCATAAAAGGGGTTAACAGACGTTTAGGAGATATTCCTTTCCAGATATACAGGCAGCTACTGTAGACACCAATCCACTGAAGCGGAGAAGCATATGAATGCTCTCAAACATACGAATGCTGTAAACAGCCAAATAGGAAAAACCATACGAATAGGTTTACACTCCTAGCAGTCGAACTGGAACAGCATACAACAAGTCCCGCCAAGAATGAGACAAGGCTCTGTTTTGAGGGTCAAGCAGGAACAGCCAGGGCTCTGGGTTTATTGTTCTTATATCCACATTCTTACACATTAGTACCACCCACAGTGTTTTGTAAAACAACCAATAAACATGCAGTATACTCAGACACAAAATCATCCCCTCTGTCTGTGATACAATTACCTTACAAAATGGGTTAATGTAATTATCACAGGCAGAGAAATACAGTTTTTCCACATTATTCATAACTTTACAAGTATACATCACATGCACATAAAACTTAAATTTTCAGAATCAGCATACATACTAGCAAAATACAAACATATGTCAAAATCATCCAAATTGGTCCATTGGTTCAAAAGATAGATCGAAGTCCTTTGTGACCAAATGAAGCATGGCTTTTCTGCCCAAAACCAGTTCCACAGAGTCTTCTATCCTGGAGATAATTGGGAAGTAATCCAATTATCTCCAAGGACAGAGGCAAAACAACATTGAACACATGGTAACAAAAGACATACAAATACACAAGGTTACATTTATTACATAAAATACAGACATGCAACATATCCCCAGATAGCTTAGGTCTGAGCGCACATTATTACTTAATGGCGCTCCGACCACACACATACAGTTCAATTGCCATGGAGCCAAAGTCCTTTTATTACACAAATAGGCTCCATGGCATAGCTATCTGGGTTAAATGAGTTCATTCAGTAAATCTGAGAATCTACCGAACGTCAGGGCAGAAATACATGAATAGACCTTTCTGCATAGGAAAATAAAGTATTTAAATGCCGGTCCATAGTCAAAAGGCAGCAGGCAGGCAACCAGGCTCCTCCAATGCACAGTGGCGAGATTGGTCTCGTCACATTTTCTTTTTCCATGTATGATAGTATATTGAGTATTTTCCTAGTGTTGTTGGAACCCTGACTCCCTTTGATAAATCCTGATTGATCATTATGTACAATGCGTGGGAGTATATTAGATAATCGGTTTGCAATTAGTTTGGCATATATTTTGGTGTCACAATTCAGTTAAGAGATAGGCCTGAAGTTTGGGCAGTGTGTGGGAGGTTTCCCGGGTTTCGGTAAAGTAGATATATGGGCGGTAAGCATCTCCGGGGGCATGTGGCCTGTTTGAAAACAATGGTTAAAAAGGGTAGTCATGAAAGGTGCTAATATGTGTTTAAATGTATGGTAATATAGAGTGGTGAACCCATCTGAACCAGGGGATTTGTGTTTCGGTAATTGTTGGATGGTGTGTAGGATTTTTTGGGTCGTAAATGGTTGTACTAGCCCTTGGCTCTCTTCGGTCGTTAGATTTGGGAGGTGTACATCTCTTAAGAAGGCGTCTATGTCTGCTTGCGTAAGGTTGTGGGATAGTTCATCTTTGTGTAAGTTGTAGGTTTGCTATAGTAGTTGTTGAATTTCTTCAACTATATCTTGTAGGTTGGTGAGTTTATGGTCATCTTTAGCGTGTAGATATGCAATTTTGGTGGCTTGGGTTCTAGCTTTGAGTTGGGACGCCAATACTTTTCCTGCCCTATTGCCCTCTTTAAAGAATTTGTGTTTTACCTTCATTAGAAGGTAAGTGGTTTTGGCAAGTTCTATATCATGCAGACGAGTTTGTAATTGGAGAATCCGTTTCGTGATGTCATGGGATGGTGAAGTCTTGTTGGTATGAGTAAGTGCCATGAGTTCAGTGATTGTGTATTCCAGTTTTCTTGTCTTGTTGTTATGGCTGGAGTGTTTGATAAACTGTCCCCTGAGAACCGCCTTGTGTGCTTGCCATAGGGTGTCTATACCTATTTCTCCCGTGTTATTCATGGAGAAGTAATTTTTCATCTCCCTACGGATCTGTGGGATCAGTGTAT
>OW240914.1:11866945-11887488 GCA_933207985.1 Pelobates cultripes | reverse complement strand
GGTGCTTTGTAGAGTGTGCTCTGTGAGATTTAGTGGTTTTTTTAAGTGTAGAGGAGGAGGTGGTATCCAAGTTGGGGTCTAAGATGAAGTTTGTATCTCCTCCAACTATGATGTCACCAAATATATGTGCATTTGCTAACGTAAGGATCTTGTCTAAGAAAATATGTTGGTCGGTATGAGGTACATATATATTAATGAAGGTATACTGGTTGTTGTTGATTATGCATTTGAAAAGGAGAAATCTCCCATCTTTGTCACTTATCTTTTTTATTAGTTGGAAAGAGACTTCTTTGTCTTATATGTGCTGTGATATCCTATAGGAAAATGTTTGGAAGAAAATTTTGGGTAGTTTGTTGTTTGGAAATATGTCTCTTGATAAAAGGCCACATGGGCCTTATTATTTTTCACTTCCTGGAGTGCTATTCTCCGTTTATGTGGGGAGTTCAAGCCCTTGACATTAATTGATATAATATTAAGCGTCATGGTTCAGGGGAGATTAGGAGCTGTGGGTTGCTGTGGCATTGTACAGTGTGCCCAGTTTACTAAAATGGCTTGGACGCCCGTTTGGGTTTGGGGTTGTAAATGCATTTTCCATGTATGGTCTAGTAATCTATATGGTCTCTGGGTCAAGACTGCCCACCTTTTGTAGTGAAGTCATGTATGAGGTGGATGTTGATCATACTTTGAGAATCTATCATTGGGTCATGGGAAAATCATAGTAGGGAGAGGAGAAATAGTAACAATGATAACATAAAACAAAAAGCAAACTATATACAATGTTGAGGTCTCCATCTCGAGACCTGGTTGTCTTAGCTGCCAGCAGGCAATAAAGTGTACGTGCATATTACAGTTAGTCTAGAAACCTATAGCAAAAGTATAAAATTTTTTGTTGTTGGCATATTCCTTGCACTGCTGCAATCTATAATGAATGCGGCTGCAAGGCTTATTTTCCTGTCCGGTCACACCTCCCACGCCTCCACGCTCTGTCAGTCCCTGCATTGGCTTCCAATTCAACATTCTGGCACTTGCTTACAAATCCCTACATAATGCTGCTCCAACATACCTATCCTCCCTCATACACAAGTATGTCCCGTCAAGACCCCTGCGCTCAGCCCAAGACCGACGCCTATCCTCTGCCCGGATCCCCACCTCTGATGCTCACCTTCAAGACTTCTCAAGGGCTGTACCTATTCTGTGGCACTCCCTTCCCTCCTCAATCAGACTTTCACCCAGCCTCCACTCCTTAAAAAAATCTTTGAAAACTCACTTCTTCATTAAAGTGTATCAATTAAACTGTCAGCAGGTTTCTCATTCCCCACCCCATGACTCCGTTCCTGCACCTGTCAAAAATGACCTACAAACTATTTAATTCCCCTACTTTAACCCTTTGTGTCACTATACCCCACTCCCTCTAACATGTAAGCTCATCGAGCAGGGTCCTCAACCCCCTCTGTTCCTGTACATCAGTGGTCTAATCTCAATTATGTGTCTGTTAGTCCACCCATTGTACAGTGCTACGGAATTTGTTGACGCTATATAAATAATAAAATAATAATAATAATTCCTAACTATGTCAAGGCATTATATACATATTCAGTTTAGTACTAGCCTAACAACCGTAGGATCTTAGACATTATCTAATATAACACCTTTTCTAACAGTAGGGTTAACTTCAAATCTATTCAGAGAGTAATCGATAATACATATATAAAGGCAAAGGTACAGTCTGTGAGGTTTGGAGATATCACCATAGGGCATCTAGGGCCTGTGTGCTATAATTGTGCATGAGTCACTTATCTGTAGCTGCAGTTTTCCAATTGTGGGGGATCTTCATCGGAGAAGTAGATTTGGCTTTTGGATGTTGTCCCAGTGGAGGTCTCTTTTGTTATGATTTTTCATTCTGTTAGTAGTTTTTCTCCGTCTTCTGGGCTAAGTATATGGTGTTCCACGCCATTTCTCCTCACTAGGATTTTTGTTGGGAAGCCCCATTTGTATGGAATGTCCGCTGTGCGAAGAGCTCTTGTGACTTGCATAAACGTTTTCCTTGTTGCCAGTGTGGTAGCTGACAGGTCTGTGTATAGCTGTATATTCTTGTATTCTTCTGGAAATACTTGTATTTTTCTGGCTGCTTGCACTAGTGACTCCTTAGTTTTATAGTAGTGTACCCTAGTAATTGTATCTCTCGGTAGAGTGGATGTCAGGTTTTTTGGTCTCGGTAGTCACTGAATCCTGTCCAACAGGAGGGCTGATTCTGGAATTTCTGGTAGTAGCATTTTGAACATTGCTATTGTGACTGTCTCCAGGTCAGCCGGCTTAATGTCTTCTGGGATCCCGCAGATGCCAATATTGTTCCGCCTATCCCTGTCTTCATGAACAGCAAGTTTGAGTAGTATGGATTTTAGTTTAGTGTCCACAGTTTCATAGGCCGCAGCCATGTTGTTATGTGCGGATATGAGTTCTTCTGTCTTTGTTTCTAAATAGTCAGTGCACTCTCCGAGTGCTTGAACATCTGACCTTATTTCTTTAGCCAGTTTGGCGAAGTCTGCTTGCAGGAAAGTTTGTAGTTTCAGCATCATTTTTTTGATTGAGGAGTCTGTGGCTGGGATTATTTTCGTCGATATGGATGTTTCATTGCTCTGGCCGGAGCTCGATGCTGGTGAAGCAGGTCTGTCGGCGCCATCTCGTTGAGGGGGTCTCCTGGTGTGCTAAGATCGTTTTTCACACTGTCTGTTTAGTATAATCGCTGTATTTGTCTGACTCTCTCTGGGAGCTGATCGTTCACACGTCCATCTTCTTGAATGGTCAGGCCATGCCCCAATATGCAGTTTTATCACACAGCACAATACCACAGATGTTGCATGTTTTGAGGGAGCGTGCAATGTGCATGCTGACTGCAGGAATGTCCACCAGAGCTGTTGCCCATGAATTGAATGTTCATTTCTCTACCATAAGCCATGTCCAAAGGCGTTTCAGAGAATTTAGCAGTACATCCAACCGGCCTCACAACTGCATACCGTGTGTAACCACACTAGCCCAGGACCGCATACCGTGTGTAACCACACTAGCCCACATCCAGCATTTTCACCTCCAAGATCAATGAGCTTACATGCTAGAGGGAGTGGGGTATAGTGACACAAAATGTAAGGAAAAGTAGATTGGTATAGTAGTTTTCACTGAAGACAGTGTTGTTGTTTTTTCAAATGACAGTTGCAAGATAGTAATCTGTTGGGAGCCATTAACAATTTAATTGATACGCTTTTGAGAAAAAGTGAGTTTTTAATGATTTTTTTTAAGGAATGAAGAATGGGTGAGCTTCTAACGGAAAACGGAAGGAAGCTCCACAGCAACGGTCAGCGCTAGAGAAATCTTGAAGGCAAGCATCAGAGGTGGGAGTACAAACAGAGGATGAACGTAGGTCTTTGGCAGAGCGAAGGGGCCTTGACATACTTGTGTATTAGTGAGGATAGATAGGTTGGAGTAGCATTATGAAGAGATTTGAAATCAAGAAGCAGTATTATATATTGAGCCCTATATCTTACAGGAAGCCAATGCAGAAACTGACAGAGGGGTGAGCTGTGGGAGGTGCAGGTGGACAGGAAGATGAGCCTCGTCACCGCATTCATAAAAGACTGCAAGTTAGGAGCACTTAAAACCACCGAGAAGTGGCTTGCGGTAGTCAAGGCGAGATAGGACAGTGGCATGGGCCAGCACTATAGCCGCATCTGGCGTTAAGTAGGGGCAGATGGGCGAAATGTTTTTGAGATGGGAATGGCAGGATTTCATGATTGACTGGACATGAGGGGTAAAGGAGAGGTCAGAGTCAAAGAGAACACCTAGGCAGTGAGCCTGTGTGGTGGAGCTGTTGATAGCATCATTAACGTGAAAGAAAACAGAAACAGGAGTAGCAACACTTGAGGAGGAAAGATCAGAAGTTCTGTTTTGGACAAGTTGAGCTTAAAGAAGTGGGCAGCCGTCCAGTTAGCAATAGCAGAGAGGCAGTCAGAGACACTAGTGAAAAGGGGCAGGGAGAACAGGGGGGGACAGATAGATTTGTGTGTCATCTGTATAGAAGTGATAATATTAGCTGAATCTGTGTAAAATGCATGCATTTCTTATATATTGTCACATATTACTAGTACAGACACATTAGCTTCATACAATAATACAGTGTAACTGGCAAAACCAAACACAAATTGTATTTTTAAAAATAGATATTCCCTACCAGAAATTAATTTTACATTTTAAATTTAATGGGTTTTCTACAAGACCCCATTGTAAGAGTGAGTTGAACCAAAGTCCAGATGCATCAAAAATATATTTTATGGCATGATAAGGAGGCTGGTAGTTTAACAATATCCCTTGAAGTTTGACATTCATTCTTGATGGCTTGACCATAGAGATAAGACAATTTGACATCATTAGCATCACAAAATTAAATTAACCTCTTAGACAAAGTGGTAGATGGAATTAGTGATGAGAATTATTGTGATGCTACAACGACATCTACTGATCAATGTATATTAAATGATCATTAGCATAAAGTACACTTACCTAATCCCATTGGTCACTTTAAATAAGTGACGTACAGAAATTCAAGATAAGGGATTCTTTAAAAATGAGAACACAACACTGTTAGGGGAAGAGAGAATAGAGAAAAAATAAATAAAAGAAAAATCCAGGGTCGAATCCAGAAGGTGGGATGCAAGATTTATGAGATCATCAAAGCATCAGATCAGACCAGACAAAGGAACACACTCTGGACACACCTAACACTCTGTCTTTCCAACTGAACTTCTGAGACTTGGAAAAATAAATTATCACCTCCTTTCCAAATGAATTTCTTGGTTGGCCAAATCAATTCTGACTTAGAAATTTACAACACTACCATTCTATATTTTCACTCAATTACTCTATTTAAACTCTTACTCGCATTCACCATCCATGGTATTATATCTTCAAGCCTAAAAATTTTTCTACCAGGGAATTGTTACTAAAAGCAGAAATATACCCAAGAAATGCTGATTAGATATCAAACTTTTGGGGATTTTATATCATTCAAAATTCATTGTGCAGGTGAACAAGAATATATAAAATTGCTGGTAAATTGACAGGTTTTGCATATCAAGCTATTATCCAGAGATATAAGTGAATTACTTGCAGCAATTAATTTGAAATATTATTTATTTTACAGAATTTCTTGATGGCTTCTTTGATGTCTCTATTCCTTAGACTGTATATGATTGGGTTAATCATAGGAGTCACCACAGTGTACAATAAAGATATACATTTGCTGACAGTTAATGACTTTCCTTTGGCAGGAACAAGGTAATTCCCAATCACTGTCCCAAAGAATATACAAACCACAGTCAGGTGGGAGCTGCAAGTAGAGAATGTTTTCCACCGTCCACTTGTGGTGGAGATCCGAAAGACTGCCTGGATAATGTACACATAAGACCCTGTAATAATCAGAAAAGGGAAAAGAATAATAAAGATAGACCAGATGTATATGTTCACTTGAAGATCATAAGTGTCTGAGCAGGAAAGCTCCATTAGTGGGACAAGATCACAGAAAAAATGGTCAATAATATTTGGCCCACAAAAATTAAGCTGAGTTATTGATAACATCTCAGTCAAAATCATACAAAGAATTAAGATCCAAGAAAAGATAATCATCTTAATGCAGACCACAGGGTTCATTAGAGTACTGTATCTCAATGGTTTACAGATAGCCAGATATCTGTCATAAGCCATTATGGAGAGAACAAAACATTCAGAAACTTCAGAGAAAGCATAAAAAGAAAATTGAGTCAGGCACCCAGAAAAAGACATAGTGCCACCTTCGTTATATGTAATATAAAGTGTGTTGGGGACAATAACTGTGGTCAGAAGTAAATCAGAAATGGACAAGTGTGTTAGGAAGAAGTACATGGGAGACTGGAGACTGCTATCTGTTACCACCAGCCAAATAATCAGAAGGTTTCCACATACAGTCACAAAATAAAAAATAAGGAAGAAAAATAAAATCAATATCTTGAAACTTTGTAAATTCTGAAATCCAAGCAGGAGAAATTCAGTGATGATGGTCTTGTTTATGGCATGCATTGCACTGGGGAAAAAAAGAGAACACATTTTGGTGTGAAAATTTTATTTCCACTTTTTGATTGAAAGCAGAGATTGGTGTATAGTTTTAAAGCTAATGATATCTAAATATAGAAAACAATATATTAAAGTGACTCTGTCACCTAAGAATATTTCAAAGATTAATTACTTAACTCTGTATTATTGTTGATAAAACCTAATAAAAAGTTTTGTATATTTTAACATATATTTGTAAGTTGTATCTTGCACCTAGTCCTTCCTAGGATTCATCTCTCTCTGATTGTTCTTTAATTGGGTTATTCACCATATGGACAAAATCCAGTAAAAATGACTGAATTCCAAACTGGCAATTCTTATATTTACCAAAAACAAAATGCAGTCGGAATTCGGTCAAAATTGGCCCCTTTTCAACTGAATCTGATACAAATATAAATTTTAATTGATTCTCATTTTAATAAAATGTGGGATCAAACTGATCCAGCCTGATGCACATTAACAAATTATCAGGGACTTGTTTTCATGCAATAGCAGCCAGCAGGTATATAATTATAACAATTCCCAAATCCTTCTCGTGTGGGGTTATCCCTAATTAACTACCTTTTAGGGTGTAACTTGCTTGTGCAATCTTGACCCCGAAGTGCATAACTTTGCATTTCTCTACATTAAATTTCATCTGCCATTTTAGTGCCCATTCCCCCAATCTAGCCAAATCCCTCTGCAGCAAAGCAATATCCTGCTCACATTTTATTACTTTACAAAGTTTTGTGTAATCTGCAAACACTGATACATGGCTTACAATGCCTATTTCAAGATTATTTATAAATATATTAAATAGAAGTGGTCCCAAAACAGAACCCTAAAGGGACACCACTTACTACTTTTGTCCAGCCTGGCAATGCAAGATTTAATTGTGTACAATGGCCGTCGCTTTCTAGCCAGCCACCAAATTTAAAAAATTTACTGTTGTTAGCGGGTGGGGCTATGTCATAAAGTAAAATGAGGTGCATCTGGCAGGGGCTATTAAAATATTCATGAAAGAGGACCTAGGTTCCCTCCACAGTTCCCACACATTTGTTGTTGGTGGGGGACATAATAATAATATGATAGGTAGGACCCAACGCTTGTTGTGGTCCTAAGATTAACAGTAAAGTGAGAGGAACTAATGGGTAATTAAAATTGGTGCTGTGTGAATCCACAAATTCTCTACTTGGTGTAAAGCACCGATTTGAATCTGAACACCAAATGCATCCAGGTGATTGCTCAGATCATACTGAAACACTGCACATACATGCACAGTGTATCTTGACCACTCCAAAATGCTGTACAGGACTATTCATTAAAGTAAGAATTAAAAGCGAATTTAAAATTTAAGGCAAGAGTAGTGAAACTAAATGCATAGCTTACTTAATATAATAATATTTTTTCTAGTTCAGCAACTCTGGCCTCTTTAAATTTGCTTACTTGAGTGATAGGACAGATAGATAGATAGATAGTTGGACGGACAGACAGGACATATTTCTAAATGATTTATTATAATGTTCTATAAGCATAATGTATATGTTTGGAAATTAATTTGCAAAATTTTAAGGATTGGTTGCCATTTTACAAGTACATCATGTATTATTTAATAGAATTATAAAGAAATAAAATAATACTCACCAACATTTATTTTTTTCTGTCTTTTTTTTTATATATATTTTTCACAATGGAAGTCTTTTGAATTTATCCATCTCATCCAGGTATAATCAGTACCATTATCTCTCAATCTGGGAGGTTTGTTCACATACACTGTGATCCAGAGGCTGCCTCACATCAAATCACTGGTTAATGCTAGAAGACTTACTTAAAGAACCAACATTAATGGCATCTAACACTGAAATGGAACAGAACAATCTCTGTGTGAGACTCACCTAGTATTTATTGGTTTATAATGCTGCTGTTTGGTTGATACTGTCAGTTTAAACATGTGTCAATCCTATAGGGAATTCACAATGTTCCCTGGAGCAAAGCAGCTATTACAGAAAATAATATCCTGAGAAGGTAATTATTTAGTTTTTTTTTTTTTTAATAAAGAAACAGTTCATTATATCATTTTGCTCAATTTTCTTTTAAATAATCAGTTGCTAATTATTGAATTATTTCAATAAAGTCAATGGTGTCTTCATGAAAATTATGATCCAAATAAAATACTTTGCTGATGTTACATAGTTACATAGTTACATATCTGAAAAGAGACTTGCTTCCATCAAGTTCAGCCTTCCTCACATGTTTTTGCTGTTGACCCAAACCAAGGCAAAAAAAAAAAACTAGTTTGAAGCGCTTTCAATTTTGTAACAAACTAGGAAAAAATTCCTTCTTGATCCCAAAATAGCAGTGAGATGTCTCCTTGGATCAAACAGCTAGTACCACACTAATTAGAAATTATATCCATGTATGTTATGTTTTTGCAAGTATTTATCTAATTGCAGTTTACACATCTGTATGGACTCTGATAAAACCACCTCTTCAGGCAGAAAAACCTTTTCTTTGCCTTAGATGAAATCTCCTTTCTTCCAGAATAAATGTGTGAACTTGTGCCCTATGTATAGCCTTGTTTATGAATAGATTTCCAGACAATGGTTTGTACTGGCACCTAATATATTTGTATAATGTTATCATATCCCCTCTAAGGCGCCATTTTTCCAAAATGAAGAGATTTAAATTTTTTAACCTTTCTTCATAACTAAAATGCTCCATTTCTTTTTTCAATTTTGTAGCTCGTCTCTGCATGTTTTCTAGTGCCATGATATCCTTCTTTAGAACAGGTGCCCAAAATTGCACAGCATATTCAAGGTGTGGTCTTACCAGCGATTTATAAAGAGGCAAAATTATATTATCATCCTGAGAATGTATAACCCTATTTATACATGATAAAACCATACTGGCCTTAGCTACTGCAGATTGACATTGCATATTGCTGCCTAATTCCCAAATCCTTCTCGTGTGGTTATCCCTACCATAACTACCATTTAGGGTGTAAGTTGTTTGTGCATTTTTGACCCCAAAGTGCATAACTTTGCATTTCTCTACATTAAATTCCATCTGCCATTTTAATGCCCAGTCCCCCAATCTATCTTAATCCCTCTGCAACAAAGCAATATCCTGCTCACATTTTATTACTTTTCAAAGTTTTGTGTCATCTGCAAACACTGAAACATGGCTTTCAATGCCTAGTTCAAGATCATTTATAAATATGTTAAATAGAAGCTGTCCCAAAACAGAACCCTGAGGGACAGCACTTACAACTTTTGCCCAGCCTGAAAATGTACCATTAATGACAACTCATTATCCTCTATCCTTAAGCCAATGTTCTACCCAAGTACAAGGATATTCATCTAGACCAATTTCTTTTACTTTGAAGACTAACCTATTGTGAGGAAGCATATTAAATGCCTTGGCAAAATCCAAGTATATCACATCCACTGCAACACCCTGATCTATACTTCTATGTACTTCTTCGTAGAATGCAATTATTATTATTATGATATTTAATTATCAATTAGGTTAGATATCAATTAGGTTAGTTTGACATGAGCTATGTTTCATAAAACCATGTTGATTATTGCTAATAACAAAGTTCTTCCCAATGAATTCCTGAATATTATCCCTTAATAGCCCTTCAAATATTTTCCCAGTCACAGAAGTTAAGCTCACGGGTCTATAATTTCCAGGCACGGATTTTGAAGGCAAAAAAAAAAAAATGAAAAACCAAAAAGGGTACCAAATAAAATAAATAGATAAAGGTTGTATATAACCAAACACCAAATAGGTGAATAATAAAAATATACAAATTTTATACAACCTGAGACAACAATACAACGTATTCTGCAAAATAAATAAAAATATTAATGGTTTAGTATGTAAGATAAATATCAAGGTGAGGGTGGTAGAGAACCCACTAAATGGATGTGTATTCAGGCATGGATGGATTCTCTTCAGATAAAGTCTTCTTAATGGCTCAGAGCAGGGGTTCTCAACGTTAGTCCTCAGGACCCCCTACCAGTCCAGGGTTTAGGGATTACCTGGGTGTGTCTAAGGTGTTTAGAAAAAGAAAAAAAAAAAAACACCTTAGAGTCTAAGGTGTTTTTTTCCCCCTTTTTCTAAACACCTTAGACACACCCAGGTAATCCCCAAATCTTGGACTGGTAGGGGGTCCCAAGGACTGGGTTGAGAACCCCTGGCTCAGAGTAACAAAAATAAGAAAAATATAGTGCAGATGGTATTAAACTGTAACACATTTATTGCACAACATTGCACTTACAGGATATCAGACAAAATAAAGCATAGCTCCACAACCAGTGTGATATCCAGACTTCAAAGGCTAGCAGGAAGCTCCAGAGTTACACAAGTGGGGTGGTAGATATTCAATGTAATATATAAATAAAATAAAAATTTAAATAAAGTACATAAATTCTAAAAAAAACAAAAATGAAAGTGTAGGTACACTAAAAACTGAAACGGGGGTGTTAGTTAATGAAGACCAGGAAAAGGCAGGAATTTTAAATAACAATTTCTCCTCCTTATATATTAAGGAAGAACCCATGACAATTGATGTGCAAATGATTGCTACTAAAAACTTGCAGAATAATTGTAATTGGTTAACTCAAGACAAGGTGCTGCAGCAACTAAAGAAAGTTAATATAAACAAAGCTCCAGGGCCTGACAGTATCCATCCACGTGTACTTAAGGAACTAAGTGTAGAAATAAGTGAACCTCTGTTTTTAATCTTTCAAGATTCTTTTCTTTCAGGAAGTGTTCCGGAGGATTGGAGGAAGGCAGATGTGGTTCCTATATTCAAAAAGGGTTCAAAATCCTTGCCTGGAAATTATAGACCTGTGAGCTTAACTTCTGTGGCTGGTAAAATATTTGAAAGGTTATTAACCCCTTAAGGACACAGCTTCAGAAGCTTGACTTACGCTTAATGACACAAGCAATTTTTGCATTTTCTTGCTGTTTGCGTTCAACTGCAATTTGCATCTCTCTCATTTATTGCACCGACACATATTATATACTGTTTTTTAAAGGACAGAAAGGGCTTTAATTTGATATAACATATATATATATAAATGCTTACTTATTATAAAAAAAATACAGAAAAATGCAAAAAAAATGAAAAATATTGTTTTTTTTACAGTTTTTGCAATAATAATGTGTGCATAATTAGTGCAGGTTAAGGAAAGTAATTAAAAATAAATTTATTTATTTGTTCTGATTTACAGAATATATAATGTGTCTGGGATTTTAAGTTTTTTTGGTAGTTACAGGTCACAAAGCACAAGGAGTAAAATAAACTTTTAATGTGGAGCGATTTTAGAATTTGGTATGTTTGTCTTGTAAGCTTAATAGCCATAAAAGAAAACAAAATTGCCACACAAAAGTATATATTTATATAAAGTAGACATCACGGGCTATTTACCTAAGGTTGTTTTGACACTTTCTACGTAGCCATTTCACCGCCAACCTCTGCTAAATATTGGAGTAAAATTGTGTTCTTTTTGGTTTTTGGCACACAAACTTATAACAGAGAAATTCTCGTGTATATTTTGTAAAGTTGGTGTGTGCTGTTCCTGTACAAAGTTTTATTTTGTGTTCAGTTACATCTGCTGAGTAAAATGACACCCCATTGTATGTCTTTTGCACTATTTCGTGAAGTTACAGTGCCATACAGGATACCTGTCCTTTTCAGTATTCACAGTAGAATTTTGAGAGATGGATTTAATGAGCCTTAGCTTCCATTTGGGGTATTATAACAGTTTGACTGTTCAAAAACCCCCCACAAAGGCCTACCATTTGTAAAAGTAGACACTCCAGGGTATCTCATAAGGTGCATATTGTGCCTTAACATGCCCCCATTTTTTCACCAATATATGCCAAAGTATGTGGTAAAAAATAATTTTGTGCATTTTTTACATACGGATTGCATTTTTGCTGGGCGTTTTGTATATTTCATATGTGCCACTAAGTTCAAACCCCCCAAATTATGCTCAGCTAAGTCTTCTGAGTAAAATGACACCCCATATGTATGTCTTTGGCACTATTTCGTGAAGCTACAGTGCCATATAGGAGACCTGTCCTTTACAGTATTCACAGTAGAATTTTGAGAGATGGATTTAATGAGCCTTAGCTTCCATTTGGGGTATTATAACAGTTTGACTGTTCAAAACCCCCCCACAAAGGCCTACCATTTGTAAAAGTAGACACTCCAGGGTATCTCATAAGGTGCATATTGTGCCTTAACATGCCCCCATTTTTTCACCAATATATGCCAAAGTATGTGGTAAAAAATAATTTTGTGCATTTTTTACATACGGATTGCATTTTTGCTGGGCGTTTTGTATATTTCATATGTGCCACTAAGTTCAAACCCCCAAATTATGCTCAGCTAAGTCTTCTGAGTAAAATGACACCCCATATGAATGTCTTTGGCACTATTTCGTGAAGCTACAGTGCCATATAGGAGACCAAGCCATATCCGTTTTTACCAAACTTTGAATTTTGACGCTGGGCCTATGTGCAATTTCCAAGCATCTTCGCAGGTTTTAAATTCAAACTACCCCACAAAGGCCTACCATTTCTTAAAGTAGACACCCCAGGGTGTTTCAAAAGGTATAGTTTGAACCTTAGCGTGGGATCATTTTTCCGCTAGCTTGTACCAGATGTAGTGGTAATAAGCGTTTTTTCTGCCTTTTTGACATACAAAGTGAGTTTGCGCAGCATATTTTGCAAACCTTATGTGTGCTATGACTGTATAATACTTCATATGTTGCTCAGCTATGTCGGCTGAGTACAGCAATACCCCCGTATGTACCTTTGCCAGGTATATGTGGATGTTGAAGGGGCGCATTTGAGACGCAGCCATTCAGTTTTTTTCTAACTTTGAAGTTTTACGCTGTGTCCATGTTCCAATTTGGAGTAGTTTAGACGGTTGGTTATTGAAACTTCCCCACAAACACATACTATTTATTAAAGAATACACCCTGGGGTAATTCAAAAGGCATATTTTGAACCTTGGCGTGGGATAATTTTTTCTCTAGTTTGCTCCAGGTGTAGTGGTAATGAGCGTTTTTAAAATGTATTTTTTTACTTTTTATAACTTTTTACTTTTAAAAACTAGTTTTTAAACTTTTGTTTTGCTTATAAATTTTTTTTAAACTTTCCTAAACTTTCTTAAAACTTTTTTACAGATTTAACATTTTTCTAAGCTTTTTTTTTTACCGTTAACCCCTAACTAGCAGTACGCAGCAGTAACAGTAAATTCCCCATTTTCCCATAACTCCCACCCACCCCAGCTAGCAAAATATATAGTTATAAAATATTTAAATTAATTAAATAAATTGAACCCCTGAGGGTTAAAAAAATAAATAAAAGTTAATCCTCAGGGGTTAAAAAAAATTAGATCACAGTATAATACTGTGATCTCTATTTGATCGCTGTAGGCAGTGATCGACTGGCAGGGAAGGGGTTAATTTTTATTTGGACTAGGTAAAGTGTGTTTTTTTGTTTTTTTTACTTAAATGTTATTAAAACTTTTTTAAGCTTAATTTTTAACTTTTTAAAGTTTCTTTTAAAACTTTTTTTAACGTTAACCCCTAGTTAGCCTAACGCCAAATCCCCCAATTCCCCACTAACTTCCACCTACCCCAGCTAGCTAAATATATAATTAAAAAATAATTTAATTAATTAATTTAATTAATTTAACCCCTGAGGGTTAAAAAAAAAAGAATTAACCCTCAGGGGTTAAAAAAAAAATCAGATCATAGTAAAATGTAATCCCTGCCAATTGATCACTGTAGTCAGTGATCAATTGGCAGGGAAGGGGTTAATTTTTTATTAAAATGGGTAAGGGGGGACTTTAAATAAACTTTATTTTTTTTTACAGCAGGGGGCAGGATCAGCACTGATCCGGCTCCCTGCACTTCACACAGAACCAGGAAGTGCAGGGAGCCGGTAGGTCAGTATAGAGAGCACATGTGCTCGCTCAGACTTGCGGTCAGAGCGAGCACATGTGCTGGGCAGACTGACCGGGTGCTCCCGGTATGCCTCTAATGCAGAGGCATACCGGGAGCACCATTAACCCCACGATCGCCGCTATAGCGGCGATCCGGGGTTAATTTTACCGCGTGACGGACGAGGTCCGTCACCCGTCGTTAAGGGTCTCCCCTCTGTGACGGACCTTGTCCGTCACCCGTCCTGAAGGGGTTAAGGGATAATAATCAAGAATTCCTTGGGAAGAACACGGTTATTAGCAAAAATCAGCACGGTTTTATGAAGCACAGGTCAAACTTACTTGATTGCGTTCTACGAAAAAGTAATTAGAAGTATAGATCAAGGTGTTGCCGTGGATGTGATCTATTTGGATTTTGCCAAGGCATTTGATACAGTTTCACACAATAGATTAGTGTTCAAACTCAAGGAAATCGGTCTAGATGAAAATGCTTGTTCTTGGGTAGAACATTGGCTTAAAACAGAGTACAAAGAGTTGTCATTAATGGTAAATTTTCAAGCTGGACAGAGGTGGCAAGTGGTGTCCCTCAGGGGTCTGTTCTGGGACCCCTTCTATTTAACATGTTTATAAATGATCTTGAAGACCGCATTGAAAGTCATGTTTCAGTGTTTGCAGATGACACAAAACTTTGTAAAATAATACAATGTGAGCAAGATATTACTTTGCTGCAGAGGGATTTAGATAGACTGGGGACTGGGCACTCAAATGGCAGATTAAATTTAATGTTGAAAAATGCAAAGTTATGCACTTCGGCGTAAAGAATACACAAGCAATGTATACCCTTAATGGAAGCGAATTAGGGATAACAACACACGAAAAGGACTTGGGAATTGTTATAGACAACAAACTATGCAACAATGTGCAATGTCAATCAGCAGTGGCCAAGGCCAGTAAGGTATTGTCATGCATGAAAAAGGGCATTCATTCTCGGGACGAGAATATCATTTTGCCTCCTTATAAATCACTGGTAAGACCACATATTGAATATGCTGTGCAATTTTGGGCACCTGTTCTAAAGAAGGATATTATGGCACTAGAAAAAGTGCAGAGGCGGGCTACAAAATTAATAAAAGGAATGGAACATATCAGCTGTGAAGAAAGGTTAACAAATTTAAACCTATTTAGTTTAGAAAAACGTCGCCTGAGAGGGGATATGATAACATTATACAAATATATTCGGGGCCAATACAAACCATTGTGTGAAAATCTATTCACAAACCGGACTTTACATAGGACACGAGGCCATGCGTTTAGACTGGAAGAAAGAAGATTTCGCCTAAGGCAAAGGAAAGGTTTTTTACTGTAAGAACAATCAGGATGTGGAATTCTCTGCCTGAAGAAGTGGTTTTATCAGAGTCCATACAGATGTTCAAACAGCTACTAGATGCATACTTGCAAAACAGAATATTCAAGGATATAATCTTTTAATGTAGGGTAATAACTGCTTGATCCAAGGATAAATCTGACTGCCATTCTGGGGTCAAGAAGGAATTTTTTTCCTAGCTTGTTGCAAAATTGTGCTTCAAACTGGGTTTTTTTGCCTTCTTTTGGATCAACAGCAAAAAACAAATGTGAGGAAGGCTGAACTTGATGGACGCAAGTCTCTTTTCAGCTATTTAACTATGTAACTATGTAACTATGTAAAAACAAGTAAAGAAAGTATTCACAAGTTCTACGCGTTTCGTCTGTTGGGACTTTCTCAGGGATTGATGTGAATGTTCCAGGAGGGTTTTCTTATATACTGGTACACTAATAGATTAATATTAGGCAGGTGGACCGGCGTGTGTAGCATTGGAGGTCTCTACGTCCGGGTATGACGGCGTATTGCGTAAGGATTTTGAACCCTTTTTAAATATAGGAATGACATCTACCTTCCTCCAATCCTCTGGTAAAATACCTGAAACAACAGAATCTTGAAAAATTTTATACAGAGGTTCACGTATTTCCCTACTTAGCTCCATAAGTACTCGTGGGTGAATACCATCAGGCCGTGGAGCTTTATTTGCATTATTTTTCTTTAACTGCTGTAGCATCTTGTCTCAAGTCAACCAATCACAAGTTATCTGCAAGTTTTTTGCAGCAATCATTTGCATTGTTTAGATACAATGGCATTTGTAACGGACCGTTTTGCACACAAGGGGTAAAAACCGTTTAGGCGATCGGCCCCCTTTCCAGAGATCCAGGCACAGCTACTGCAGAACACCAAAACTCACGAACTGGATACAAAATAGCACTCCAACTCCTGAACTGGAACCTCCCAAATAGCTGCTAGCAGATGAACAGGAAAAGCAGACAATCAGCTTACACTCCTGTCAATCAATCTCTAACAGCATACAGTGAATCCCCCCAAGAACGAGACAAAGCTCCGTGTTGAGGGTCAAGCAGTGGTCTGAGGTGCTGGCACACCCAGCCTGGTTTTTATTAGAGTGTTTCAAATACAGGACCACCCACAGGGAGGGATAAAACAACCAATCATATCACAGTTACATCCCACATATTCCCTCCCCTTATCCTGAGAGGAAACTCAATTATACAAACAGTTAAAACATACTTTCTACCCAACTTTCATAACTCCAAAACCATACATCACATTCACATAAAATTACATATTCTCAATCAATCCATTCAGGGGAACAACATATTCAAAAATGGTACAAATCAGACAAGGGGTTCAAAAGTTAGTAAAAAGTCATTTGTGACTAAATGAAGCATGGCTTTCTGGCCCAAACCAGTTTCAGAGTCTTCTATCCTGGAGATAAGTAATTCAATTATCTCCCAGGACAGACACAAGACTCCATTAAGCACATGGTTGCAAAAAGACACAAAGCACTTTAAAATACATAAAGTCACATTTATACATAAAACACAGACATTTCACATATCCCCAGATAGCTCAGGTCTGAGCGCACATTATTAAGTGAATGGCGCTCGGACCACACAAACACAGTTTAATCACCATGGAGCCAAAGTCTTTACAGTCAGTTTCATACGAATGGGCTCCATGGGATTCCCATCTGGGGTATAACACATTCAAACAAATCTACTGAAACCCAGGCAGAAAAGCACGACTGAAGCTTTTCTGCATGTAAAAAAGATGTCTTTTAACAGGGGGCCATAGTCCAAAGGCAGCAGGCGAGCAACCAGGCTTCTCCAATGCAATGTGGCGAGATTGGTTTCGTCACATCTCTCCCCTTTTCCAAACAGACTAACAGGGTATCTGACCTCCTGCCGGTCAGTGTCCTTGTTAGTCCAGCAGCCCACCCACAAAACATAATCAACAGCACAGCCCACCCACAATAAATGGTTACTACACCTGGGTAGAAAGGGAAGCTTGTCCATGTCCAGGTGCCTCACCACGGCTGTGCTGGGTACGGGTACGCTGACTTGGTGGGTTGCTGCGTGGGCAGAGACCAGCGGCACTCTGCCCTGTTGCCAGCGCTACTGGGAGGGTAGCCTGGTGGAAGCCTGGTTGTTGGAGGGGGAGACCGACTGTCTCCCCTTTAAATACACCGCTCTGCTGCTGCTGCTGGAGACTGACTGTCTCCCCTTTAGATGCACAGTCCTGCTGCTGGAGACCGACCGTCTCCCCTTTAGCTGCACAGTCCTGCTGCTGGAGACCGACCGTCTCCCCTTTGGTTACCCATCTCTGCTGCTGGAGGGGGAGACCGATTGTCTCCCCTTTGGCTAAACAGCCCTGTCGTGGGGGGCAGGACCGACCGTCCCTACCCCCTGTGCTGGCAGTGTAGAGACTACGGTCCCATCTGCACGGTTGTGGGGCTTACTGTCTCCCCTTTGTACATTAAGCTGCCGCTGGGGAGAGGGGGTAACAAGCTCCTCTCCCATACATACTTCCAGCTGTGGGGGAGGGAGACCGACTGTCTCTGCTCCCAATACAGAGTCCTGCTGCTGGGGAAAGGAGACTGGGCTCTCTATTCCCGGTAGGACACTCTGCCGCTGGGGAATGGAGACGGGGCTCCCAATTCCCAATGATCTGTGCTGCCGCTGGGGAATGGAGACTGGGCTCCCAATTCCCAAAGCATCATACTGCCGCTGGGGAATGGAGACTGGGCTCCCAATTCCCAAAGCATCATACTGCCGCTGGGGAATGGAGACTGGGCTCCCAATTCCCAAAAAATCACGCTGCCGCTGGGGAGGGAGGACACTGCTCTCCTCTCCCTGGACTTCCCACTGCCTTCCCGGCATATCACTTGGCTGCTGGGGGGCAGGAACAACTACCTCTGCCCCCTGTATCTCAGCCTGCCGCTGGGGAATGGAGCTCAGGCTCCCAATTCCCTGCAATATCTCCCACTGGGGAATGGAGCTCGGGCTCCCAATTCCCTGCAATTTCTCCCGCTGGGGAATGGAGCTCGGGCTCCCAATTCCCTGCAATTCATTCTGCTGCTGGGGGACAGGAGCGACTATCTCTGTCCCCTGTAACTCAGCCTGCCGCTGGGGAATGGAGCTCAGGCTCCCAATTCCCTGCAATATCTCCCGCTGGGGAATGGAGACTGGGCTCCCAATTCCCAATAAATCACACGGCCGCTGGGGAATGGAGACTGGGCTCCCAATTCCCTGCAGGACCGGTGGAGAGACCTCGGTCCCATCTCTACCGGCCACCTGGGGTTCTTCCCAGAAAATATCCACAATGTCTTCCCAGCTGAATGGGTCTGGTTCTGGCTCTGTCACCTTGCTGTCCTGCTGAATCTTCTCAATGGAGTGGAAGAGATCTCGGTAGTCCTGCTCCAGTTCCCACTCCAGGGTTGCTAGGTGAGCCAGGTCTTGCTCAATGTCGTGAGTGTCGCCCCAGTCATACCTGCTCTCCCTCCACTCCAAGAGATCACTGAACCGGGCTTGTGTAGGGCTCCCAAATTCAGGCTCTGAAAAAGCCTCCCATAACAAGCCAGGACCATCAAACTCCTCTCCCTCTGGCTTGTCATGCTCGGCTGTCCAGGGCAGGTACTATGCCCCATACCACCAAAGCGCCTGGTATGCATCTTCCAGCCAAATCTCCTGCCATACCCGGTGCTCCAATTCCTTCACCCATTCATCTAGGGGCTGCTCTCCCAGGAAGGGCATCCACAGGGCCACTTGCTTCTGCAACCGCTGCTCTTCACTGGGGAGACTCTCACCCCGCTGGTACTGTACATTATCCAGGGCCTGGTACCAGATGCCTTTCCTTAATGCATCCCGGCCATCCAGGTCCTCCTCCTCGTATGACACTGCTGGTTCCATGCTGTTGCTGTCAGGGTCGCTGTACTCAGACATGCGTTGCCCTCAAATTGTAAAATCCAAAGAAATGGTGTCGCCTGTAGCTGTCCTGTAGTCTGTAGGAACGATCCCACCGCTGCCACCAATTGTAACGGACCGTTTTGCACACAAGGGGTAAAAACCGTTTAGGCGATCGGCCCCCTTTCCAGAGATCCAGGCACAGCCACTGCAGAACACCAAAACTCACGAACTGGATACAAAATAGCACTCCAACTCCCGAACTGGAACCTCCCAAATAGCTGCTAGCAGACGAACAGGAAAAGCAGACGAACAGCTTACACTCCTGGCAATCAGTCTCTAACAGCATACAGTGAATCCCCCAAGAACGAGACAAGGCTCCGTGTTGAGGGTCAAGCAGTGGTCTGAGGTGCTGGCACACCCAGCCTGGTTTTTATTACAGTGTTTCAAATACAGGACCACCCACAGGGAGGGATAAAACAACCAATCATATCAAAGTTACATCCCACATATTCCCTCCCCTTATCCTGAGAGGAAACTCAATTATACAAACAGTTAAAACATACTTTCTACCCAACTTTCATAACTCCAAAACCATACATCACATTCACATAAAATTACATATTCTCAATCAATCCATTCAGGGGAACAACATATTCAAAAATGGCACAAATCAGACAAGGGGTTCAAAAGTTAGTAAAAGTCCTTTGTGACTAAATGAAGCATGGCTTTCTGGCCCAAACCAGTTTCAGAGTCTTCTATCCTGGAGATAAGTAATTCAATTATCTCCCAGGATAGACACAAGACTCCATTAAGCACATGGTTGCAAAAAGACACAAGGACTTTAAAATACATAAAGTCACATTTATACATAAAACACAGACATTTCACATATCCCCAGATAGCTCAGGTCTGAGCGCACATTATTAAGTGAATGGCGCTCGGACCACACAAATACAGTTTAATCACCATGGAGCCAAAGTCTTTACAGTCAGTTTCATACGAAGGGGCTCCATGGGATTCCCATCTGGGGTATACCACATTCAAACAAATCTACTGAAACCCAGGCAGAAAAGCACGAATACAGCTTTTCTGCAGGCAAAAATAAAGTCTTTTAAAAGGGGGCCATAGTCCAAAGGCAGCAGGCGAGCAACCAGGCTTCTCCAATGCAATG